>CM040742.1:40530681-40893181 GCA_022829145.1 Albula goreensis
AGCAGAATGTAAGCCTGCAGGTCACTCCCTGAACAAACTGCCACGCAGTCACTTGGCATGTTCTGCTGCCGTTATGACAGGACGAGTATCACCCTTCCCCCCCTCACCATTCAGCATAATTCAGTGATTCTTTTGTTGAAGCATAACTGGAGTAGTACAGCCTAAACATATACAAAACACACAACCCTACAATGACTGCTACCACTAATAATAATAATAATAATAATAATAATAATAATCATAATAATAGTTACAATAATAATAATAATAATAAGAAGAAGAAGAAGAAGAAGAATAAAGCAAAAAACTCACAACTATGCCAGCAATTATTTACATCATTAACACCATTTATGCTCTCACTTTCTTATGTGTTTTCTCTCTCTCTCTCTCTTTCCCTCTCTCTCCCTGTAATGGCTTTGTCAGCTCCTCACTGTGCGGTATGTAGATAACCTGGGACAATATATCCCCCCGCATGGGTCAGACGAGGGTCGCAATCACACACTGTGACAGAGGCAGCCAGTCCCACTAAATCAAACACTGGGGGAGGAGGGCCCGACGGTGCGAAGTGTGAAGGCTAGGATGGGGGGTGGGGGGTGGAGGGTGGGGGATGAGGGGGCTGCTCTTTGATCACTGGGGAGGGAAATTAGGAGGAAGTAATCTGATGAAGTATACGCACTGAGTCAGTCCGGTTCCTGAAGGATGTCCACCAACCAGGAGCGCCAAGCTAATGATGGCTAACAGGATGCTGGGGGGGGGGAGGGTGTAGCCCAAGAGAATAGGTCTGTAAAGAAAACACCTAAACGCTCACATTGCAAATGCAGGGATTTTTAGTGTCAAGTTACGTGTGACAATGGGGGATCCTGGTTCCATTTCCAATTATCAACTGTTTACTTCCATAGATCTGAAATTCACCTCCGCTGGCAGTGAGATGGGGAGCAGACGTCAGGCTATTTGTACCTCTGTCACTAAGGCATACATTGGTGGTGCCATTTTACCTCCATACATGTTCGGTTACATCACGCTCGGAGCAGCGGCCGTGACACACTCACATCCCTAATGGTCATGTCTGAGGAACAGAGGCTGTTGATTTTGGTGCTCAAGATTGATGAGGGACCCATGCTATGGCATCTGCTCACATAATACTACAGACAGCTCTCACTGAAGCAGAAGGAGCAGGTGTGTGTGTGAGTGTGTGTGTGTGTGTGTGTGTGTGTGTGTTGTGTTAATGTGTGTGTATATACATGTGTTTATTTGTGAATGTGTGCTCATGTGTGTGTGTGTGTGTGTGTGTGCTTTCACAGGAAGGTTTGGGCTGTGTTGTACTTATAATACATGGGGGTCCAAACGTACCCTGTGATTGGGGGTACCTGTGTGGTACACTGCCCGAGGTCAATATCAGATACAAATTAGCCTCAAATGCTAGGCTTCTATTTCTCTAAGGCTCTAAGCCTGACAAAAGCAATGCACTTCACAGCAATGCATATACCACCCTTCAGGAGATCACCAGTATTTCTATATTCATATCAACTCAGTGAGGATGGGACTAAGCTAAGGGTTGTGATTCAGTCACAATCAGCAATTCAAACATAAACTATAGCGAGAGGCTGCATATGCCAGACATGTCATACTTCTGTTAAGTGCCATCTGTCAAACATCTAAACTTCTGTCTGGGCACAAAGATGGGACAATGTTTTGCAGTATTGGCTGAAGAGCTGGATCCTGCGCCAGGAATGTTGTTGGTTTGAATCCCAGATGAGACAATGCAGGCTGCTTTAGCTATGCGTCTGCACAGGGGGCCTCTTTAGCAAGCCAGCACATAAGAACGTGAGAACATACAATGGTGAAAAAAAGCCATTCAGCCTCGTTAAGCTCATCATTTACATGCAGCCTACAGAGTATCCAGTGCTTTGCAAAGCCTAGCCTTGAACACGGCAAGGGTCCCGCCTTTAGTATGCCACATGGCAAGCTGTTAACAGCATTGACCGCTCTCTGGGTAAAAAAACTTCCTAAAGTAATGAAAAGTAATGCGGCCCCAGAGGCCCTCCATGAACAGAGTGGCCAGGAAGAGGGCTATGTTACGGTGGCACAGAGGGGCCAAATCCAGGACAGGAAATTCTAAGCCACTACTGTGCCCTCAGGATGTACAAAAAGGGGCTCTGTGTGATGTTAACCCACTATGAGGTTTTGTGGTTTGTAGGGCCCAGATGGGCAACAGCAATATGGACACACTGTTGGAGGTGCAGGGAATGATGGGAAAATTCACATTCAGATGTTCTGATGTTCTGTCAGCTCCATCGATTCAGTACAAACCTTGAACCCCTTCGAAAAAAGTAGAATTCATGTAGGTTCTGAAGGAGGAACAAGGTTTTCGTGAAGAGCAAGGAAGATAAAGGTTGGCAGAAAACAAAAACAAAACAACACAAAAAACGCAAACCATAACAGGGAACAAAGTCAAGGAGGAAAGCAGTCAGTCGGGCTTGGCCCAAAAAAAAAAAACGGCACAAAGAAGAAGGGTGAGTGGGTTGGGGGGTGTGGGGGTTCAGGAGAAAATGGAACCTCGCTCCGATAAGATACAGCTAAACCTGCACACTCTCTGTACATTGTTATCTTCCCAGAGATGCTTTTGAAAAAAAAAAGGCGAAAAAGGACAGAGAGGCAGATGTCAGCAGGGGGAATACGACGAGAGGCAAGCCTCTCTTTCAATCAAAGGGACAGGTGTGGGTAGCGGACACACACAAAGGATAAAAGAGGTCCCTCTTATAAGCGCCCATGGATCAAATCAGAAGGACAAATGGAAGAGTCTCAACTGAAACCGGAGAAGACAAAAATAAAGTTCCAAAAGCAAATAAAAAGCGGATGTGAGAATGATCCAAGTGCATTGTGGGGGGGGTATGGAATAGGTGTTGTCTGAACAGGTTTGTCACAAACACTCACAGTAAGGGAAAGTTAGAAGACAGGGTGCATCGAGATGACAGGATTGGGAAGATTTTTTATGCAAAGGCTGACAAATTGCATAAATTGACAATGGCAAAATGTAGACATGGACTTTAACTAGAATTGAAGGTATACAGGGTATTTTATTCACTATATGAGTACAAAAAAAGTAAAAAAATTTTACTTGAAAAAAAAAAATACTTCTTGATATCCTGGATAATCTGCCGCATCACATCCATGTACTCCAATCTTAAATCTAGTATATGTGTATGGAGTTCACTCAAAGGAATAACCAGGAGTATTTGTTCTGTGTACTCTGCTGCCCCTAGTGGTTGAAATTAGAACACATTCACTTCCATTTATAGTGGCTGCTAAGATGTTTTTGCTCCTTTCTTTTTTTTCTACATAAAGACTTCTTTTACCAAAATGTAATTCCAGGATGTAGCTCCCATTATCTAGCTGATAATTACATTCATTTGCAAAAGAGCCAGACGATGTTCTTGAAAGGAACTTCTCTTGCTCTTTTCCTCTGTGCCCCAGGAGAGTGAAAATTGAGAGCAGTGGAGGGCATGCTCAGATACTGTGCAAAAGGGAGTGTGTGCGTGTGTGTGTGTGTGTGTGTGTGTGTGTGTGAGAGAGTGAGCGAGAGAGACACGGGGGCTATGAGAGGAAAAGTTTGAGAGGAGAGATAGCAGAGACCTGTTTTAAGAAGTCTCAGGCACTGGCACTCCAGAGAGTGTACTCCTGCTGACAGGTACAAAGAGAGCCTTCATCCTATTCCTCCTCATCCTCAGACAACACGCACCTCTCAAACGCACGCACACACACACACACACACACACACACACACACACACACACACACACACACACACACACACACACACACACACACATGCATATATATACAAACATATACATACCAACATACATATTTTTGTATACTCACAGGTGCTTTCCAGCAATGTGACTGAAGTAAGCTTGTGTTTCTTCGGGGTCTAACATGAGAAAGCTGCACCACACCTACAGTCCCATCAGACTGAACGCAGTCTATCCTGTAATTAACCCATAAATCCAGCTCCAGGTGACCCCCTAAGGATGAGGGGAAGTCATGGACCTTGCAGCGTCCTAATTCCAGGGCAGGGGAGCTGGAATTCACATCCACCTGAGAATGAGATTTCAATATCAAATCTCATGTGTGCACAGATAACACAGCTACGTATCGAAGAATACAGTATGAGACTTGGCGCAAGAGGAAGGGTTAAACACATTGTATTACCTAGTAATGAACAAAACAAGACCGCCAATACTGTGAGAGTTCAAAGATGTTTCATCAATGGCCTTGATTAACCGGAATCAACGGCCATGGAACCACTGTTTTAAATTAATCAAATTTATTCATGTATCCAGTACCTGAAACATATTGCCAATGTCATATGCAAATCTTTTTTTTGGGTTTGAATAGAAACTTCTCATGATCAGATTTGTGTTGTCAATGTTTCATAGACTTGAGACATGACCATGCGACTGTCTAATTTAATGTAACGTCATAACAAAACAGTTTTCCAAAAAAGGTTCACTTTCTGATTTCTGATTTTTCCACAATGCCATATGCAGAAGCTGGCTGGCATTACACCCCACAAAACGTCCCATTTCTGTTTGGCCACAATCCTGTTTTTAACTTAATCCTTGCTGTTTAAAGACTGAATCAATAACAGCCCTTCAGACAGTCGTGCAGGGCCCTCACCTTCCACCCATCGCTTTTTTACACATTTACATTTCATTCCTTTAGTGGACACTATCATACAGTGATTGGAGAATGAAGCATTATGACACAAACAATGGGTGGCCCTACCAGTGACTCACAGATTTTCACCAATCACTGTGTTTTGTTGTAAAGAGCAAAAGCCTTTTATTTATTCAAAAAATTCATGGCAGTTAATTGCTGCTCCACCCATTTTTTGTATCATAATACCCCATTTTCTCATTACCACTTTATCTGATTATAAAAGTATGTATCATGAAATCAGATAAACAAACCAGAGGATGCAGCTTTCATCTGGAGCAAAGTCAACACAGCCTGTCACCTTGTGAAGAATACTCATTATTTTTGGAGAAAGTGACACGGTGAAGGACTTGAACTTCTCCTCACCAAATGTCCAGACTCCCTCTCTACACTCTTGCATCAGTGCAAGGACTTGACCCACTCCATTCCCCTACCCCAAACTGCTGCATCCCCCCCGCCCCCCACCCACCCACCCACCATAGGCACCACCCTCAACCTCCCAAAACCCAAAAACCCAAGTGCGGATACCACGGCCTAATCAGCGAGCGGGAGAGAGTGGAGTCCTAATCCTGAATATGTGAATATGAGAGGAGGCAGAGCGCGGGGCGGATTTACACCGCCAGGCCGTAATTAGGAGGAGGGAGGTGGATTTGTCATGCTCTCCAACCAGCGCATGGATGGGAGCGAGGGGGGTGGGAGGGCAAGGGTGCCAGCCTCCCCTCTGTTTGCTCGAGAGGGGCGGCCGTCCGAGCACCGGCCCTCACCACCACACGCGGCTCCGGACACGCACACATTAATATTTGATGCTGGGAGGGGAGGATGTGTGCTCTGCTCCTATTTGTTTAGGATATTGTCGGATACTCAGGGCTAAAATTTGCAATTTTATTGTGACCCCCCCGCCTCTCAGCCCCTGCCCCCATGTGCACTTTTATACACAGACTCACACACTCAGACATGTGCACACACACACAAACACACACTCAGACATGTGCACACACAAAACACACATCCATACATACCACATACAAACATTCATGCTTGCGTGCACGCACACACACACACACACACACACACACAATCACACACACATACACGCACACACACACACACACAGCTGTGACAGACTCTTCCTCCTGTGGCCAGACTGTTGCCACCTAAGCCAGAACAGATACAGTACAGTCTCCAACAGCACTAAACTGAGTCTCAGCAAGCCACTGGTCTTTCCCTTTAAAATACATCATATCAGGGTTCAACACTGTAGTGCGGGGAATATCAGCTCCAGGTCCTGGGGGCTGCAGTGTCTGCAGATATTTGCTCTAACTATGTACCCCAACATTTGATTTTACCCATTTTCTTCCATCCTTGGTCTGAGGGTGAAATCATTAGTGAAATCAGATGGCTTAGTGCATGACTGAAGCAAATACCTGCAGAATCTGACATCTCTAGTGTCTGGAGCTGACTAGCCCTGCTGTAGGGGATTATCCTAGCCATGCCAGAATGATACCGCCTGGGCTAGTCCCTACAGTAGACCTGTAGTTTCAGAATGACACTAAAAGGCTCTAAGACACACTGTGTGACACACCTCATCACCTGCTACCCATGTTACCACCGCCAGCCAAAATTTTCATTTTTTGATGACACTGAGATTCACCCACAGCACAAGAAGCTGACACGACTCAAGAACGACACACTACCGTGTCTCAGCCCAGCTAACAAACCAGAGCAAACAGGTAACCTCTGATATGGAGTTAGGGGACAAAACAATGTAATGTACCAGAGCAAATTAAAGACTAATCAGCAGTAAGACCCAGGGAAACAAATTTAATGGAACAGGGCAGACAGAAGAGGACAACGATTCAGTGTCGCCTTCTTCCAACACAGACAGGCTGATGGAGATGCCAAAATTGCTCCAAAGTGTATTTTTGAAGTTGCACTCATGTTTTTTTTCCATATTCTCTGTCTATTGTAGTGTCCATCTAAATTAAATCTTATGGGAACAAATACAATTACAAATACAATTATTCTCGCTCATTTTACAAGCCTGAATTTATCCGATTGCTGGGGCTCTTTCCCAGAGTTCAAAGTGTGATTCAGCCTCCTCCATTACAGGCCAGGAACACCCCGGCTCCATGACCTCCACCCCATCCGCCCGCCTGCAGACAGTCCTGCACCCCTTCATCACCCACCAATACCCAGAAGCTCATTTTGAGCAGCTGGCTTGATGGCGGTGTGAAGAGTTATGGGAAGGCAAAGCATCCGAGCACACATGCTGGGGTCAAAGGGGCCCGGCTGGAACAACAGACCGATTGTCCACGTTGGCCTTTTAAAAACTGGCACCCTGAGCAGGCCTGAGGATGACAGTCTAGATCTGGAGCCTCCAGTGTTCTTTCTTCCTATTCGTTTCCCCCAGGGAGGTTTTTGCTGCTGCTGTTGCCCTTGGCCTGCTTCTCTGAGAGGAGCAAGCCTGGGGAGTAAGCAAGAAAGGGGCATGGCTTTTTAATCAGATAAGAGGTAGACCTTAAATGACATCAAGGTTAGAGTTGTGCTTGTTAGCTATCCACTTAACGTACTTGTAGTTTTTGTGTCATAAATGCATTATATTCAACATAATAATAATGTATACATTGTGTAGGCTTTGGTAATTTTACTTTTGTTGTTCAATGTGGGCTTAGGCTTGGAAGTTCGAGAGGGGTACAGATGTTCAATTGGATAATCATAAATAAAATGAAGGTTATGATAATTGTTTACATGCTTCCATACTTGTTAGCTACCTATTTTAACCAGTTGCACTTTTTTATTTATATACATTTATTACATAGAATATTATAATTGTTATGTCTGTAGACAACATAGGTCCGTTATACATTGAACATTTCATTTGAATTGTATACCTCATACAGGCTTTGGCAATGCCACTTCTCTTGTCCAGTTCAGTTCAAGCATCATTGAACTGAACTGAATAGAGAGAGGGAAACAGAGACAGAGAGAGAGAGAGAGAGAGATAGTGTAGGTAGGAGAGAGGGACTTGGCCGTTAAAACAGATAAATAAGAAAGCATCAAGCCCCCCCACCCCCACATTATTAGGATTCCAAATGCGCCCAGCGATCGACAGCGGTTATGTATTTTGCTGCACGTGTGCATACAATTTATTGTGGGGAACACAATTTCCATGGGTCTGTTTTACAGCCTCACAAAGAGACGCATGAACTGAAGCATATAATGGCTTAAAGCTGCGGGTGCAAATACGTTCTAAATCTTCCCAATGTGTTCCACTAAAAAAAAATATACACAACCCCACGAATACAAAACAGATTAACGGTCGCGGCGTATGTCTACGGATACAAACGGGAAAATCAGACAGGTAGAAAGACAGATGTAGCAGTTGATTAAGTGATTTGGTGACCGATTGATTGATTAATTGATTTATCAACGCAAAAGGAGGAGCCTGGCTGTGGGGGTCGACTGGGTTTGATTGGACGGCCGCAGGTGGGCCTGCCTCTCAGATAGTGCCTCAGCAGGTGCTGTCCTACGCGGGGTCCTGTAACGATCATTTGCGCGTTTATGGGCCACGTTTGGCGGAGGGGTCTGGGAACAGCTAAATGGGCAAAGGGAGCCGCCGAAATGATACCTCTTATCCTGGAGTGTTTTGATGATGGAGACACTCTTTGTATAGAGGCATTTTTTTGTGTTTGAGTTTTTTTTTTCTGCTCAAAATGACATTCCTGTGTGGTACACTTGAGCGAAAAGCAGAGGAGAGCCATTTTCAGTCATGTTATGGCTTGGGGATAGGCTTCCTTAGTGGCAGGGGACGACCTCCCTGTATTTGACACTTAATGTCTGCGCACAACATCAGGGCCGGAGGAGAAAAAAAAATATCTGGGGTGCAGCTGGGAGGTGCACAGAAATTGAGATGCAATATCCATAAACCCTTGGCCTTAACTACCAGGCAAAGGGGAAGGAGATGCCAATATCTTCAAGTGCAGGGGGAAATTCAAAGGGTGGCGTAATTAATTTTCGGTAAGGTCAGAACGCACCAAAGGCAGGGAAATGCGTGGAGCACCCACGGTTACTATTTTCAGTAATGAATTTATAAAAGCAGGCCATTCATAATGCATTAGCTGTTAAAGGTTTACAATGGCGCACATATAAAGAGACAGGAAACTGGCCCAAAATATAAATCATGTCCAACGTTCCTCATATAAAATGCAAAGGGGAGGTGGGGGTTAAGGAGAGGGAGGGGGTGCGGTGCGTGTCACCGAGAGGAAAGCGAATGTGTCAATTGACAACTTAACGGTCAGTAATTGGTGTGGGGCATCCCCTACCCCCACCCCCACCCCTATTCCTTCCCAAGGAGGCAGCATCCAGTATGCACCAGCAGGGGCAGAGTGTGGGACCACATACAGCAGGAAACATGGAGTCGGCGGGCAGGGAGGGGAAGGGCCAACAGGCAATGACACAGACAGCTATATGCCCCACAATCAGAGGAGTGTCAATACTGATCAAAGACTGAGTCACCACAAACTAGTGATGGGCAAGTGCAGTTTCATTGAACTACAATTGGGAGAACTACTGCATTATCAATGATTTGGATCAATCATCACATTGACTGAGAATAGAAAAAAATGTGTGATTGGGTCAAACAAATTAATGAGTGACACACTGAATTTATCTCCACCTCAAGGGGGTTTATGAAACTTCAACTATTACTATCATGACCCCTATGATGGGTGGAGCAACAATGAGCTGTCAATCATTGTCTTGTCTGAGCCATTCAAGATAATTTGCTTTCTACTGTTAACACCAACAGATTGGTCCAGGTTGGTTGGTGTGTGACACGTTCCACCTGTTTTGTGTTTCACAAGGCTTCACGCTCCACAAGCATGGCGCTGGTGCAGGTCAGAGTGAATGGCCAGAGGGGAGATAAAGCAAGGGAAGGTAAAGGAGATGCTGGCTGTGCGGGGTATTCAGACCAAAGGCTATGAAGAGTGCCTGTGCTAGCACCATTAGCACTGACGTCCCTCATATCAGCAATGGTGCAGTGGGTGCCAGGATCAGCCCATTTCGCCTCCATATCCTCTATCCCCAAATTCCTACCCCACTTTCCCAGCACCTTCACTCAGTTCACAGACAGACTCACCTGATCTGATCCTGTCCTACAGTCTGGCTCCAGCCCAGCCCAGCCCAGCCCAGCCACTGCCTCCCCTGCCCCTGTCACTGAGCAGAGGGGGCTGGGCTCAAACGGACACAGCCGCTGCCATATGCACCTGGCATTGCTAGCCTTGACTCCACACGCTCAGGCTGTGCTACAGCGCATGGAAATCATGCATGGCTTTTTTGGCATTGGTTGCCTGCAAGCTTGCTGGGAAGGTCAGATTTCTGACGGTGGTTTTGGTTGGCCTAGAAAAGTCACCTCATATTTGAGTCCAGCATAAATAAAATCATGATCAATCATAAATGAGACTGACAAACCTGCTGGCTATGCCATTGTAGATCCAAAATAAGCACAAAACAATCACAAAATATATCTAGACTAAGACCCATGCCCTTCCACAGGGAGGGAGTTGAATCACACAGAGGATGGAGAAATGGCTGCAAAACGCCTGAACCAACAGGAATGGAGAACACTGCAATATATTGTGTATACCATAGTATATATTCAATTTTAAACAATAGCATGTTAAATATATTTCAGAACAACATTTTTAGAAATATTTTGCAATGTGTGACAACTGCAGTCATTTGTATATTAGTCAATGTATTGTGAAGTGTTGCAATATATACTCAGACCGCATAATTATATTTCAATATATTTTGTACCTGTAAGTGCTTTTTTGTATTTTGGATCACCCGTAATGGTTTGGATGGTCCAGAACAGGGCTGGACAGCGAGACGGGACTCTGCCATGGTGGCATCTGCGTAACGGAATGCAACCGCGGCAACAAAGCCACCATATTTCCATCCAAAGACAAACCATTCAAAACTAAAAAAAAAAAACAGACAATGGAAAGAAAGGAGGAAAAATGAATAAAACAATCACTCTCCTCCATCAATATTTAACCCAGCAATTTCCCGCAACACTGCATCCGGATGCGCAGAAACATGAATAAAAATAAAGAAAATACCATAAATAATATATTAGTTAGAAAAGTCACACTGGAGGTTTTTTGGTTTTCTGGAGCGGCCAATTCGGCAGCATTTGGTGCGTTGACGGAATCCATTTGCGTGTAGTTTTATATCACGCCAGTTCCTCCATATTCCCTACCTCGACTCCAGCTATATTTTCTCAAAATCAAATCATATTCAATTTAAAGGGTTTTCTCATCTTATCCTTGAATAGTGATCAGCATTTCACTGAAGTTAAAGTGACAGTGCTCACATGGTCCATCTGAGGTACTGCAGGCGTATGAACAGTGCTGGTCTTTCAGCAGCAGTCAAATTGGCGTCATGCATTGGACCGTTCACTATGGGTGTATACGAGATCCTTTTCCCCTACATCTGACCACCACGGTAAATGAGTAAAACTTAAACTGTATAATGACATTAAAATGTTTTTCTTTTGTCTTGATGGAGTTTTTGCCCCTGCTATCACCAGAATGCACAAGGTAATTTTATAATATGTCCAAAAGCACTAAAAATCCCATTTTGGGTGTTCAATTTAAAAACAAGTATCCGATTTAAAACAAAACAAAATACATATATATATATTAGATGAAAAGATAATTACAGTTTCTGGAATGGATAACACTGCAATAAATTCAAAAAGCTATGGGACTAATGCCAAAACAGAGGACTCCAGCAAACAGACAAACACAAACCCCATCAAACGCATGCATTTCACATCTGAAATTAAATTTCATTAATCTCGCGAGGGGAAAAAAGGGAGAGAGAGAAAGGAACCATTTCTTTTGTCATCACCTGTAGAGGGGAGCGAGAGATGGAGGAGATCAGTCACAGGTGAAGTCTCCAGGCTCATCCATTTTTAAGGATTAATAATAGGTGTATTAAGATGGGGTAGCGGTGTGCAGGCCCTGGACCCGGGCCCCTGTGTAATCTAGCTGGGGGGACATGGGCAGAATGAAAACAAATGGGAGTGTCATCCCGGGAGGAAATCTATCCCCATCCTGCTATTTTTAGCCATCAATTCCTTCAGCCCCACACCTGCAGCCCTGGGACCCAGTACCCACTCCTTCTGTCTGTGTGTGCCTCTCTCTCTCTCTCTCTCACTCACACACACACACTCACATGCACACACATGAGTACACACATAAATCTGTGCACACACACACGGACAAGTACACACGTATATCTGTGCACGTACATGGGTGAGAGCACGTACACACATACATACACCAGTGCACAATGGGATGCACACTCGCAAATATATACTGGGAGTAGACAAAATAATGGAAACACGAAAAAGGACTTGTTTTGAAGCAACCAATTCACAATTAAAATTACTTTAAACATGTCTAGACACTGATCAGTTGCCAAAAGTTACTGGTCTACTTCCAGTGTGCTTATAATGCAAGAGATTTATTTGAAAACGTGAGTTTTTGCTGCAGCTGAATGAGGTTCTGGAACTTGACATGAAATTTGCCTCCTTCACCTCTGAAAGAACTGGAGGCCTTCCCTTTAGAAGAATTATTTATTAGAGAAACGTTTTATTAACTAGTTAATAAATATTTCATGTATATACTGTTTGACATTTTCATTATTATGGTTACATGATTGGAAAATCACCATAGAGACAACATTTAGACCAAAGGATGCTCCACTGTCACTAAACTGTACATTCCTATGCAACAACAAGTGCAGAATTCCCAATGTAACACTGCAAAAATGTACAATATGCAATGATTTTTGCACCATTTTTTTCTGGCAGTGTTTAAGAGATATCAAGAGCATCAGGTCCAAATTTCATAAAATTACTATGCTACCTCCCGCATCAGACATAAAAAATGACTATGTGTGATACTCATTTGTATTCAGTTGTAACGGCACATATCAGCTTTACTACAAACATGATTCATATTTGTACCGCATCAAAAACATGTTTAGTCAAGATAGCCGTGGATATTGGCTATTTTCTGCCACCTCTGTGAGAGGGGATGTTTTTGGGAACAGGTGGGGGTGGGGTTGGCGGGGGAAGGGCAGGCTGCTTTCCCCTTTCATGTCTGTGAGGAGGAGAGACAGACCCTCTACTCGTTGAGTTTCATAATTAAGCAGGGGTGCGCATGTCATCACAGTGGGAGTCATGTGATAGGGAAGTGGAGACATGGCTTCCTGTTATTCTCCACCTCTCTCCATCTTACTCCTCCTTCTCACTCTCCCTTAGTCTATCCCCGTCTCTGTCGCCCATCTCTTTTCCTCCCTCCTTCTCTTTGGCCCTATCTCTATCCCTCCATCCCTCTGTCCTCCCACCAAGCAGCCCCAGGGTTCAGACCGGCCTGTTGTTAACAACTTCCACATCTGGGTCCACCACGGGAGGCTGTTACCCAAACCCTCCACCCCCCCTCCCCAATCTCAGGGCCGCCTCGCTATTGAATGAGAAAGCAGTGTACCCTTTGTTGCCTCATTAAGGGCTGCTCAGAGGATGGTAATTGATTCTTTATCTGCTGGGTGGATCTGGAAGGGATCTGAGTGCAAGCCCATCTCCAAACACAGCGCATCTGCCTCCTAAGGCAGCCAGGTCTAAAAACAAACTGTCCCATGTCTGCCCCCTTTCACCTGTAGGCCCCGCCCATTCACCTGCAGGCCCCGTCCCTTTACCTGTGGATCCTCCCCTTCACAGACAGGCCCCACCCCTTCACCTACAGGCCCCACCCATTCATCTACAGGCCCCACCCATTCACCTGCAGGCCCCGTCCCTTCACCTGTGGATCCACCCCTTCACCTACAGCCCCACCCCTTCACCTACAGGTCCCACCCATTCACCTACAGACCCCGCCCATTCACCTGCAGACCCCTGCCCCTTTGTTGTGATGGAGGCGTTGGTATAACCAAAACTGACTCTGATTTTTCAAACAAATAAATAAATGAAAGGCAGGCTTGTGGGAAGGAAAATTAAAAATACTGTACATTTGTCTGTTGGATCACTTTCTAGGTTCTGTATGACTAGTGCTTTAGGGGCTATAGTTTAATATTGGAAAATGTACTTTTTCCAATATTCTATGACAATGAAATTAAAATAGTGTGCTATTCATTTTGATTGTCTAATTGACATATTCAGACTTGTATTTCTGCATAAACAGTATAAACACTCAACTACAGAGAGAAATGTGAACTGTATGCATGTGTGTGTTTGTGTGTGGCATGGCTGAGTGCATTTGTATGTGTGCATGTTCTCCTGTGTGTATCTTCATATGCATGTAGAAGCACATGTAGTGTCAGAGTAGGACAGCAGTGTTGACACACTGGCCCTTTAATGCGGTCCCTCCTTTCTGCACTGGCTGCCTTTTTTTTCCCCTGCGCCCAGATAAGAGGTGTGAAATACAGGAACCCAATTCACATTATCTGCTCCCCCCATTGTCTACATTAACCTTCCCCATGGTAACCTGCCCCCCAGCCCCCGCACCCCACCCCCACATCTGCGGAACACTTGTTCAGCCGCAACACGTTCTGGATGGGGGTTGGGGGGGGTTAGCCAATCATGTCGCCGTGAACGAACCAGGTCCCCGCTGTCAGTGCACCGAGAGAGAGTGGTGGTTTATCTGGATGGCGTCTGTCGGAGAGCGACCGTAGACTGCCACGGCCCCCCCCCACCACCACCATCGCCATGGCACCACCACAGGAGAGCGCCGCCTTATTTACAACTCGGCGGTTGCCCTCTGCCCTGAGCGGACCAGGCAGATGGAGGAGGCAGGGCAGAGGGGCTGTTTTTGTTTTCATTTTCAATTGTCTCTGTGCAATTGTATTACAGATAGTAGGAGAGGGAGGGAAGGCCCCAAAAAAGAGCAAAGTACACTGCTTTATTTCATTCTTTTTCAAGGTCGTGTTTTCTGTACTTGAAAAGCACACTGTTTGGGAGGTTTTCTGTCTTTTAACAATACGTTTAAAAGCTTTTCCATCTTCTCTGAGGTTGTTGGTAGCTTGTCGTAATGGAAACAGAACCTCACTGAGTTTTAACCTCTTTTTCATTCTCATTTGGAGGGATAATGACCTTTTCAAGAACTTGGTGACAGTTAATGAAGAACAACCAAGAGCCTGCGCGACTCACATCAGGTTTCCAAACTTGTTCAGGTGCAAATTACCACAAAAAGCTGTTCAGGGTTTACAGGTACCCAGGTACCTTTTTTCCAGGTACATGGTAGCTGTACTTTGTACAAATAAATCCCCCGGTTTGACACTGCACACATCTCAGTACTGTACACATCCTTTGTGTCACACAGCAGGTGGATTTGCATAGAGCAGAGGTCCCCACCCTGGGTCCTGAAGAACAGCAGGTTGTGTCGGTTTTTGTTTTCTCCCTGAAAAAATTCAGACCCCCAAAAAAAAAACAGGTGAAGTGAGGTAACTGTGTGACAACTGAGTAACAACGAAAGCCAGTGTACATTACAGCTCTCCATGGACAGCGCTGAGGACCACTGACCTCGGGTGACTTTCAGGCAGTGAACAAACAAATGGAAACACAACAGTATGCCAGCGGTGAGGATTCTGGGGTTTTCAGTAATGTTGGGGGGAGGGCCATATATTACTGGTATGGATTAGGTGAACTCATTCCTTCAGCTTCCAAGGTTGAGTTTATCTTGCCCTATCGATTCTGAGTGGCATCCTTCACCCCATGTTATTAGCCAACGCAGCTCAGCTGGAAATTTTTCAACTTATACATGACACCCTTTAGTTTGACTGAAGTCCAGAAACTGACACAAGTCCAGAAACTGACAGAACAGTGAGAGTTAGGCTGCACGCAGGTTGCGAGGAGGCTCAAGCTCCACTCTTAACAATCATGCCACACCACCGCCATTTGTGTTCCTTTAGCATAGGAATGGAAAAACAGGGGGCTCCTACACTATAGCTAGTATGCTTTCACCACAAGGAAAGGATGGACATTGTTAAGTGGGGCAGGGTGGGGGGTCAACATTTCATATATTTTACCAGGTTGTTACATGCAGGTTTCTTAATATTGCCATTTGACTTAAAAGCCAAAACTTACATTGAAAAGGAGGATATCATAATCTGGGAAAAGATGGATGTATGCTAACCATACATGTGCATTACAATACATGGTCATTGTTTCATAGATCCTCCAACAACACTTGCTTTTCTTGGGGATCCTGCTGACCTGTCCTATCCAAGCCAGTGGCCAAACTGATGGCCAATGAGGAAGACCAGGCCAGCCAGCAGGAGAGGAGAGACCAGAGTGCCCCTCCTTCAGAGGGCCCGCTGTACTTACACAATCCCTCCCCATTTACTCACCCCTTCCCAACACCGCTCTGCTTTCCCTCTCCATTTTATTTTCACCGGCGCTTTTTAATTTATGCTCGGCGCTCCAGTCCCTCACTACTGACGGCATCTGCAGAGCAGGAGATATCTGTTAATGAGAAGAGGTCTCCCTCCCTTATCTCTTTCATTCTGACATTATTATCTGTGTGCAGTCTATAAGCGCCGCGGTTACCTCACCGGCCGATAACGCCCGCGAGGCAGCGGACCCCGATGGGCCGTCTATACAGAGGAGACGCCACAATACCCCCTATCAGAGGAGCAGGCCTTAAAAAGAGTGGAAAGCCTGAATCCCCTTTTGAGAGACCGGCAGGGCTGCCTTGCAGTGAATATCCAGCGAATTTACAACCCCCCGGCCCCCTCCAAACACGGCTCCTCACGGGCCTTATTCCCTCCCAGCTGCTGCAGGGGTCTTATCTTCCTCCGAGCCTCTCCTGCCTCTGAGATAACAGTAATTCTTCTCCATGCTGGATTTTCCACCCTACAACTGCCCCCCCAACACACACACACACACACACACACACCCCCAACACTCCCAACAAACCCCAACTCACACTGATTTCTACTCAGCACCGCCCCCTCCCCTTCAGCACTACCTGCCCCCATCCCCCTCTCCAACACCCAACCCCCCACCCCCTGCCCCCCACCACCATTCCCCTCCAAAAAAGAAAAAACACACCATCCGTCTGCTGGAGAAGCTGGGACTATCTCTCTGCTCAAAGAAGATAAAGAGTTAAAAACGTCAGTTGCTCTGTCTCTTTGTGAAAGATGAGGGGAGAGGAAGAAAAAGAAGGGAACACAGAGAGAGAGAAAAAAAAAGAAATCAAGTATTCCAGTTGAGATTTTTTTTATCAGTTGTACACCAAATAAAACAGTAATTTTTGCCTCTTTCACTTAGTTTTTTATATATAAAATATGAATGTGGCAGCAGCCTAGAGTGTTGAAGCCAGATAAAAGAATTAGTGGCTGCAGAGAGGGGCCCGGGCGGCTAAGTACAGCCGCGAATTAGAATGTCTATCTCTGTCGCTCTTGGCTCATCCGCTCAAGCTAGCCAGGCTCCGAGCTCGTAAACAATTTAATCTTTTCACTACACTTTAAAAAAGAAAAGGCGGGGGGGGATAGCCGCGGACATTACTTTTCTTCTACCCGCTTGCCTTTCCCTTCTTCCTCTCAGTGGTTTCTTCTTTTAAACAAGAAAACTGACACAAACATTTGTAAGGTGCTTGAAGATTGAATCTGTTTTCTCTCTCTCTTAGTCTCTCTCTCTCTCTCTCTCTCACTTTCTCTCTCTCTGTTGTTCTCTCCTGTTCTTCTCCCTCTTTTTTCCCTTCCCGTCTCTGCTGCACAATCTGTGCAGGTTAAAAAAAAAAAACGTTTTCCAATTATGTCCTCGTTAAACTGTGGAGGTAGTGCCCATCACAGCTACGTGTTTTTACCTTTCGGTCTAAAATGCAAAAGAAGGAAATAAACTGACACTGAAAATCAATCAAAATTTTGTGAGCATTTGAATCTTGCCTGATGGAACATGCTGAAAGCGGAAGGTGTTGGGCTCTTAGCTCTGCACTAATATGCACGCTGTCCTCAGATGCCACCAAGACATGTGTTTCTTGACTGGCAGAAGCCAATACATTTTTCTAGTTATTATAAAATGAATAATGTCCTTATCCAGGTTTTCCACTCATGAAGACAGGACTAAATTCAATCTAATACATTTAATCTCTTTAAGCGAAAATGCAATTCAATCAAAATAGACTTAAGTCTCTTTACAGACATTTTCATTTCTATTTTAAAGCGAATAGAATGAATTGGAGGGCACATGTTTGCTTGTCTCCAATAAGAGATAACACAGTCAAAGAAAAGGATGTTGCAGTGAGAAGTCAGCTCTGATTGAATTTCATATGCTGCTAAAGAGACTCAGTGTGTTTGATTCAATCCAGCCTCCTGGCCTCTTAGCCATTAAATACAAAGTAAATGGTTACCACAAGAGAATATGACAGCTGTGAGATGTATACATAGTGTTTTTAGAGCATGGACCACTGTGATCTAGAATTTGAGTTAATCTGAGTTTATTTCATTCTGTTACGCAATACAAAGACTGAATTATGCAGAATGTGCATCATTTAAAAATTATGGAAACATTAATGAAAATGCATGATTGAAATTCCTGTCTTTTGCACCCCAGGATTTTTGCACAGCTCTTGATCAGGTGGCCAACTCTAAGATTGCTGTCCCTGGTCCTGAAATATGATTCTTGATGTGTAATGAATGTAAGCGCCTGGTCTTTGACAAAGTTTTTTTTTTTTTGCATCTGGCTATATTTAATCAAATGCACATACATACTTTAGGTAACACTTTAAGTTGCATCTTTATATGTGTAATTATATGATAACTACTATGGTAATTACTAGCTATTACCGAATAACTGTAGTTTTGGTAACATGTAGCTCTGCTCTCAACAGAGAGTTACACATGTTACATGTTACTTTTCATTAAATAAAAAGTAAGAGGGTAAGCCTTGTTTCACTTGTGTAATTAAGAACATCACTGACTCCTGTTCCAATGTTGCCATTTTTCAGTTACTCAGTAAAACTTTGTAGTTGACAAAATAACTATGACATCATTGTATAGAAGTGGCAACAACTTAAATTGTTATCAGACCTTTAAATTAAAACACCTTTTTGTATGCTATATTTTATTGGAGAATAGCAAACATGCCATTCAGAATGTGTTCTTTGTCTCTTTGCAACACAACCCATAAATGAGTGGAAAGATAATTAATAATAGCAAACATCAAAAAAATACATTATTAAAATGTGTTTGAGCAAAAGTAGCCTGAGGCCTTCCCTCTACTGACCCCAGCAAAGGTGTATCATTTTTGGAATCCCACCCCACACACCCTGTTCCTGTGGAGTGAGACCTCAGGGACCTGCCTAGAGCCTCCATCAGCAGGAAATGGACACCTTCACGACCCGTGGCGGCCATCTTCTACATCATCTGCCACCGTGACGCCTCTCTTAAATGACAGTGAAATCACAGTAATCGGATCGCGGGGGGAGGCACAGAACCACTGGGTATGGGCTGGGGTAGGGGATCGGAGGGTTGCATGGACCGGCCACGATAACGACAGCTTTACGACATCTGCTGCGCCCAGATTACAGTGGGCTCCCAGCATGCTCTCTGCATGTAATAAAGGTGGGGGCGGGGGGGGGTCTTGGTTCACCACAGACACAAATGCCCCTTTGGCCTTGTCCACAGACAGGCCTGATCTCAGGTCAGTCAGGAGCTATAGTTGATCAAAAGCACTTGGGCTGGGATTCAATCAAATGAACTGAGTCTCTTTATGGCCTTATTCAATCCAATCAAAATAGATTTTTGTCACTTAGGGGCTTGTGCTACTCTATTTAGAATACAAAGCACCCAAGAATACATGAAAACATAAGATTCAAAGGAATACATATTTCAAAGGAATGTTTTGTCTGCTTGTGTCCAATAACATATGACATACTCAAGGAAAATGGTGTGTTCTGTAAAGTCTGTTTTCAATGTATTCCATTATGCATTTAAGACTAAAGGCCATTTGATTGAATGTAGCTCTGTGTCTTTTTAAAAATGTTATTCTTGAGGTAGTTTCAGAAGGACAGAGGAGGACAGAGGGCAAGGATGAAGGTGCAAGCAGAACAGTACATGTCTTTCATTGTTATAACCAAAACATTAGACTTTTTTAATCCATTGTAAAGTTATGCTATTTTGGCGGCGAATTAACACCTCTTGGTTAACATTTCGATCCGCTATGTTTGTCCATTCTTATTTGAATACTTAATAACTGAACAGAATGTCATTAGCAACATAAACAGAGACAAACAGAATGTCGTTAGCAACATAAACAGTCTATTTAACTCTTAAAAACAAAGATATATCTTGACCAGTAGCAGGACATACACAATAATATACTACAAGTTGACTATTAAAAAAAAAAAAAACACAAAGTTTTCTCAGATCTTAGGTCAAGATAGCAAGCTGCTTTTGCTTTTGTTTGGATTTGTCTTCTTTTCAACTGTTGTTCTTTTGTACCTTCAACCAAAAACATAGTTTTTAGTTTTAATGTATTCATGTGTTTTCCTTTCTGTTTTCGTGAGCGGTTGCTAAGGGTCACAGACACATTCAGGTCAGTGGGGGGAGGGCGGGGTGTTGGGGAGCAGAAAATGTGATTTTAGAACCCCCCACTGGGTGTACAAGTAAAAATGGGAAAGTCTGAGTGCAAGGAGCGAGGGGAGAGATGAGAGGAGCACTTAAAAAAAAATCTCTTCCACAAATAGTCCGAATCCTATTCTCATGAGGCTGAGGATGTCATATAGCAAATGGTTCAGACACCTCTTCCAAAAACACTGTGTGGAAGTGCCTTCATGAACGCATAGTACACAGTCTGGTTCATGACAGCTGCTTGTAACTGTTGCAATATCATTTCCATGGGCACCTGATTCCCTTTGCTGTTATGTGTGGCAAAGTATCTTAAACTACAGGTATAGCATGTGATACTGAAGAGGACTGCACTGCCTAATGTCAGGCAGGTGCTCGAGATTGCGAATGTCAGCTGTGTTCCTGCATCCTCCCTTCCTGCTACCCTTCCCCCCAAACCCAGTCTCACCACCCCCTAACTGGCCAATCAGACAACAGCGTACTGAGTGCTAACGGCTGACAGTTGAAGTTCATAGGTGGGAGATGAAAAGTGACGGCCCACTCGGTGGCACTCCGGGTAATGATAGCGGCGGACCAGGCCGACTCGAGACCAGGTGGAGTTAAACCTGACCCGATCCCCATCTCCAGGGTCACCCCCTTTTCACCTTTATCTCACCAGCTGCTGATGGAAGCCCGATTTCAGGGTGGGAGAAGCAAAAAAATATATATCAAAAGAAACACTCCTCATTGCGAGTGTGGATAAGACTCAATTTGAAAACCCTGTCGTGGGAAATGACTGTTTTTGGCCCCCATCATGTCAAACAGGGAGGGCACACAACTGTGCTGTTTGCTGGCGGAGGTGGGGGAGGGGGGTTGCAATTTTACCCGACCGCTCTGTGGTGGGATTACTGGAGGTGCAGTTAACAGTTTATATAGTTCATTGGGAGCAGCAGGGATTAAGGAAGGAGTGTTGAGGGGGCAGCAGCATCAGGGGTGGATAGGACTCACCCATTCACCAGGCAGAGAGAGAGAAAGAGAGAGAGAGAGAATGATTATTATTATTATTATTATTATTTTCAACTGTATTAAGTATGTTTGTAATGTGGTACTTAACTGCTTCATCATTTTAGTTTTGGTAATATTGCTTGTATGCAGTCATGCCAATAAAGCATCATTAAATTGAAAAAAATGGAATTGAGAGAGATAGAGAGAGAGAGAGAGAGAGAGAGAGAGAGAGAGTGAAGGCAGCGCTTGGCCTGCTGGTCACCCATACGGCCCTCACTGTTTCTCCACAGCCTGCGCAGTCTAATCTGAACTAGCATTTATAAAGAAATTATGCAGCCTTTATTTAACCAGGAAGGTGTCAGAGTTGAGGACAACAAGCTAGAATCAATAAAATGCACTTAGTCTCTTTTAAGGACGTATGCAGTTCAGTCAAAACAGACCTTCGTCTCTGAGGGCATATGCTATTACATTTAGCATTAAAATAACACACTCTGCAGGACATGTTTGTGCGCTTGAAGATAATTACAAATAAAAACCAAACAGCAAAATACAATATAGTAAACCTGAGATACACAATTTCGTACCAGCGTATATTTCCAATAGTAAAGAAAATAAAACTCAGCTTCTCACTTGCCAGGAGAGTCCTGTGATTCTCACAGTAAACTGCATTTACAGGCACAGGAAAACGCATCCTAAAATTCAGGAGAATCCTGATAATATACAGGCCCCAATCTGATGTGTTCCTTTACAGCTACTGTCAAGGCAGTCCCTCCTCTCCCACCTCTTTTTCCCTCACTCATACACACATACACACATTCACACACACAAATACTCACACACACACACACACACTCACACACACAAACACACACACACTTATTCCACAGCGTGAACACGTCTGTACCTCTTCACTGTGCTGTAAGATAGAAAAGCAATCCGTTCTCCAATAGAGCATCGCGACCGCCCCGGCAAACTTCATAGGGAAGCTGTAAATTAAACAGAGTCTCCCTCTCTCTCTCTCCCTCTCTCTCTCTCTCTCTCTCTCTCTGAGGCTGGGGAGGATGAAGTGTAAGGACGGTCTCTATGTGAATGTGTGTGCTCACCCTCCCGCGCCTGAGAATGGGCCTGGCTGGCTTTAGCGCTGTGCGCTAGCGGGACCCAGCACTGTGGCTGAATGAACAGGCCAAAGCTCTGCGGCTTTCACACCCACTAAAATGCAGAGTGGAAAGTGGAGCGCCAGCCTCCTGGCCACAACCACAAGCACAAGCACAAGCAACACACCCCCAGGCTTCACCCCCCAAAGGTGGGGCTGGGGCACATTGGTGAAAATCACTTAAAATATCTAACTTTTTCTGTTGCATGTGAAAGATTTTTCATGAAAACAGATTGTTTTATGGGAGCTCAAACAGAAGGATCTTGGTTTTGGATGTGCCTTTCTATTCCAACATACTGAGCTAGCATACAAAGGACCTGCAGCGACTACTCATACTTTTGGTGTAAAATGCAGGGGGAAAGATATTCCATGGCTTTTATTAGTAGTGTTTATGTCAAGTCCAGCAGTGTTGAGTCTATGGCCTGTGAGGATCAGGAACGAGGACCATGGTAGTACATGAAAGTCAAAATCTTCTAAAATTTAGTAACCGGATGGCATAAAGGGCCCTGCAGTTTGTGCCTGTCAAATAAAAAGCACAAAAGACCCAACCAAGGCCTAGAAGTCTAATCTTCATTTTTTGTCCATCTCTTATAAAGACAACAATGAGCGCTACAAAAGGGTTTAATACACAGATACAGCACTGAGCCCCAGAGTGTTGAAAATACAGTTGTCAGAAACATATCCCTTAAATACTCACTTTGATGGTGAATTGTCAAAAAAAGACAAGTAGTTTTGAGGTGACCCATATTTGATTTTTTTTATGTTTTTGTTTACAGCTGCGTAGAGCAAAGGAAACTGAAATATGGCTGGCAGGAGAAGGCATGACAGCTGAAAGGGACAGTGGGCTGAGAACAGTCTGGCCGATACGTGGGTGCCAGCGTGATCCTCGCACCGAAAATAAAAACATCACCATGCATTTTCCACAGATCATTTTCTTCAGTGTACAAAGACAGTCACCAATGGCTGAATACAATGTTGAGGAAGAAGGAAAACAACTACTTTCAGCTGGACAAATACAGAGTCAGCTGGGCTTGAACTGTAGTTAGGCATGATGGTGGTCTTTAAAAGGGGGTGGGGGGAAGGGGGTCAAGGAAATTGACCCACTTAAAGACAGTTGACAAAACTTGCTGCTTTACCTTTGTGCCGTTCAGCTTTGTCTGCCGTTCTGTCGTTGGGGGCGAAATTGACTGCTGTTTGGCGTTTACGGCGCCTGAATCGGGGTGGCATTACACTCTCCGAGACGCAGGCGGCACTGGGCGAAAGCAGGGGGACGATTTCAGATTTTCACTGTTCAGCACCTTTAATGACTCGTAATGCAGGAGGTGCTGCTGGTCCCATTAAATGCATGTCGGAATCAATAGGAAGGATAATTGGAGTTGTTAAAGCGCATTATAACCTGCCTGTTATGTTGCGGTACAGTGTTGCTGTGTAAACTGTCATTACTCGGCGAAGAGGCTTTTTTGTGGGCGGCGCGGGGGCAGAAAGAGAGCAGGTGAAAAGGCTTTACAGTTTACACACAACAATCTGCCATAATCGCTGCTGCTTTGTGCTGCTAAGGACCTCACTTTACCCTTTCACGCATTCTGCAATTTCTTACAGTTAGCAATTTACACACACACAGATACAGATACACACATACGCAGAAACACACACATACACACACAATCACAAACACGTACACAAACAAACATACACATACACACACTCACGCAAACACATACATATACACATACACACACAAACACACACATACACATGCATGCAGTCACACAAACACATACATATACACACGCACACACATACACACACACTCAAAGGGTGAACTGACGGATGTGCTTGACCACATGTCCTTAAAGTCACCCAGTTTTCACATAAACCAGCCAAAGAAAACCCAAGGAATTTGCACACAATGTCATACATTTATAATTATTATTCGTTTTTTACAATCAAGACACAAATACATGAAAGTCTGTAACTCAATGATACTGATCAAAAAGAATGAACCAGTTACAGGAATAGCTGTTTGAGTGAAAAACTCTTCCAGCGTAAATAATGTAATTATTTCATGCCTGTAGTGGATTGCACATTTTGTAGTACCTGAGATTAATATTTCAATGAGGAGGATGAGTACAGGACCGGCTGGACTAATTCAACCAACAAAAATCCACTCTCTCTCATTAGTGACAAGAACTCTCCAGTTAAGAGCTTCTCATTGACATGACGGCCCCCTGGAAAAGTTACAACAATTACTGCAATTAAAAACACGGAACGGCACTCACAATTAAGTAGCTTTTAAAAATGAGCGAGAGGGCTCGATTACTAGACCTCCTTCACACAAGAAGACAGTAATGAAGTAGTGGTGGTACAGAGTGCCTGGTTAGGATACAGTACGCGGGGGCTGCAGCACTGAAACGCAGCTCTCAGCCAACGGAGGTCTCTCTGTGGCTGGGTTACTGTAATGAGTCTGTGATCTCCATGTAAGTAGGGAAAAAACTCGAATTTGGGGTCAACATCTCTGCTAACTGGAAAATAATACGACAACGGCAAAAATAGAGGCTGTTGCAATTAGTCTGCTCACAGGGAACTGTGGTACAGTAGATGGGAGAGCAATTCTAGATATTTCCATCCTAATATTTCAGCACTTTTTTCTTCAGAGACCAATACTTGAAAACATAGGGAATGTCCTTTTATGAGCACATATGTGTCAAACAAGAGAGGAACATGCCCACACAGTATAAAACACTCCTAACATGCCAGAGCTTTAAAAAACAAAGATATTGAATCAATAAATGTTTTATGAAATTGATGCTTGATTTATATTTTCAAGACAGGCAGTCAATAAAAACAGTACAATAGGTTTGCCACACAAACAACCATGTTTAAAGTTTATGAGATCAGGAAGGGGAGATTGAGGCTGCATTTTTTAGTCTCTCCTGAAGGGGGCGCTTCTCAAGGCCTGACAGGAACTGTATTCTGGGCTGAGTCGTAGGCTGAGAAGGTTGGCACCTCCTCCTCTGCATTTACACTTGCGCCGCAAACTATGCAGCCTGTGTCCTGTTCGAATTAGAAACGCGTTTGACCGCATCATCCGAGCGTGCGCGGATGGCGGGGACGGGCTGAATGAAATAAAAAACAGAGCCAGCTCCTGCTCTGCCAAATCCTGCCCGGCAGGCTGTGATGATAGCGCAATTGGCGTAGCGTGACTGGTACCAGCAGCGGCTCCAGCAGCACAATCAAGTCCAACTTTATTGAGTCTTAATTGTCAGACAGTTCTACAGGAGGAAGTGTGGCGTGTGTATACAAGAGACACAAGTATTTAAAATTACTGTCAGCGCTGAGCAAACCAAATATGCGGCCAGTTTGTGTTATGATTTATCATTGAGTGTTGCGTCTGCCTGTCCTCTTATGAATAGAGAATCTCATGCATTCATGTCTGCATTGTTACAATGCAGCTACTTTTAACTATGCTATAATGACTATAACACAAGTGTGATCGTGTTTAATTAGTAATTAATCAATGCAGAGTTGAATATAATGATCGGCTCTCTTGATTTAACTTGATTTAACTCAACCTTAATGAATGACAGCACTCGGCAGTATCCCAGCCCTGCACCCCATACTTCAAATCCCGTACCCAGCCAACAACTCAACGCCCAGCCTCCATCAGTTGCTTCAAATCCTCATTCCTGTGTAGGATGTGGGGTCTCACAGATGAGTTTTTTTTATGCTGTATTATAATAAACATCGTTTGTATCATTCACAAAAAACTTTGCCTTTAAAGAGACAGCATGTCAGCAAATGACTGCTACATTATGTAACATTAAGCAAGACATAAAATGTAGTACAGGGCCATGAAGCACTACCAGTATATTAATACATAGTGATGGTACGAGGGGTTTTTTCTTTCATGTAGGTCATGCAACTGAAAAAATAGAAATGATGGAACTAATTGGAAGGTTTTTCATCAATTCCAATAATACAGACTACTCTTTCATTGTTATTTCAGAGGGGGGAAGCAGGTGAGGAAAAAAGTGGAAATTTATGTTCACAAGAACACGTTAAGTGCAAAACAGATTCAGCTCCTTAAAAAACGTAGCTGTTCCAATTATGCTCATTAAAGAAGTTTTTTCATACTTAAAAAAAATTTTCATTAAAGATCCATCCAAAAAAATGTGGGTACTCTTCCATGTTCAATGCCATTAACGTCTCAACAATTTAACTGGTACTCAATTCATCGTTACATTATTAAAGCCCATACTGCTAGCTATGACTGTTGTGCAATGACTGAGTGTAAAATTGTGATTTTTAACCGTTGTAAAACTGTTTTAGGGCAGGGATGCCTCTTCCACCAATCTGTGAGACAGAGGAGGATTGTGAGAGAGCTGGCAGAGAAGGTTTTTACGGGCGTGAGGAGTGTGTACATTTGTACATGTTTGCACAACGTCTCTACAGCAGGCAAACAAACGCACTGGGCAGAGAGAGAGAGAGAGAGAGAGAGGGAGAGAGGGGAGGGGAGGGTGTTAACAGCAGAGTGAAGGCTCTGAGCTGATAGGAATGCAGAGCGCGTCCGTAGCGGGGTTCGCGGTGATGGGTTCGAGCTGAGATCCGTCGCCTGCTATAAAGGAGCTCATTGAAAATAATTCAGACTGACGGCTCAGCAGGGAGGGAAAACGGGGAGCTGCGGAGAGAGAGAGAGAGATTGAGATGGGGAGAGAGGGAGAGAGAGAGAGAGAGGGGGAGCAGAGCAGTGGGGGAGGAGAGGAAAAAGAAAAGGCAGAATGGGGGAGAGAGGGATTGAGAGAGAGCGAGAGAAAGAGAGAGGGAGCAAGAGAGAGAGATAGTAAGACAGGGTCTGAGGTGGCGATAAGGGAAGAAAATAGGAAAACTGGGGAGAGGACGAGAGAGCGCTCTGTTTAAGGAGCAGCAGAAATGGAGGACAGCCAAAAAGGGAACGTTTGAAGTTTGAGCGAGTGAAGGTGAGGCCGAGGGAGAAAAGCCGTGCGTTGGACACGCACACAAGCGCTCCCTCACACCTGCAGAAATGCATTCAATTCTCATAAAACCCAAGGCAAATGTCACACAGCAAGCGCCACTAACCTAGCGCAGGAGTCTATGATCTTTAGATACTTCTTATGATCAGTGCTAAACGTGACAACTGAACAGAGCTCTTACATCCACTGATCAGGTAATAAAGTGTGATGGCTTCAAAAACTCAACTGACTTCAGCCATTTTTCACATTAACAGTCCTCACATTTTAGCCTAGCCATTGAAAATTCCAACCAGATGACTTGTGGGAAATGTAGGAAGATCAAATATAGGCTAAATGGTACAAATGGGAGGACTACAGCTGGTCATATTTCAAAGGCTCACATATGAAGTCTGACCGGGTGAGGTGTCCGTCTGCTTTTGTCATGATACCCACACAATAACATTTTCTGACAGAAGAAGTCTGTGTCATCCTTACTGGACACATATAAACTCAGTCAGAGTTCAGTCAGAACTGGACATTTTACTGTGTGCCAGTTCAGACTAAGAGTAGGTGTGATTCTACGTGTAACGTAGCACATATGGTGATGATTATGTGTATGTAACGCACCCAGGGGTGGACATGTTGAGAGGACCCCAGAAACCAACAGCGCTGCAAAAAAGCCAATGAGAGGTGGATCAGATGATCCGTCCTCCCGCAGAGCCCCCTGGATGACAGCCTCTTCAGGGCAGGGTCAGATCACCCCTGCGGATCTACCTCCCCCAGCACACCCCCCCACCCTCCATCACATCCCAGGGGCAGGCAGAGAGAGAGGGAGGGGGGGGGATGAGGGGATGGGCTGAACAGGTACCTCTCTCCCACTATATTAATGTGGACCTAAAGACCTCTATTAAACAGTGGAAAGCTCATTCCAGACAGCAGGACATCTTTTATGGCAGCGCCGGTGCTTAGACGCACAGAGCCCTGCAGAGAGGCAGCCGGGGGTTAATGGGGCTTGTACGCGTGGGGACGCGGACGCTGGGATGGGGTGGGGGCGGGGGTGGGGGTGGGGGGTTTGGTAGAGGGTGACAGGTAGCAGAGCGGAGTAGGCCACCCCCCACCCAGCCGCACCCGCAGCCCTCGTCGGTCCCCTCTACCCCCCAACCTAGTCTGCACAGTGCTCAAGGCTGTTCTAGAACAAAGGGCCACTGCATGCGTGTGTTTGTGTGCATGTGTGTGTGCACACATGCATGCATGTGCATGTGTGTGTTTGTGTGCATGTGTGTGTGAACGCATGCATGCATGCATGTGCATGTGTGTGTTTTTGTGAGCGTTTGGTGCATAAGAATGCATGTGCATGTGCACATGTGCATGTTCCCCTTTTTAATTGGGCTGCTGGATATTTGGCACAAGAAGAACAGCAATATCAGGTTTTATTTGATATTTACACCTTGCTATGATAAAGTAACAGGTTCACAAAAAAGAATAAGAGAGTATAAAGTCACACCATAACACAGTATATAATACAGAGGTCAGACATTTTTAAAGGGACTGGCCTGGGTTTTAACTGGACACCTTGGGCCTAAACTCCATCTCTCAGTGTGAGGTGGAGTGCTACACAAAGCATTAGTACTCAATTTGAAAAATGAGCTGTGAAAAAAGTGTCCCTCTTTCAGCAGCTGTGGACTGACATTCAGCTGGCAAACGCCCTTTGGCTGAGAGGTAAATAAAGAGCCACGTAAAACACCAAGGAACTTCCAGGAACTGGTATCAAATCAGCAGTAATTCTACAATTGCCGTGACAAATCTGATAACTGCTTCTTGCTTTGGAGAGGCTGACAAAAGGCAAATTGAAAGCGCGACCTCCTCTGTTACAATATCTGGCAGAGGAAGCCAATCAAATGGCGCGCTTTCCAATAGCTGATCAATTTAGCGTGCCTGTGAACACGGCGGGGAACATCGACAGAGTCATTTTCTGGCATATTAATGCCCGCTCGCCGTCAGCACAATCCCGGGCCGGAGTAATTAACTCAATCAGATGGTGCGGAATGTGCTGAAGATGAGAGAGCCGCCAGGACACCCGAGAGAATTGATCACTTTGGTGGCTCTTCACGCGATTGTTTTTCAAAAGCACTTAAAATACAAGAGTAGGAAATTGGTATTTAAAGCCATGTATCTGCACACTCGAAAAAGGACAAACTCTGACCCATAATGGAAAAAAATGATAGATTTTGATGGCATTTTGCCATGCTATCATATGTTTAATACACTGAATTCAGACAACTTCAACTCTTGAGTATTTTAAAACTCAGCTCATAAAGTGGAACGTGGTTTTCATGAAGACCCCTTGTTAAAATAGATGTGACACATTGCATCATGCTACATCAGACAAGCTTCAGTCACTGGCTGTTTTGAATAAACTTTATTTGCTACAGAGCCATGGAACACTGACAGAAAACTGCTGATGATGTAAGTCTTTTTTTCATGGAACTGAAAATGCCAAAAATTGTGATCTGAGGTCTTTTATGATGCCAACAATACATCTGTTTTCCTTGAGGTCTTAACCATTTAACCCGTTCAGATAGGGAGGGCTAGTAAAAACAAGACAAAAAAAAAAGACAAACCACATCTCCTAACCTCTTCTCCCCCTTTCCAACCCCCATCTGACTTTAATCTTCCTCAGTCCCACAGCAGGTGCCGCCCTCCTTCACTCTCCCTCCCTCGCTCTTATTTTTTTTATTTCCAAACTAGCCTTGCTCCTGGTGTCCCTCCCCGCCTATGAGAAATCAGCAAATAAAAAGTTACATTAACCCCAGGCCGACCTTTCCCACGTAATACACTGTGGCCTGATGGGCTGGCGGGCGCGTCTCATTGAAAAGCTGTCACTCCGCAGCACTGCCTGGGGAACATTTATCGGATAATTAATATATTAAATGCATGAAAAATAGTTACACAGAGGCCTGTCACCGGCTCTTCCCCAGTACGGGGCTGCGGAGGGGTGGGGAGGGAGGGTTGGGGAGGTGCGGGGGGAGGGGACACGGCCTGTATCCCATCAATATACAAGCACCACCACCACCACTGGCCCCCCCACACCCCCTCTCGACGGGCCGTCATAAAAAGCGCTCATAATTTTACGGCTTCATTCACGGCACCGCTGTAAAGGAAGGCTATATTTCCTCGTAATTCACCGGGCCTCTCCTGGCTTTTATCGTCCGGCGGGGCGTTCGAGCGCCGCCCGCCTGCCCGCACTGCTTATAAAGGTGCTCCTCACTTTTGTGTGAAGGACACGCAGGGGTCAGGCCTGTCGAGCGCTCCGTGACTAAACGATACGGGAGGGGAACGGGCAAAAAACAAAACCAGCCAAAAGCGTTCTGGCCTCTCCTCTGCCTGGTATAACGAGAGCAAAGACGATCCGTTTTCCTGTGGTGTGTGTGTGTGTGTGTGTGTGTGTGCGTGCGCACATGAGCCTGACACCATTCTCACAAAAACACATTTATTTGCAAATGAGGGTACCTACAGTATGTATCCTTCATGTTTTATCATGCGTGTCTTCCAAAAAAAAAAAAAAGATTTAATTTATATTTTATTATAATATTTATGAAAATAAGCTCAGGCAAATCGCTGTAAACATTAGATTGTCTTTATAAATAATAAATAAAAGATATTTGAAAGTGATTTGGCTTTCTAAAATTGCCGAGGAAAATGACTGTTGCAAACTTGCACCAACACTAACCTTGGATAAATTCCTAACATGATTAGAGCCAGAGATTTAACTGGCACTGCCAGTGCTGCTGGACACTGTTTATCGGCAATGAGGTTCAGCTCATATTTGTGTAAATACTATGTCTGTCTATCTATCTATCTATCTATCTATCTATCTATCTATCTATCTATCTATCTATCTATCTATCTATCTATCTATCTATCTATCTGTCTGTCTATATACATATATATACTCATACGATATAATACATATGTGTGTGTATCTTTTACATATGTATATATATGTGTGTGTGTATGTATCTACTGTATATATATAGTATTTACACATAGTATTATATATACATAGTATTTACACATACACTATATAAATAAATAGGTGTATCAAGATATTTACCAAGTTCATGGTCTCCCTCTTCCCCAGTCCATAATTAAACTGCTGCCTGCTATTTTCACGGAACATTAACCCGGATCACGTGATCACTCCTATCTACACACAAACCGTGGAAAACAGTCATGTGCACACATATTCACATGTATGTATTCACACACGCACACACACATTCACACACAAAGCAAATCCACATGCTGTAAAATACAAAGACATTTTAAGAACTGTAAGATGACACACACACACACATACACATAATTACAAATCACACAGTCTGGAAGTATAGAAGTGCAGAACAGTGAAGTACCACAGGTACGCCATACTTCACTTTCTTTATAAATGTAAACAAACACCAAATAACAACAAATAAGCATATTGAATTCACAAGACATAATCAGAAAAAGTCCTCAGTATGTGAACACAATGGAAAAGCCTGGAATTGCACACGATCCACAGTCGCATACATATTCTTGTCCGTGCCTATCAGTTACCAAGAAATATCCCTGGAGACCTTGACGATATTAATAGTCCTTTTCATTAAAAATTACTCTTGTCAAAGGAATAGCGTAATCCGAGCCTGGAGACAGGCGCGAGCAGTGCGCTGAATTCATTTTCCTCAACAAACGGCCCATTCTGCCTCTGACACTCTGGACCGTTAGCGTTTAAATGTGACACAAACGGGCCCCGGCACAATTTAGAACCCAAACACTGGACCCCGAAATACGAGCGGGCCGGGGCACGCGCACAGGACCGCCCCCAAACTCAATCTGCCGCACTGTGATCAGGTCAGGCACGGGCTCCAGGTCTCCAAGATGTCCTTCGGTATATCAATAAGCAATATTCTCTGTGTGCTGAGGGAGAAATACAGAAGTGGGATTCATCTGTGAAGTTGGGGGATCGATTGGCCCGCTGGCTGTCGCTAGAACGCTCTGCCTTGAGGGCTGAATTCAGTTCGGTCTGTGCATGCCAGTCAATTCCTGGAGGGGAATTCAATCAAACCGATATGACTGTGTCCTCAAATTTCTACCACAATATTGTACTTTTCATCGCTTTCCATGAGTGAACAGCTCTATGATGTGTTTGAAAAAAATGTTTTTTTACATGTGTTTTCTTTGATTATTTGGAAGAAATAATAGAAGTCACTGATTATAGCATTGAAAAAAAGCCCACTGAAAAACAGGTGCCCAGCTGAATTGTTTAATACACGCCAATTTGTGTGTGAATGTGTCTGTATACATGTGTGTATGATGATTCTTGTTGCATTTGTCTGAGCATAGGATTGAGTGTCAGTGGGCCTAGGTGTGTGTGTGTGCATGTGTGTTTGTGTGTGTGTGTCTGTCTGTCTGTCTGTCTGTTTGCATGCCTCTTTCAACCAGCGGCAGACTGGCAAACAAACCCAGCCCGACATTATGTCGAGGGCCACAGCCTGATTTCTCCCAGTCATCCCCACCCACCCAGACAAACCCACAAATGTAAGCAACGAGGAGCTGAGAGAAAAGCCCACGGCAGCCAGACGGGTGAGACATTGTAAACATACAATAGGGAGTGCAGGTGATCCCACAGAACCAGACATGAGCAGCCCTAATCCTGTTGACTAAGAATGAGCCCAGGGAGTTATGCCAGGATGCACCGGGCCTAGTCTGCTGTGAGCGCGGGGGAATTTGTCACTGCACTGGGGTGGCTCTCAGTCAGAAGCCCCGGCTGCCAGCAGGCACTGGTGCCCAGGCTGGCACACGAACCTTCCCCATGCCACCCAGGGCCAATCTCCCCGCTAAGAGCTGGCGGAAGGGCTTTCCACCTATTATAGCCTTGGAATAGAGTGGAAAATTGACTGGTGGATCGTGATTTTGCATGGGGGGGGGGTTGTTGAGTGGGGGGGTAGGGTAATTCATGCCGCCCGTTCAAACAACCACAGGGGGAATTAACAGAGATTATTGTACAGAGAGATTTTTTACACCCTCAGCTGCCAAAATCCTGCGAAAGTTGGGTCAACTCCAGGCCCGTAAGGATCGAACTGAATGTGGTAAATTTCTTTGGGTTCTAAAAAATAAATAAATAAGGCAGTGGGACTCTGTTTTTTTACTGCAGGAGCTCAAAAAACTTTTGCACACTTGCTGATAGATAAAGTATCGCAGCAAAGTTCCCCCCCCCCTTTAATTCCCCAAGGTCTGACAGAGAGGCACTGCGGCACAGTACCAGATCTCCACCCTGCTGCAGCCTGCAGGCTCGCTGCCTGAGTGCTCTGTTAAGATTTTCTTAAGACATTACACAAGTGTCATCATCATTTAACACGATGATCTAGATTACAGTGATCCTGAGGGAGCGAGCGAGCGAGCGTGCGCACACACACACACACACACACTCACACACACACATGAACTGCTTCCCTGTTGTGACAGAGAGGGGTTTTTTTGGTTACCCAGGATTTTGAGATGAATATTAGGGGGTTTAATCAGTTCTGCAGGAGACTTAGGGAGGCCACGTGGTGGAACACCCTCTGATGCCTGCCCTGAAAGGCCACAGCGGCCGTTAGGATAGAGTAATGTGGCTAAAGGTGTCCGAGCTCCTCTGAGGGCCATAACCAGAAACCTGCACCGCCACTGTGTCCCATTAAATCATTACGCCCCACGCAGCGCGCCCACCCCCTCAGCCCATCCTGCCGTTTTTTACGAGGTGCGCCCCCACATAAACGGCAACCCGCTAAAGGGCAGCGGTCACAGTCCGCCGCGCGGCGCGTCTCAGGGTAGAGTGGGGGCAGGCAGGCCTGATGCTCTTTCTCCTCTTCCTCTTCTCTTATCCCTCCTGCTCCTTTTCTCCTCTTCCTTCATCCTCCTGCTCTTCCCCTTCTTCACTTTTCCAGCTCCTCCTCCTCTCCCTCCCCTGTCTCCTCTCCCTTCTCCTCTTATGTTTTTTCCTCCTTCTTTCCTACTTCCCTCTTCCTCCTCTTTTTTCTTCCTCTTCCCTCATTGAGCTGACGTACTCAAGGATGCAGGAGTTGCAGATCTTCCAGAAGTTTTCTTAACTACAGGAGGTTTCTGTTCTCTGCGCACTCCAGCTGCTGGTGTATTATGACAGATGACGGGACAGCATGGATTTCCAGATGGTACAAGTCAATAAATGACACATTCAGTAGACAGCCATGGGGTTAGATTCATTGAATCACATGCTGTCTCTTTAAGGACATATCCAATTCAATCAAACCAGACTTTATATTTCAACATACTTTTCTTCCATTTTTATTGAATTGCATAAGCCCCAAAAGAGACTAAGAGCATTTGATTGCATCTAGTCCATGGATATTGTACATGAAATACACTAAGCTGAGAGTTATAAGGCTGTATCACAATTTCCGTTACACAAGACTGGTGGGTGCTCCACTCTAAGGTGGTAGAAGAAATCCTTGTTTTACTGCAAAGCACTTCAAAACTGTGAAAGATCCTATATGAACTAAATCCACTATCATGATCAGCTAGCCATGAGAACATGGGTCACCCTGTTACCTCAATAACTGCTGATCAAAATTTTTTTTACAGAGTTATTTTACCATTTCCTGGGAGTTCAGTTTGGTTGCTATTTAGCATATCAAGAAAAACATTTCTAAACTGGCTTGATCTGGGGGGTGGGGGAGAGGGTGGGTATAAAAACCATTTTTATTCCCTCCATAAACAAATGTTATGGGATTTTTGTCCATCATGAAGCATGGGTCACAATCTGTTAGCAAACGGCAGTCTACAACAATAAATGTTGATCAGTTACTGTTGATTGATTACGGTACTGTCGATTGTGAAATGACTGTATTGAAGTACAGGCCACTGCATTGACATCAGCTTACTCCTTCAATACAGCCGCATCATCGTTTTGGTGTTTGGATCCATGCTTGTCTTTGCATATGTGCAAAAAAAACAAGATATATTCAGTTACATTTGTGTGCTCACACGTATAACTAATATACACTTAGACATGTGAAAATGTGTGTGTGTGTGTGTGGGTACATAACATTCATATGACTGCTCATGTGTGCTTGTGTAAATAGAGTTTGTTTGAATATGCATGTTTGTAAGAATGTGCGTTCATGTGTGAGTGTGTGTGTGTGTGTGTGTGTGTGTGTATCTGTGGCTGTCATTTTTTTGTGTGTGCATATGTGTGTGTGTGTCTGTATATGTGGCTGTGAGTTAGATGGCATGTGTGTGCGTGTACGTGTGTGTGTGTATATGTATGTGTGGCTGTAATTTTTGTGCATGTGTGTGTGTGTCTGTATATGTGGCTGTGAGTTAGATTGTGTGTGTGTGTGAGTGTGTGCGCGCATGTGCGTAGCCTTAGACAAATGCAGTAATTTACGCAAGAGTGGAGCAGCGCCACAGATATTTACATTTAAATTGGTATTCCAGACTCATGCTTAATTAAAGAAGAGGGCTCAGCTCCCTTTGTTGGGCAGCAGCCTCTTCCTCACCCTCATCTTCCTCACTGTGGCTCAGAAACCAATCACTGGAGCGGAGATCACTTCCCAACCAGAATGAATAAATCCGCTCAGGCCTACATTATTGAAAGCGGACCAGGACTCTCTCTCTCTCTCTCTCTCTCTCTCTCTCTCTCTCTCTCTCTCTCTCTCTCTCCAGTAATTTTCACAGAGCAATGCTGAACACAGGATGCCCCCTGGTGGCTCTCAGCCCAACCCCCCCAATCTACCCCCACCTCCCGTCTTATACAGTACATCAACAGTGACAACAAATTCATTTTCACCCCCAATGATGGTGCGTTTCTTTCCAGGAAAAAAAAAACACCCCCGCCGTTTTCCAGTTGGTGCCCCCGAATTACACTCAGCCCGTGAGGGGTTAAGAGCAGGCAGATTTTAAACAGCGTGCTCTTAAAGAGGGCTGCTAGCGATGCCTCTCGTCAACGCCAACCCCACGTTATTACAGCGGAGCGTGTCTCGGGGGCTCCTGTGGGGCAGAGCTGTAATGCACTGGCACTCTGTGGCCTGATGATCCCATTTCCCAGCATGCACTGCTCTCCCCTCTGCTCCTGCCCACAGAGGCCCTTGCCTTTGCCCGCAGGACCTCGTCCTCAGCCATTTCCTCCCAAACAGCTTTTTAACTAGATTTTAAAAGAGGGTTATTAACATCACCTGCTAATTATGTTAAGGACCTAATTAAGGGGTTTGAAAAAAGAAAAGCCTTTTTTTTTGTCTAATTAGGTTTTCCTTTCAAGCACACGGAGAACCAGGGGAATGCGGAGAACCTCCGCAGAAATGAGAGCGCAATGAGCCAGGCGAGAAGATCCTTCAGAAAGGAAGTTAACCCCTTCGTCAGAGGCGGCGTCTCTATTAACGAAGCCTGGCAGAGTGCAATTACCGCCCAAATCGTTTATTTAGGACGTGCTTATCTGGAGAGGGCCGCATCATTTAGCCAGCTCTAAACTCAATACGGGCTTCATTAGCCATTACAGTCTGTGGGTGGTAATACCTGCCTGATAGCACGCTGTAGTCTGATGTTATCAGCTTGCTGCTGAATTACAAAGATGGGACCTAATTTTTCACCGGGCCTGCTTGTTTCCGCTCACAGCCTCCCAGCCCCCCCAACCCCCCAACAACACAGACACACCTCTACCTGGGGAGACATGACACTGTTTAGACAGCCCAATCTGCACAAACCAAGTGGGGGGGGGGGGGGGAGGGAAGCAAACACAAGTGTACCAACCAAGTCATAACATTTGGCACAAAATAAATGACGAAGAGAACCGCCGTTGTGGGTTTAAGTCTGATCCACAGCTTGCGTCTCCAGATGGGAGTCTGCGGCGGCTGTCTGGCTCACCGTTTGCCGGTGTCGTCTCGAGTCTGGAGGGAGGCTCAGTTTGCGTCGTCAGATGCCGACGCGCGGTAAGACCTGAGAGAGATTAACGGTCGGCAAAGAGATCTGTCTAATATCTCGATCAGACCCGCAAATCACAGCCAGGTGGTTAAACACATTGGCCACATCAATGGAAGCATAGCATAAATCACACACACACACACAAACCTGGGTGAACAGGGAAACATACCTGTTCAATGGTTTCATGTTTTCTTCCTACAGTCGCCAGCCCAGTCACGCTGCAAGAGAGAAGGAGAAAATACATAGAAGTGTGATAGACATATGGCGCAATCGGGGTCACAGCTCTTTGTGATTGTCAGGTGGAGTGAGCGATAGCGGCTCGCTAAGCGCTTGCTGTGTGATTACTGTACGGATGCTTGGCTACGTCCCGGCCCCAAAATGGGAAGCTGGATCGGCCAGACCAGGAGGTGTCAAGAACCGGGATCTGCGCAGCCACTGGAGGGGAAGTTCACATCTCCACCTCTCACCCCGATCACTAGTTCAAACCCCAGGTGCAAAAGGATGAGCAGCCCTGGGAGAGTGGAAAAAAAAGGAGAGAACAGAATTACTTATTACTGCACACCTTGACATTTCATAGATACGGCTCTGAGGAAAATAGTAGCCTTACAAAATGAAGGCGCTGGGCATTGTATTTAACATCATAGCGGAGCGCGGAGTGGTGGAGACGCCCCACCTTCATTTTGAAATCCTGATTTATAAAAATTGACAAGACGAACGACGGTACCACAGGTGTATTCCGCCTGTCATTTCGAAACGTATTCCATTTCGATCTCCTTTTAAGAGAACAACTGCTCATTATTTCCCCTTTTTTAAATATATTCTCAAATTTCCACCCTACTACATCCAAGAAAATTATGGAAATTACAGTAATGTATAAAAAACTGCTAAAATTGCTTGCAAAACAGATTTTCCTATCTCAGTGCTTAATAGAAAGAGCTGATGTGCGGCAATTTAAGGCTGTATTCTTATACCATTTCCATAAAAAGAATTGTCATGGTTGTGAAAGATGTTTTTTTCCTCTCTGAAAGCTTTCCTCACATTTGCACCGAAATTATGGAAAATCACGTATCGGAGAGACAAATTAAGTATTGCAGAATTTCACTGGCGCGTGAACAAATTCAAATTAAATGTAAACCATTGTAAACAACTATATTTGAACATTTAAATGTATTTACTTTCTTAGTCATCATTTGCATATGAACAAAAAATTGTGAATGAATTTGAGTCTGTACTGAGGCTTTGGTTTTTAAGTGTTGTGTATAATTTGAATGAACAGGACTTGAATAGGTAAAATATGTGAACAAACAGTAAAAACAGTAATTCACCTTTGTTCTGTGGGCTCTCTGGTACAGTTCTGATGATGTGCCAGATCAATTTTCGCATCTTCGATATTTATGGAAAAATGAAAACACCATAAAGTGCGATATTCATTTATATAATAAAAGGATTTTGAGCCAGTGTGTGAAAACAGAAGACATATTTACATCAGACTGAAAGCAAACATTCAGTGGCATTCCACCTGCAGAGATACCGGTGTGAAATGAAGCACCCACTAAATATTTGGGGGGTTGGGGGAGGAAAGGTATAAACATTCCGATGAATTGCAAAGTTGGCTACTCGGTTTTGAGTTTCACTCCTCACTACATCACTTTCCGAGACATTTCTTGAAAATAATAAGGCGATCAGAGACGCGAGGCTGTGCGTGACACCGGGCCCTGAAGTTGATGAATAAGGGAGCGGATTTGCCCTCTCAGTTTGCCCCTCCCCTGTAAGTCTATCTAATGCTCACTGCTCCACCCCAGCTGGTGAGTGATGAGATCATGCAAAATGGCTTCCGCTGGATCCACCAGCATGCTGCACTCCAGCAGCGAGTGTGAAGAGTTACCCCCTCAGTGAGCCTTACTAGCGCACAGCGCACCATACAGCCTCACTAGTTTATCACACAGCAGTGGTGGGGCCACCTGTTTTCACCTGCAGGCTGTACATGTTGCACTTGCTCTTTGGGCTGCAAAGTACAAAACTGAGATACTCGTATGATTATCACAGGCAAAGTGTTCTGACGCAGTACAAAATGTTAATTTTTCATTGTGCAGTATCATAACATCATAAATGATTTTTTAACATTATTTATTTGGGGTATTTTATTTTTGTATTTAATATATTTGAGAAACAAGCTACCATCTGGGACCAAGAGTCAAAAGACAACAGAAGTTCACTTAACTGATGTTTGGGGCTTCTTATGGTGCAATAGCTGCCATATGAGAACGCTCCGCACAGCTGCAGATCAGAAGATTTCTTCCCAGGATTCAGAAAGGGGATTAATTGCACTGCTTAAATATAAATCTTTTGAATTTAGATTTCAGCTACTGAGGTTTACTGTGTATCTGCCATCTAGTGAAACACACATTCTATTCAAACAAACATAACTCGACATTGGACCAGAGACATACTCTAAAAGAGCGGGCAGCTAATCTGAGCCGTCATGATAAAACCCAAGTATAGTCCACGCGTTTGCCGCCGAGTCGTGATGCATTCCAGATCGTGATGAAACGGTGGTGGAACCGACATCGGCAGCACATCGGGGTTTCTCATCAACGACGGTGACAGATAACACACATCTAGAGCCGTGGACATCTACCCTGCAACCCTAAAGGGACTGCGGCCCTTTTCCCTTCCCACAATGCAATGCAGCTAGTGACCGCGCCGTGCCGTCGAGCGCGTCTGGAAATGTTTACTGTTTGCTCAGCCCGACCCGGGCCCGGCGGAGACAAGATGAATTTGACGGCTAATGTAAAAATAACAGGCCATCATAAATCACAGAAGGGGGAGTGAGTCGATGATGAGAGTTAATCAATACAGGCCAGACTTCGCCATTGTGCGAAATGGCACTCCATTTATTACAGGGGCCTTTGAGTAGAAACATTATTCACGTTAGCGTATGCAAGGTGGAGGGCGAGAGAGAGAGCGCGTGTGTGTGTGAGAGAGAGAGAGAGGGAGAGAGAGAGGGTACATGAAGTCACTTTGGCAGCTGTGCTTTGGGTTTATCCTGGAGCACTACTGTCCTCCTCTTCCTACTCCCTCTCCTCTCCTGGTGTGACCCCGCAAACGATCAAAATCAGACCGGTGAGCCTCACTCCTAAAAAAACAACAAATTCTCAGCAAAGCACCCGCACCATGTGTTTCATTTCCTTTCAGAGCTCATATAAATCCAGCTTCCTAAGGAGAACAGACACAAATCCCAGAAGGGAACCGGGCTTTCATCAACGTGATCATTTTTCCAAGGAAGAAGCAAAATAAGAAGCTGGCTCAATTCACTCTGAGACTAGCTAACTAGTCAAAATGTTTGTATTTGCCCTTCCAATCTCAATTTACCACAAAAAGATGAGAAACTAGATGTTCATCTTTCTGAAGCACTATTTTTTGGGAATGCTTCCTCCTCCTAATTGTTTTTTTGGGACACTCTTTGGGCTGGGATCCCCACATGAGGGTAAAAGAAAAGCGCACATGAACAATTTCTATTCATACTTGTAAGAGAGAGACTGGCCGTGCAATCCCACCACGGCCCTGCAAGATTTCCTGTGTGCGAGCAACGGGGGGCAGGCAAGGCAGACAAGCAGCATGGACTCAAGGGAAATCGGGCCAGGAGAGCCGCCGTTGATATACCCCCATGGCCCCCCCAAACCCCACCCCCCACACACAGTTTGTCCTGCCTGGCTGATGAGCTCCAGGAGCAAACCAGATATTGGAGAACGTTCCAGAATAATGTGTTCCCTTCCACTCTGAAAGGCAGTCCTAATACGCAGGGGCCCAGGTGAATTTCCTCATTCACTCTTCCACCCTCCCCCCCCCACCCATGCACACACGCACACACGCCTTCACACCTTCCACTTCCTTTTTCCTGCATGCTGTTTCCTGCCGTAACACTCGTTGTTCCTCACCTGGAGTTTCGCTCCCGGTGCCGAATGTCCCGAGGGGAATCGATGGCTTGATTTGTGCAGTGGAGGGGCATTATTGGATTCCCGTTCCTGTGGAATGGAGGAGCATGTCTGAGGTCCATCAGGCCCTGGCTTAATTCGGCATTCGCAGAGTCCCCAGTTCGTCTGCGCGGCAATGTGCATGTGTTTTGTGTGAATGGGGGCATTGGTGCAGAAAAAAAACACATCTCCAAACTTAATTAGAGTGCACAGGGAACTTCCTGTGGTTCAATACAACAATCACAGTGCATCTAAACTTGATTTAAACTAAAAACAAGAACTCTTTTATGACTGTATGTAACAGTGGGTGAGCATCTCGTTATGCTTGTCTTATCAAGTCTTTTATTTCTGACAGATGCCCATACAATGTTCCTTTGTGGCAGTCCTCATCAGAATCCATGATTACAAACCACAAACTGAGGGAATTCATGTAACTGCTGATTATAAGTCCATGTGCAAGTGGAGAGCAAGACAGCCACCCAGGAGAGCCACGTATGTAACACTGATATGTTTGTGAGTTGTTGTCACTCTGTAATAGTTAGTGATTAGAAAGTGAGACTTCCAGCAGCCCAGTAAGGGTGGAGCTACAAGTTTGGCATTATGGCACTTTATTAATCTGAACCAATAACAGCGTTTTACTGTGGAGAGCAAAGCCCCAAGTGGTCGAAACAATTCACCTTCATGCAAGATGATGTGTTTTACGAAGCCTCGCTCTCACTCTCAGCCAACAGTTGGATCATAACTACAGAGGAGAAGGCTGTAAGTGAGCATGACACATTACAGAGTACGCACAGAGAGGGAGCGGCAGTGTGTGTAATTGCTTAAAAACAGAATGGAACATTGCCAATAACATCACAGCCAAGCTAAACCATTTCCACATGGGAAAAAACAATGCTACTTTAACACAGGCCTATCGACACCCCATAGGCTCATCCCAGTTCTGTCAGGGTTGATCGTCTCCTACGACATTATATGCATAATGGCATGTTCCAAATCACATTGTGTGAAACACTAGAAGATACTGAAAACATAGTTTTTATATTTTCTATCAATTATCAGCATTAGAATTTCAACTAAAATGTTGTGCATTTTCAATATCTGTATCTATATGAGACTTGATGACTTGTTGTAGGGTGATGAAATGACTGTAAGATGCTGACAACTCGATGTCATTTCTGTTGGATGCCTACATTTCCCAGGCTCGCTTTTGTGAGTCACTTTAGATAATAGAGTCTGCTACATTAAATCCAAATATAAATGCAAATGTACATTACCTTTCCATAAAGAGTGCCCTCACCTCTAACCCTGCATGTGCATCTGCTGGTCACCGGCCAATCACAGACCTCATGAAAGACTAATTTCATCTGCTGGCTTACACATTTCACCATACAAATCAAGAGCTTGCTCTGAATGCGCCAGTGTATGTGAGAGGACATGCCTTTTTCTCCCAAGAGACTAAACCTTATCTCCACATTGAGTATGTTGCCACGGCACCATCTGAGTCTCGAGAGCTATTCCTTCCAAAGGGGGGTAGCTCATTTCATGGATTGATCGTGCTTGTAATGGCTTTTTTTGATACAGATTTATCTTGCTAATATTTTGACTTAACGCACATTAAAATATTACATGTGGCCATTGACTTGTCTTGAGCGGAGGTCTTGAGTTATGGAGCTTGCTCGGAATGCTGTGTCTCCTCCCGCTGAGGGGGGCAATTAAAACGATCTGTGGAACATGGAAGCTAGGAGCGCACAGCCACAGTTCACGGTGCTTTGACACTGTAATACATTTTTGGTTAATCTTCCACAATAAGATCCCAGCACTTCTTGTGTTCCTCCCTGTTGCCCGTTAAGACTTCGGTCACACCTAGCGTTGTGTGGTCACATCGGATGTTCACATAAATTTTCATGGGTAAGCGACCAATAATGTGTTAGGATTCCATGACGACAGCAACCCTTCATCATAATCCAAATATGACTTTAAAAAAGAGATAAAGAATATTCACACATAACGGCCTCCATCAGGACTCTGGAGGGTGAATGGACTACAGTGTAAAAGGTTGTATCTACCTATATCCTTGTTTCAGGCCATTTGAAGCGTGGCCTGCACTGTGAAACGGGGAGCATGCAGATGTTTGCTGGGTGTCAAGGAAGCAGCCGAGGGAATCAGCCTTGGCAGAGGAAGTCACATTTCAGTACGTGTGTGGTTCAATAAACATGATCACGCTTAGCATATATCAATGTACTTACATATATGTTGCAAACAGTCGCAAGAGTAAAAGTTGCAAAAAAGTAAAAAAAAAAAAAAAAAAAAGGGTTAGGTATTTGCCAGGGACAAATTAATCAAGCCATTAACCTAACGCAGTCCCACCATTGCCTGCTGGCTACCACATGAAATATTAATGTCTAATTATAGCAAGGTGTGAAATTAAATATTTACAACTTTTCATTGCCCCCACATTAGTATGGAGCTTCATTTTATTTCTAATCTAGAGCTGGTTCATATTCAGCCACAACAGTTAGGACCTTATTATTATTATTATTATTTTAAATAAATATTTCACGCCTTTTTTTTTTTTTTTTTTTTTTTTTTAGGCGAGTGCCAATGTGATGCAGCCACTGAGCTGATTTATTGCTAACAGCGTTTATCAATAAACAGGCGGTCCACAGGCACAGATGGAGAAAAGCTGGATATGTACTTTAACAGAGAACAGGAAGGCTAACTGAACACACTGCCACCTCTATAGATTAATCCATGAAGGCAACAACAATAGATAAAAAGTACAAGACAGAAAGGAAAAAAATGCAGCATTCGATCAGAACAGTCATTGCTCGTAACCCCCCCCGCCCCATCAGCTGTGACTCACAGCAAAAGCAAAGTCAACAAAAAGACTCATACTCTGATGAACAGAAACACGTTAGCATGTTAGCGTGAGATAAAGATGTGAGGAAAGGCCTGCATCTGCTCTTCACTATTTTGTTCGTTCACAAGAGTATGGGGAAACGAGACAAAAACAAAGTCCTCTGTGAGAAACAGTCCTGTTTTTTCTGAAGGTGTGCAGGAAATTACAGGCCTGACTTTTACACCAACACGGTTACACAGTGTGATTCTCCCAGCCCTTTCCATCCCATTAGGCATACCAGCGACCCCAAAACTCCCCCCACCCCACCACCCTGTCCTAGCTGTTCTAACTGGTTCAAAATTTCACACAAACTCCCAGCACAGCGGTGGTTTCAGCAATGCTGGGAGCCAATATACAGCCATAATTGGGCCTGTAGCAGGGGGCAGAGTCCAAGGCAATTAATCCTTTCCTCCTCTGTTGTTACCGCCCCGGATGGAGGTGATAGGGTGCAGAGTAATTGGACGGGAGCTCCCCTGTCCCCTCCGCTTTACATTAATACCCCTCTCCGCCCCAACTCTCGCCCTGGCCCGGGTCGTGGCTGCCTCTCCAGGCCCAGCCCCACACTGAACGCCTGAGCCACGCTAGCTATGCTAACTGGCTGCGCAATGGGGAAGCGCCTGTCCAAGACCATAGGTTTGAGGAGGTAATCCCACACGTATGCACACGCACACTCATACACACAATGACGAAAGGCGTACATGCACAAGGATATACATAAATGAATACAGTATGTACATACATATACGTATGCTAACACACACACACAACAAAAACCACACACAAAATGAAATAAATACATACAGATGTGCAGACTACACACATGCTAACACACCTGCTTACAGAAAAAGCACACACACATAATATATACATACACAGCATACGTACTGTATGTATGTTATCACACACAAACACACAGTAAACCATGCCATACACACACAGAAGTAAATACATATACTTGTATATTTACAGTATAATAAGTATGTTAAACAGATACACCAGCTTTTCCAAATACCTGATGTTGTTCAACGTACATACCTCCTTTCGTTCTTGCGTCCAACGTATTATTTCATACATGGATGGCATTCATGCTCCCCTATATGGAAAGTAATGCGGGTATTTCATGGAATAATTTAAATTTATTACAGCTATACCCTTCATGCTTTAGATGACTGAATCGTTCCATTTGTGTCCTTTGTTATGGCTTCGATCACGATATTAATGATCTCATCATTAATGTTCCACGTCATAACGCTAGGAATGCATCCACACCCAAACAGATGACAATGGCCTGTTGCTTACACCAGTGCACTGATGTAGTTAATCATTTACTCTTGATTACTCAGAGCATCTTCAGGTCCATTACCTGCGATCAGGCCAGAGGGGAAGACTTGGTCTGTTGGAATAGGTGGATTGACACAAGTACATGAGTGACATTTTAAAGTATCTCACATTTTTGTCTTGTAGAAATTAATGTCTATTATGTTCACAGACGCATGGAGGAGAAACAGACTGAAGCACACAAACTGCAGGTCATTGTTCTGTGTGCAATGGTACATGGGCCAACACAGCATATGACCACTTAGCATAAAGCAACGTATGACCCTAAAATACAAAACACATGACCACAGCTCACAGAATAATGTAGAATACGACAATAGAGCAATTTACTTAGGGCGACGTGGCTTCTTACCTGTGGTGTAATCAAGAGTGTACACATGTATGTGGGTTATGCCCACCTATTAATTGTATTCATGTTAATACATATAGACTTTAGAGCTAAAGTATACTCTCCTCCTCAGTTACCATTAAATCACAGCGCATGACCAAGCGCACAGAAAACATGAAGTTGACTACTAATTCCTCTATCACTCTCTAGTTAGTCTCTCTTTAAGCATACCATGCGAGGAAAGCACACGGTAAGCACAGAGTCAGCTGCTAATTCCTCTCTCCCTGTCCAGCTCTCACTCCCTTTTTTTCTCTCCTTCATTGTTCCTATCATGGATATACAGTATGCAATCCCCATCCAGTGTCTCTTATTATGGGAACATGCAGTTCAAAAAAAAAAAAAAAAAAAAGCACAACACAACACAAATCAATAGCGGTATAATGGTGTAGAGTACCTTCTGCAATTTTTACATCATTAGTTCTCATTTATTTACCCTCACTTCTCATGCATCAAAAAAGGGAGCGAGGAAAGAAAGGCAGTGCTTCGCTCTCATAAAGTTTATTTAGTGCTGTATGAATTTCAGATCGGTTATTATATTCATAATGATATGCGGTGGTGGGGTGGGCAGACTGGTGACAGGGGAGGCAGAGGGAGGAAAAAGGAAATCGATATCTGCGGCACACTCCTCTTTGGCGTGGTGGAGAGGGGATCTATTGTTGAGGGGGTGGGAGGTAGGGGGCAGGAGGGGAGCGGGAATTAGGATTTATTTCGGGGGTGGAGGGGCTGTCAGGGAGCTTCAGGGATGGAAGTGTTCGCCAATAATGATTAATGCCCCCTACCTCTATCCAGGAGATACAAACGACCAGACCAGCTCTTGCTGTTTCTCTCTCTCCTGTGCGCTCTCTCTCTCTCTCTCTCACACACACACGCACACACACGTGCACACACACACACACACACACACACACACAGGTCCCCTGCCTCTCATTTCACACTCCATCATCATGGAAGTGGCCTGGTCCCTGTGGTTCTCTGTGGGCCTCCTTGCAGTTCTGTGGGGGACGGCGGGTGTTGCTCGCGGTTGGGTTCGTGATGGCCTGGCCTCCTTGTCCCCCCCCCCCCATGCCCGCTCTGAGGAGGGAGTGTAGGGGCTGAGAAGGAGATGGGTGTCAGCTCTCAGTACACAGCCCGGGGGTAGAGGGGCTGAGAGGTGGAGGGGGGAAACGAGAAGCATGAGGGAGAAAGGTACCAGCAGACAGCAGAAAGTGCGGCTATCACATGCTGTAACCTCACAGTGAACTGAGATATGTGACACCATCAAAATAGTAGTCCTGGAGTCAACATTCTCCTGAAAACTCCAAAAATAAAAGTTAAAATTAAGTTCATATTCTACAATACAAGGGAATTTCTCAACAAACGTGTCTACATGCTTTACGAGCACTGTATTGTTCTGTATGGAATAGGGTACCTTATAGTATGTTTTCTTTACATAACATATGTATGTATACAGTATGTTCTCTTTTTACTGTGTATTAAAATTATTTTAAAAACTGTGTTATTATTATATTGTGTTAGCCCTGAAAATGTTATTCACTTGGTGTTTTGGACAAAATGTATTTTTTACAAACCTATGAAATGATACTATGGGTTCAATACAGAGCTGACCAATCAGAGGATGAGAAGGAAGTCTGACTAAAAAAAATAATAAAACGGGGAAAATTTGTGACAAATGGGGAAATGGAGCTATGTCCATACGCCAAGCTGGGAGGGAATATGGGTACAGCAAGATGCTGAGAACCTCTTTTCCACCCTCCATTGGTTCCTTTGGCCTGCTGTAAAAGATTACCCTACAGCAGCAGAGATAACTGCCCTGTGCGCTCTCGGGAGTGGGCAGTGTGCATGTGAGTGTGGAGAGGTGAGCTAAGGGACAAACAGGAAAGCTTTGTAGTTTCAACATCAAAAAGCAGCGGTAGTGGATGGGAATAGCACTCCAAATACATATTTCAATACAGGTCACACCGTAATATACCTCTCCAATATGCACACCATTTATCTTTTTTGAATCATGGAGGCCTATAGAAACAGGCAGTCTAAAATGTGCCCTGAACAATCTCACAGTGTCTTTTGAGTCAGACCATCTTGGGCAGATATAGAAAAACACCATTTTAAAATTACCAGGACTCGGTGCTGACATAGTAAACACCTATGCATCAATACAAAAAATTGAAATATCAAATACATAGTTCAATGTCTTTTCTGCACAAAATAAATTTTGTCGCTTCCATTCAGCAATGAATTACGTTTTCTCAAAACAGGTGAAGGACATTTTAAAGGATTCTTTTCAAGGTAGAGATGATGAATTTGGGCTTTGTCTCCACAAACCTTGGCAGGAGGAGACATTTGGTCGGCAAACAGTCTGACTGCAAACAAACACCAAAAACTCAAACCAGCTCCTTGGCTCCTTTGTTACCCAGCAAAAAGCCATTGGTAATAACAGCAGTAAATGAAAGCAAAATTACACAAAGTGTAATTGGTAGGGGGTGGTTGGTAGCCTTAAATGGTCGACAGCACCGGCAAAGCAGTACTGAGGCCAGACGGAAGGGCCACGATCAATACAAAATCAAGGAACAACAGCAAAAACGGGAATGGGTTTGGTGGGGGTGAGGTGGGGGTAAAGAGAGGATCTGGCCCCATGGTAGTCATTCTACTAGTCCTGCGTACAGAGGAGGGCTCTACGCTCAACCTGGGGTGCGTAGCAAACACGCCAGCCTTAAAGGTGGGTAGGCTAGTGCTGGCTGGAGCACCTTTATCAGCTCTGCTTTGTACCTCCGCCATGTTTAAAGCCTACAAAGCTGAAGAAGATAACAAATCAGAAACTGGAATTTTTCACCATGATTTTTTTTAGATTAGATTACACACGGTGTTGTGGCATGAATAAAAACAGAAATATTTTCCTGCAGTTAATGTGTCTGAAGGACAAACAGGACATTTCTTTCTTGTCTGTTCTCAATACTGCAGTCCATGAATAAATAAGCCTTTGTTTCACACGTGTGAATCTGAGGATTCTCTGTGTTATTAGGGATTTTGAAAACAGGGAAGAATGAATGCTGGAAACTTCAATACTATGCACTCTGATGACCCTTTGGGAGGCTCAGATGTCTCCCATTGGTTTGTACACAGCATGGTACGATATACTACCTGCCTGTGCCGCCTTGGACTGCAAGGATATGTTCAAATTTAAGTCATTATACTTTGATAGCACTTGGTGCTCAATGGACGAGTCTCACAGGATAAAGCAAAGGAAGGAGGCTCCCATAGAGAGACACAAGCAGAGTGAGGGAGAGGAGAGAGCTCTGTTGCAGGTTGTTTTTTCCAGGGTCACTTTGCCACTGGCTCAGTTAGTTTCAACACAAAACTGGTCCCTCCGATACCCGGGACCAGTAAACACACACACGCACACACACACACACACACACACACACACACACACACACACACACACACACACACACACACACACACACACACACACACACACACACACACACACACACACACACACAAACCTACATCTGTGTGATCTGCAGGTCTTTGGCCTAAATATAGCCCTGCAAGATTCCAAGGTGGTATTCCTGTACACTCCACTGATCAGGGAGGAAATTTTTTGACAGTTTGACCTAATTCCTAGCTGCCGTTTAGTGGAGGTGTTGGCGGTAGTATTAGAAGAAGCAGTGTGACAAGGCATTTGCGGGCTGGGCGAGGAACCGCGCGGCGTGTGGAAAATGGAACGGATCCCAGCGGTGAAACTATTAGAGCCTGCGAATTACAAAACTATTAACCAGAGTGTAACTCCCAATTAAAAGATGATTTAACATTGAAATGTGATGGATGAATTTTGATTAAATGGAGACTGCATTAGGAGCGCAGGGAGATGGACCTCAGACTCATCTCCAGTTAAGACGCACTGGTCTAATAAAGATTTCTCTCTCTCGCTGTGCTTTTGTGTGTCTGCGAGTGTGTGTGTGTGTGTGTGTGCGTGTGTGTGTGAAAATTAAGGTTAATTACTTCAAACAATGTAGCCAGCTGAAAATGAATGAATGAAATTTGCATATTGTGTGCACCTGAATGTAAATGCTTTTCAGTCCTTTCCAAAGGTGCGGGAGCATGGGGTGGGGTGTGGCTGGGGATACCTGGTTTCCATGGACCCCAGATCCTGTGTAGGATCGGCCCCTCCTCCACTGGTCTGGAGTCAGTGGCCAGTAAAATGGCAGCTGGGTGGTAGTATGATGCTGCCATTTCAGAGCTTCAAATCCCAGGCAGGTCTGTGCTGTTCTACCCTCAAGCTATAGACCATTAAAGCCTCTGAACTGTGTTAGTAAATAGTAAAAGGTAGCAGTAAAAATATGTAAGCTGTGTAAGTCACCCTGGATGAATGTTCCCGCAAAGGAAATAAATAATAAAATGTAATGACTGGAAGAATGGATTGGTGCACACCACTCTCTGCTTGTCTGTTCAATTCCCCATACTTGTACATTTCTCCACATTTTCCATATACCTCTCAAAAATAAATACATAAATATATAAGATATATAATAAACACAGTATAAGGGAGAGAAATATGAACTCAGCAAGCCTCTCCATGCATCTCTGCATGGCTAGCGCAGAGGTATAGATCACTGCCAATGAAAGAGACCTGCTCATACAATAGAAAAATCAAGCTAAGAAATGATACCGTAGCTATGACATAGTTCCATACCACACAGAAAAAATACACCATGGCCTCAATATTATTCATGGAATTCAATTTTGTTGTTGTAGATCTACTACATCTATCACACTATAGTCGTATTTTATTCACTTGTACTTCCCTTAATACATCGCTTGTTTGACTGTACCCTTCAGTCTGGATTTTAGGTCTATTATTTTTCCAATTTTTGCCTTATGTCTCATTCACAGCAAAACCCTGCTACCCCACTACCAGGGATGCCACAGATATGTATTCATTGTGTTGCTTGGAGGGCGGAGGCAGTGTGGAAGTCTTTGTTCTGATCTCTGGTGGTAAGAAAATAGCCCTGGAGGGCCGCAGCATTTGCTGGCATGTTTAAACACTTGAGTGCAAAGTCACTGATTGTCTGAAGAGTCTATGCAACTTATTAGCTCGTTTCTATGACTTAAATTAGCAACTTACTGATAGGAAACCATAGATTAACAACAGATACAATGGCCTTTGAGGGCAGGAGTTTGACACTGCTGGTGTAGGCCTCGTAGTGAGTCTGTTCAGAGGTCCAAAGCCTGCCCCTCGGACACCGCTGGTATGGAAGGTTACACTGCTGTTGACGGAAGGTGACGGCTGTAATGCAAGCAGTTAGCAGCTGATAGTGACGGACATGCTGGTGGATCATGAAGGAGGTGGTGGTGGTGGTGGTGGTTGTCATGGTAATAACTGTGACATTGTGGTTGGTGGTATGGCAATGTTGACAGTTGCCATAGTAATAACTGTGTCAATGTGGTTGGTAGTATGGCAATGATGGTGGTTGCCATGGTAATAACTGTGAAAGCATGGTAGGTAGTATGGTGATATTGACAGCTGCCAATGGTAATAATAGTGACAGAGGAGCTGTTGAGGCTTGTGATGCTGGTGGTGGGGTTTTATGGGAACTGTGTGTCTGCTGTCTGCACACACAGGAAAGCAGCAGGTGTGCCTATGCTCTCCATGGACACTGGGTCACACTGTTGTGCTTACTGATGATGTCTGTCATTGATTTGACAAACAAAGGGGTAGAGAGAGACACAGAGCAATGTAGTCTTAGACCCATGAAGTTCCCAACCTCTCAAATACAAGCCCACACACACACACACACACACACACACACACACACACACACAAGTAAACCACACACACCCACCAGTGACACCTGCCAATAAAATAAATAATGTCAAACTATTAGGCCTTACCATCTCACTACTATTGTGGGAAAATGCTAATCCAGCCCACATTTCTGCATGTCCGTCCTCATCCAGTTTCCACTCATTCAGAGTGTAGCGACTTTAAAACCTATGGGGAGAGAGTGAGCTGTGGAATGGGAAGGTACATGTGATTCCATCTCCTCCACATATTAGCTTTAGATTTGGAGATACAGAACAGCATCCGCTGACCCTTTGGGGTGAAGGGATGGGGGGGGGGTTTCTCTGTAATTGACAATGACAGAGAGCGGTCAGACCTGATTAGTTCAGGCTTGGTAAGCAGTTCATTACTTGTGAAGTTGATGGAAGTGAGAGCACCGCAAGAGAGAGCAAGGAAGAGAGAGAGAGAGAGAGAGAGAGAGAGACAGACAGCCTTTTTCAGGGTCAGGCCATTTAAAGAAGTGCAACGATTAACCAAAATATTAAAATCAACATGTATACTGTATAGTCATATGATAACTGCACCCACACAACATGCACTGAAAATGTCACAAGAGCACACACTGATAAGAACAGGCCTATATAGGCTCATCATTCACCTACAGTCTAGATGGTGCCCAGCACCGCATCAAGGTTGGACCAGAAGCCCCAAGGGTCAATACACCTGCTACATAATCAGGCAAACTGTTCCACACATCGGCAACTGTGTAAAACATCCAACACTTCCAAGCTGATTTCAAGCTATGCCTACTTATTCTGTTGATGATACGGTCAACATTAAAAATGCACTTGGGTCTTGTTATTCTAAGGTGCAGATATGACATGACAATTGTGTGGATGGAGGAGTGTGATGTCGGACACCAGTCACCTGTAAATGCAGGATACATTTATCCAATAATGTCTGGGTACATTGTTTATATTTTTTTATTTTTTTGATAATCCAAATTTGGGGGAACACACTTGCGGTCTCAGAAATGTTACTTTTACAGCAGTTTGACATACAAGTGTTGTAGGGTGAAACTGTCACTTGTGTGAAATTGATAACACATAGTTTTGAAATGGCCACAGCAGCCATTTATCCAGGTGATATACGCTCTATTTTGACTGTTCTGCCATTAGTTTGGACCATTGAAATAGAGCCCAGTCGCAATAAGTTTTATTCTGTCAGACCTGATTTAAACACTAAACATTCTACTGTGTGGTGGGCACTACGGAGGGCCCCTGTGGCGGTCAGCAGGGATGGCGGTTGTGCTGTGGTGAAACCTCAGTTAGCTGGAGCTTGGCTGGTGGGGTGGAGCGGGGTGTGATTCTGGGGTCTGAGCCCCATCACCAGCCTGTCTGTGGGAGGCTGCTGGGGAGAGCGTAGCAGCTTCGCCTGGGCTACGGCATTGGGTATTTGCTCTGAGAGGCTGTGTACACACAGTTGCCCACTGGGACCAACCTCCCATTCTCTAGCTGCAATGGGATGATGGGATATTCTGGTAGGGGGTGGGGGAGGGGCACAGGGGGTGCTGGTTGGGGGGTGAAGAGGTGGCAGTCACACCAGCTGCTCGAACAAACAATGTGCTGAAGTTTTAAATTAAAAAATGCACCCGATGAATATGTGGGCAAATACGAGCGTGACGGCGAACGGTGCGCTAATGCACCATTTGCAATCCGCTGCACAGATCCTTCCCCGCGGCTAAGCTCTTAGCACAACATGGAGCGGCTGAGCTGGCTCTTCGGTGTATGGGGCAGGGGCAGCGGGCCCCTCCATGCGGTCCTGTGTTTGAGAGCACACCCCTGATTTTAAGGGGGAAGTGGGGGGTGGACAGATACAAAGCCACTGTGGTCCAGAAAGATACAGGTAATACACTTCACTGCAGATACAGTGCATTGACAAGACAGGCACCGCTGCCTCATGTAGAGAAAGAAGGAGAGACACAGAGGCAGAGAGCATAACAGGGACAGACACAGATAGAGACATAGAGACAGGCACAGATAGACTGACTTTTAGGTCCTTTGCACAGACACAGAAATATACTCTGCATATCAATATATTTGAGTTCAACCTTACAAACAAAGAAAATATATTGCCTATCCACAAACACACACACACACACACACACACGCACACAGTCATGAAATACATACACTTACAAAGTAAAAAGTAATGGCCACAGAAATAGGCACAGAAACCAAATCATCTACAGAACACTTCCAACTAATACCAACTAAAACTAAGTGCCGGTCCCAATTCACTGAACAGATACTCCTTCACCCTCCAAATTCCAGCAAACCCTTCAGCACCCCCCCACCACTTTATTATAAGACAAGCACAATGGACAATCTACCTCTAATTAAACAACTTAAAACACTTACAGGGTCCAGTGGACCCTGTCCCCAGATATCTGTATGCCAGGTCAGCCAAACGTCTTTGCTCTGCCCTGCAGGAAATTAAGGAGCTCCAGCCAATGCCGGAGACTGCACACTGGACCATAAATGAAAAGTGTGCAACAATAATCGCTGTTCCCTTCCCCACACAGAAATTCTAAATAAAAATCACCCCTGCTGAACTATCTGCAATAACCTCTGTATACATGCGTGTGCAACAAAAATGTTTCAACTTTCGAAGCCTTCAGAGAAAGAGAGAGATAAAAAACAATATCATCAGTAAAAATTACTTACATATAATATTTGTATTCATGTTCAAATTCATTGCCATACTCTATTGCGTAATGCCTGCAAATGTATCGCTTTCCAACAAAAGCATATTTAATTTGAGAGAAAGAGTTAAGAGGAGGGATAGAGAGATAGAGAAAAACAGGTAAACAGCAGCCTTTGCTTTCACACAGGAGTTGTATGCAGGCAAAGGCCAGGCAAGGGGCAGGTGTGAATGCAGACTATGATGTGCCACAGAGATGCAGGTGATATTATGGGCCTTTTGATCACACAGGCACAGTGCTGTGAGTGGGGCGGAGGCCAGAGGCTGGGAGAGCGCCGTTCTTACAAACCCCAACGCTTGAATGGAAAGCGGAGGATGAAAGGGGGCCGTCGGTACGTTGACCCTCTCTGAAGGCACAGAAAACGTTTCTTACCGAGCTTTGCTGAAAGCATCTGAGCCACTGCGAGAAAACCGAGAGAAACAGACAGGTTTTCACTATGCCATTGAGCTAGTTGCTCAATATTATATTCCAATATACACTGGATGGCTCCGTTTGACCTGAATGCAGATCAGTTATGCGGTTTTTTCATTGATCAGGTTTTTGGAGGTTTTCTGTAAATAGGTCTTTTCATTTTGTGACAGTAGCACACAGATCCTGTTGCTGAAGCTTTCTATGCAAAAAAAAAAATGCAAAATGCAAAGGGCTGTAGGACTGATCATGATATGGTCGAAATACAAGTGCTTTTTATGAAAGGTATTGTTTGAATAGAGATTGCTCTTTGGGTTTTTCTGTGTTCATTAGCACTGCAAATCATGTAGAAAAGCCCGCCTGTTACAGGTGTTGGATATGTATAATATGGCATGTTGTCTCCTTGTGCTGAAGGATTTCACCACATCCCAGACAACAAAGGAGTCTATGGTGGAGATCACACTCACACCAACACATTGCCAGAGCTGTGTTTTTTTATTTTAAAATATTTAAAAATATGATCTGTGATGTTCTTATGAGAATATCAATTAAATGTCTTAATTCCCATGTGAGTAATGGTTGTTAGGGCTGTCTGATTTAGAATTTACATTTTTACAATACCAGACACAGGCACAGGTCTACATTTTATGGTTGACCAAATCACTTGGTCATGATTGTTTTCCAGAAAATGGAGATTTCACCACTGGCTGAACTAAATCATTTTCTACCTTCTGCTGGGATAATTATCAGCAAAAGAGTATTCAGAAACACATCAAGCCTCAACTTGTACACTCCAAAGGTCTCTGCCTCTACAACTTGACCTGTCAAGCTGTTCCAGGTACTGACAGCTGAAAATACTATTTCCTGGTATCACAATAAAATTTGCCTTTTAGTAATTTCCACTTATACCTCCTTGTTATACTGACTGAACTAGTGCGGTTCACTGGTTGTGTATCTGATCTTTACGCTTCTCTTTCATTCCCGTTGTGCTGGGTGTGTCGTTATCTGGTAAAGTCTGGTGGTCTGATCTCACTCTCTCTTTGCTTGTAAAATTCAATTTAATTGTCTTGTTGAATTTTTTCTTCCTACATAATTGCAAGCAGCAAGCTCACATATTATGTTTACTGAGTTTACCCTTTTAGGTTTACAACGTTATGTTTATTCCATTTACCTGACACAAGTCTTCCAGAAAAATCACACGAATCCTTTCCCTGTGAATCACAAGTGAAACTGCAAAACCATGTGTGATTCTGATGTATAATATATATTTCTACATGTATAAAGCATAGTGTTGTGTGTGTAACACATGATCACATTGTTACTCATTGTTTACCTCACTGCCACAGTGGAAAACCCCGGCTTCAGAAAGTAGAGCTGAAATGCATTTGTTCCACCTATGCACTAAACCAGCTGATTTTAATTAGCAAAACTCTTCAGCCAGGTAGGGGAGCTCATTAGTGAAATCAGCTGGTTTAGTGCATGGGTGGAACAAATACACAAGGTAGTGCTTCTGCTTTTTGAAGCTGGGGTTTTCCACCTCCGCATCACAGGTTCTTCCATGTAACCGCATATATTTACATGTGTCTTTTGGACATTCCACATGAGACAGAAAGATGGCAGCAATTTTCAATGCTTTGTATCAACTATTTAAAAGCAGATAATCACTGTCACTAGTGCAAGCCAAAAATATTACCATTATGCTTCAAATTATAAATAAGATAGTTTGTCTACCTCCTAATTGTCATATACAAAAGAGAAGAATGGAATAGCCTAGAAAAAAGCAGGTGAACTCAGGGAGGGACAAAGGAAGTAAGAGAAAGCTTGGGCTTATTTCTTCTGTGTGATGGTTAAGCCATAGTTCTTTGCCTGTATCCCTGGTTGTTCTTTATGAAGCAGGAAGAAGCCGAGTGACATGACCTTGGAAGTGTATTATTGAACACCTAATTTGCATATACTGTATAGGTTATATTTTGGGAAAAGATGGGCAGTGCCAACACAGGGGCCATGGCTTTGATGAGGGGATTATGGGGGATAGAGTCCTTTCTGCCCTCAACACATGGTCAAAGAGGTTATAGAGGTCATTGAGGTCATAGAGGTCACTGCCCTTACCCTCCACCTGGTTCATGGGCTTGGAGCAACCAGCAAACAAGGGACTGAAACTGGAGGGCTGAGGAAGACAGAGGGGGAGAGACGAGAGTCTGAGACAGGGAGAGAGAAAATATGATTGAGAGACAGATAGAGAAAGAGATGGAAGAGAGAGGAAAAAAGGATAGGGGAAATGATAGACACACAGAAGGGAATGGAGAACAGAAAGAGAGTGAGAGAGAGAAAGAAAGAGAGAGGGGGATTGGGGGAGAGGAGAGGGAGGAATAGGCTTTGGCACGGGCAGCACTGTGAAGAATTGCAGGAGCCGGGGCCGGTGAGCAGCAGAAAAAAGGCCTGTCCCAAACAGTTACATGATCTAAATTCTAATCAAACATCATTTGCAGCTTGTTTTATTTGAGCCTCTCGAGAGTCTGTCCCTCCTGCCTCTTTGCCATGGCAACCACTGCCTCATTTCAGAGGTGTCATGCCACATTATCATCTCGCCAGCTCACACACTCCGCCTGACAACTCACCCCCCCCCCCCACCCCAGCCCCTTGTGGAAGGGAAAAAAAAAAAAACACTCTCCAGCACACCGTCTCACAGCCCTCTCTCTCTCTCTCTCTCTCTCTCTCTCTCTCTCTCTCTCTTTCACCGTCTCTCTCCCTCTCTCCTGCTCCCTCTCCACTTCCATTTCCTTTTGCTTCATCCTTTCTTTGCCTGATTAAATGTCATGAGGCACACTTCCTAATTATGTGTGCGATTTAAAGCATGTATCTAAAGAAAGGAAGAGGACGGGAACAAAGATTCACTTAAGCAAAGAGAAAATTTTTACCATTTAAAACCGAAGAATAACATTAATTGATTCCAAATATGAGTGAATATCATATGATTGAATAACAGCACTTAACTTACAATTGGAAAAATGTGAACTAACATACAGGATTGAATTCTTTACTTGAATCCGCAATTAAATATAGAAGTTATATTAAAAGTGTCAAGTGCTGAATATATACCTTGTGTTCCTTTATTAACCGCATGCTGGGGTGTGTTTGGGGATACATTACACACGTGTTAGTCCATAAATAAATTGGTAAATGCCTTCTACAACCTTCTACCAGGAGGATAGGTGACTGTAATGATTTTTTTTCTTCTTGAGTTAAATGCAAGTTCATTGATTAAAGCTAGAGCTGTTTCTCCATAACCCTACTACCGCTAGCCACAAACACACCCCAAACCACACACACACACACACACACACACACACACACATATACACACACACACATACACACAAAGACAGAGAGACAACAAAATGAAATCCAAAGAAACTGAAAATTAATACAACAACGGTGTGTTTCAGCACAGGAAACTCGTACCCTGTTCACCATTAAATAAGAAGCATCGCTGCCCGGCTGTATCAGACAGAGACCGATGGAACAGCACTAACATAACAGGACACTGCAATGAGCGTCCTGCCGTATTAGGATGCCTGCCCCCTGCAGGCCACAGGGAGGAGTGACAATGTGCGGGAGGCGGATTGAGGGCTGATCGCCCCCCCACTCCACCCACCCCTTCCCTGCCCTGTGCGAAATAGATTCCCATCATCAGAGGCTGCAATTTTCACAAAACAATGTGATATCACACGGCTGCATGTCTCTACAGCCAGCCTCCCGAGGTGGGCCACGCATATGCAGATTGGGGGATTAATGTCTCCTGGTGGGGGGTGATGGCGATGGCAGACAAGACCAGCTGCACAGGGTATGTGCGTGTGTGTGTGTGCGTGTGTGTGTGTGTGCGTGTGCGCGTGTGCATGCGTGTGTGTATATATCTTTAGGACATCAACACTCTGCTTGGACAGCTGGGACAAGCAGCTATGATGAAAAGGTAAATGTGAGATAACTGTGTAAAGGCAAGGTAAAACTGGAGCAGAGCCATGAGGGGTGTCATAGCTGGGGAGGTGGGGGCTGTCAAAAAAGACACTGATCTCATACACACAAACACACATACCTTTTTGTTTATTACATCATACCTGATACAGTTCAGTGCCCATATATCCTTATATATCCTTCTATACAAAGAATAATCTAATATACAACAGACAGACACACACTCACCCAGACAAACACACACAAGGTGGGCAGTATTATTTCTGAATTGAGTCTAGTCTCCACTCCATTGTGAGGTAATGTGCGTGCGTGCTTGTGTGTGTGTGTGTGTGTGTGTGTGTGTGTGTGTGTGTGTGTGTGTGTGTGTGTGTGTGTGTGTGTGCGTGTGTGTGCAGAGGCAGTGTTCACCCTCTTGCTGGAGCTCCATGGCTCTCAGGCTGTGGGGACCCCCGGCTGCCCCCAGTCCCTGCTGTAATTTTCAGGGCTGGTTGGCAGGTTTGGCCCCGCCCGGGGGGACGGCGACTGGATGGAGGGAGCGCGTCCAATCAGGGACTGAACCTCTCACCCCACTGACCCCCTGTACCGCTAAGCCGTTTCCTCAGTCAGAGGAAAAGGGTGGGGGGGGAGGTGGAGCAGAATCAGTGTTACAGACACTATGATATTACAGTGTTACTTTCAATCCAATGCACTAAGTTAAAGACAAATGTGATTCCATTTTAAAATCATAAGACTGTCTTCAATAACATATAACTTAAAATAAAACTCAAACATTGTTGTTGTATAATGTGAAAACTGAATGTAGTTCCCACAGTGTGTCATTATGACTAGACTCACACAGACTTGACTGGCACCAATATTGACCAGTTTGGTGGGTTAGGGGGGTCCTCAAGTGAATCAGTGCTAATCATTGGGTGTTAGAGTGAGAATACAACCACACACAAGTCATTACTTAATTATTTTTTAAATGATTTGTGTACAACAAGACAAGTGCCGCTTATGAACAGTTGTTTATGCTAACACAAATTGATGTTGATACATAATGAGCTCATTTTCACTATAGGTATCATTAAAACACATGTTATACCTGTGATCATGTAAATAAAGAGGACTGCATTAAGCTGAAATATATCAATGTAATAAAGAAGCCTGCACTTTCAGGAAAGAAAATATATAAAAAGGACTGAACATTTTATGGCTAGCTTTACTTTGTGTGCACACAAAGAGAAGCTGGAGAGATGGAAAAATAAAGCGAGTGATGTTCTGTGCTATTCAGAGGGGTGTGTTTTAAAGAAGCACAAATTTGAAATAAATCTGCAGATCGCACCTACCCATCCCACCTCACCCACAGGACCAACACCTCTCCCACTCAGAGTCTCCCATACATCACCCCCCCGGGGCGCCCCTCCAGTTCGCCGCTGGAACCAGAATGGGACGTCATCCCACGAGGGCCGGGACTCTGCCTAGGGTGAAGAATGTCTGGCTGCCAGAACGTCCGAACGAGAGGACGCGGAGACAGATCCATCAGCATCGGAGTGGCGAGCCTACGCACTGTGGCTGGCAATCGTGGACGGCACCATTAGCGTGTTTTATTGCCTTATATAAATGAGTAAGTGTGGGAAATTTGTACCTTCTTGTTGTGCCGTTACGAACGGCAAAGACAACAAATAAAAGAAAATCGCTGACAAAAAGCGTTGTTTTTTTTCCAGCCCACTAAACCAATATTCAAGAGTCCTTGTTTTGTGAGGCCTCAGTGGGTGTGCAAGGGATGCTGGGAAGGCACGGGTCATGTGATGGGGGTGGTGGGGGGTGGGGGCACTTTCCAGGTCAGTGGTTGAAATGGACTGCAGGTGCCAAGAGGGGCGTTCTGCACACCCCTCCTCCCTCCGTATTTTCCTCACAGGCTGAGAAAAGCATTCACCCAGGCCAGCTGTAAATAGACCCTCAGCCCTGTCAGGACAGCCCACTAGAGCTGGCTGGGTCTCCGTGCCCCTTCAAACTCCTAACACATACACAGGCACACACATACACAGCAACACTGTAAACCCAGAGCCCCCTATGACAAAGCAATTGGGTCACTCTGGACTTCAAATGCTGGGACAAGATACAAATTAACATTTTAAGTCAATCTACAAGGTGTGCCTATTAAATAACGAGACTGAGCTTATCTATCAAACCACTGCGCACATGCACAAACCCACATGGTATACACTGACCGATGGGCAAGCATAAACAACCCCTGAAAGTTTAAATCCGCTCACGTCTTCAGTTTGCTGTTAGGCATCGCTTGAAGTAGATGTGTTTTTCTGATGTGTCGTAAAAATGGTCAGTTCAAAAATCAAGCAACGCATCAATTAGAAATTTTTGGTGAAATTGAACAACACGGCTACCAAATGTTTTGTTTTCTTCATTAAAATTGCATTACATCATTAGTCACCTCACATATTAAAATATCTGCAGGAAATGGTGTTTACACCAAAAGAGCCATTTCTTTCAGACAAATATCGTATATGTCTCTGGAAAGTAGTCTAATAAAAACATGAAACCCAAATTCTGTGGTTAGCAAAGCAAAGAAAAAAAAATGAACTCACTGTGATAACCTTGATCAAGGGAACAAAGACATCCTCCACCTCACCCCCCACCCACTGCCCCCCCATCCCCAGAATGTAAATCCAGCACCCCGCCCCTCCAGTTTCCTCGCCACCATCAAACACACGCTGCATTTAGCCCAGTCCTGACACACCACCTCACTCAAACTGACTGCAAATTTCATGGAGCAAATTAGCTAATAACTCATGATCCGTAATGAACTAAAAAACTGTCATGTGAAATTTATGTGAAATTTTTCCATTGTGTGTGAAGGAATCATTTAGCAATGAGAGTGGAGAGGAGGGGAAGAAGAAGAAAGGGGAAAAATAGGGGAGAAAATGAACCTAAAAAGAGGGTTCCACCCTCCTTGTGTTGAGAGTTGCTCTTCACTCATGTTCATTCACCATATCTGAGTCAGAGTGCTGATCTTATCCAAAGCACACTAATGGATAAAAAAACAGAGACTTAACTCCTTACATTATTAATTGTGCAGCCAAAAAACTGCAATGAGTTAGAATAAGACACTGATTGGTTTCGACTCAAAAGCCTTCATCAGAGTCCCAGGACAATACTGGGACAATCTCTTTGTCAAAGAGGGACTCATCGGACAAGGGCACAGCAAGCTCAACTTATAGGAGAGTCCATGTAATTGTGTGGTCTGGCGCAATGACAATAATATTATCACAGATTATTGTAAGATTATCACAGACCAACCAAACACTCAGCGCTAACATTTCTTCAGCCCCCCAATTATCTTAATTATAGGATCTTCCTGCTGGTACTAAGAGTCTCCAGAACTATAGTACAACACTAAACACTCATCACCAAAACATTGCTTCTAATCATGTCTCCAAACTTAATTTTCCAACGATACATAAAATAGAAATATTTAAGCTTTAAGCTTTCATAGAAAAAGAAAACACTTTTTTGACATTGAAAAGAACACTGAGAAAAATATTTCCTATGTCTATGCTATCTGTGGTATTATTACAAATTAGTATATATTAATAGTAGATTGTATTTGACTAAAATATTCGGAAAAAAAATACAAAAAGTGTGGAGGTTTTTAATGGAAATAAAACTAATCTGCATGTGGTATAATGTGTGCGTGCAGAACGTCAAACAGGAGCACCATTACGCACACACACTGCGGTAGGTTTGATCAGCATCAGCTGGGCCGGAGATTTACTACATATTTGATTTACTAGAAAAAAAAATCATGCAAATGTCCATCGGAAAGCGAAAAGCAAACGCAAACGTGGTCGTGCTTGTGTCAGTCAGGTGACATTTGTTAGCAGCTGACACCGAGGAGGAGCCGGCCCCACCAGCTAACCTTTCAGCAATGAATTATGGGAATTTACCTTCATGCCTCGGTGAGCTCGCCGTTCAGGCTGCCTTTGGTGTCTAAATCAAAAAGGCGGCTTCTGCAGCATCAGCAGTTTCCCGAGCAAGGGCAGCCGTCATGCACGGGCTCCACGATCGGTGACATTTACCGCGCCGTGCCGCCTGCCACCGCCGGCTCCCAGCCACGTCCTGGCGAGCCTGGACATGTCAATTCTCACCCAGGGCCAACATCTTCCCAGTTATTCCATTAACTGTGCCCATGCATGTTTAGATGCGCTTATGTAAAAGGCAAAGGTGACACACTGGAATATGAGACGGTTATTAATGCTTAATAAAGCATTAAGTGTCATACTCTTGTTTTTTTTTATCTCTATTCCAATATGAAATTAAGGAGGACTGAGCCGATAGAGAGAAAGTCATTCACAAGCTTTCAATAACTATTGCTGCTTCAGTATATACCAGTATATTCCCATATAACTGTGAATGCTTTAAACTTCACTAGTATGTTTTACATTAAAATAAACCTCCTCAGTGTTTTTAATAATGCATTACACAGCTATAAAACATTATTAAGTATTTATTGATTAAACATTTAAATTATTTACCAAATGATTTTATTTCAAATGTACCAAATCATTTATTCTGGGACATTTTGGCTTGGATCAATGTTTTTTTTTTTGTACCTGTTTTTTTCCCCACTGTCCCTTAACACAAAAGAGAGAGCCTGATGAGCAGAATCACTAGTGGGTAAAGTCAGACCAAACAATGCCCAGACCAGGCGAAACTATGTTGCATCACCAGTGATTTGTGTCTTTAAACTAGGTTATGTTTGGCTGCATATATAGAAATATTTTTGATTGGTGCGTATGAGGTCAACAATCAACCAACTGTGGCAGCCATGCGTCCATTTGTTAATTATTGGTTTCACCAAAAAGGAACTTCTTGCTCCTCACAAGCAGAAATATTAAAGAATAGCAAATATAGGTAACAAAATTAAATTGTTCATTCAAGAAATAATTTTTAATAAGTTATAATAAACTTTGTGAACTATGAGTTTTGGGAAAGGTATGCCAAAATGAAATATTAAAATCTACGCTTCAGCATCGATCGAAGAGAATAAAAGTTCCACTTGTGATTGTGCTGCTCTGTGGCTGCCACGGTGCCCTGTATGGCTGTAATTTAACCCACAGCTGAAAAGGCAACCTCTCCCTAAAAACACAGACAAATTACCGAGCTGCTCGCTTTGATCAAAGTGCTGCGCGTTTCACAGCGCGCCGGCCTCCCCAGAAAGCCCTTTCATTAGAGCGGCAGACCTGCTGCATTCTGGCATGCCACTCGTTTTCCGCAGTGCAGGCTCTGTCACAGCGAGGCGAGGATGGCGGCAGTAATGAGAGGTGCAGACAAACCGTCTGAGGTTCTCAAAACACACCATCTACCGCATTCAAAAATGGGATAAAAAGAGTGATTCACTTTTTTCCAGAGATCTCTGTATTGTCAGTGAATGTTGTAATTAGCTTGTTAATTCCAACATTGGATATCGATCACCATCGTCATGATTTGGGCTGCAGTTAGACAGCCAGCTTGAAGTGGCTTAAATTTGATTTTTTTTTTTTCATATTAGGATCTGATACAAACCCAACTCCTGCCCCTGTGTCTAAGCTATCGAATCAGATTTTTTTGCCCTCAGCTATTTTTCGTCATTCTCCACGTTGACTTACATCATCTCTTCATGCTAAAAATAATATCAAACGACCCACACCAATTTCAGCGAATCATTACAAACAACAAATCATTAGAAGCCAGTGGCTTACCTAAACACACAAAGACAATCTGGCCACTTGTAAAGTATTAAGTGACAGCCTCCAAAGAAGACTGTATTTGAAAAACAAATCGGATTTGAACTCTACGGGCTCCTGTCTGAGCGCAGCCATAAGGCACGCGCCACACGCGTACACTTCCCCATTAGTCAGGAGGCCCAGGTCATTGGAGAGTGATAAAAAACTTGCTAGTGACTGTAAGGGCTCTGTTCTAATGGCCCAATCTTATGGCGCAACAGTCAAAATGGAGCGTATTACCTAGAATAATTGCCTCTGTGTTTATTACAAAAGTATGTGCCATCAATTTCACACAAGTAGAATGCGACAGTCATATGGCTGCAGCGGTTATATTCCAATCTGCTATAAAATTAACTCTGCCCTGGTGCAGATATCACACAAATCTGAGCTTTCAAATAAATGATGCTCCAGCCAATCCATGTAATACGGTCATTTTGTCATTGAGCTGTTGGAGGTTGGACTGTCAAAATGGAGTTTTCCAAATGGAGGACACGAGGTCTAAACACTGAGGTGAGTTCATTACACGAGTCAGAAACACATTTTGTCATACCATCACCAGCAGCTGACTGCATGCCACCCCTTCCTCAGCAATGCATAATTAAACAAATATCATTCTACCTCATGCAAAGCAAAGTCAAGGTGAGGACACAGTTACAGGTAAGCACATCATTTCCAGGCATCAAATGTCCAACTGTAATTACTATAGGCTTGATGAAAGATCAGCATCTGCTGTCAGAAAAACTCCACAGGTTCATAGGCTGGATGATGCATTTTCACATTGTTCACTACCAGGTCTGCTCCTGAAGGCTTCCCTCTCTGCCGCCGAGCGTCTGCAGAAGGGTCCATTTCCACTGTATCTGCATGGGGGGTGAAGAACAGCCCAGCTTATCTCCCCTGGACAGCCATGGTGCTTTGTGCTGCAGCCTGCAGTACCTCCCAGTGCCTCTATTAACACTGGGTTAATTAATACCAAACTCTCCTGCTGTTTGAGACCAGGGTCCTGTTTAGCTCCTATCAAAGCGGCCGCAAATATATCGTATGGCTGCACTCCACGCACACCTTAATGCAAATATTGTTTTAATGTTTTACCCTCTGAATGGTAAAGCTTTGTTTTGGTTGCATTCATAAATGTTTTTTTTTTACGCCTTTTCCTCAACGTTTGCATAATGCACTCGAAAAAAGACCTGTTCCTTCCAAAGAGTCGTTATTTTACTTTGACCACAACGTAAAAATATTATTTTAGGGTGATCTAAAAATAAGTGACTGTGTCATCAAGATATGTGTTATGGTTTTGTTTTTATGGTCAGTTTTCAAGATATATTGTAAAGTTGTGTTATTTTTCAAATTTTGAAAATTGCCTCCGTGATTTTGGTTGCAACGTCAACAGCATTTGATTTGACCAGTGCTCATAGTAGCCCATCTCCAATTGATCTTCAGTCAGGACAACCATTACACCAGAAATATGGTCACTAGGCTTTGTTGATTGCTGACTGCAGCTCAAAGAGACTATAACCCAAAAACGCACAACTACAATACATCAACAGCAACCCTTTTTTTTAACTCAGAATAAAAAGTCAACATCAATGACTGTGTCAAGGTCGGTATTGTGTACACAGACAAGGAGGACAATCACGGCAGCTCTGAGTGGCTGAAAAATCGGTAATACAGCACTTTGCTAAAAAAGAACAAAGGAACGCTCAGAGCCATTGATATAGGATCTCAATGCCATTCTCCATCACTCCCTTTACTCCGGATAGAGCTACCAAGAATGCAACGGGCCCTGTTTTAAAAGCCCGCCGATAACCCGTGACCAGTGACAAATAAAATGTTAACACAAAGGACTCAAAGCTCTGCTTAAGTAGAGCAAAGAATTTTGGGACAGGAGTGCAGTGAAATGGTTTAGGACACTCGTAGTAGTAGCTTTGCGGTTGCAGGTTCGCTTCCTAAGTGGGGAAATGCCACTGGACCTTTGGGCAAGGCCCCTCACTGCAACTGCTTCAGTAAACATGCAGCCGTAGAAGTGGATAAGGGCGTTTGCTACATGCCTGCAGTGTAATGTCATGTAAAGAGATATGGCAGGGGCCTTTGCAGCACACAGGAACACAGGAAGTGTCTGTAGGGTAAGTAGTTTACAGACAAGAGCACAATACCCCCACGCATCCACCTGTCCGTCTCTAGGTCCCCTCAGACTGGTGAAGCCTGAATGCGAGAGGGCCACCGCACACCCCCCCCCCATCCCCCAACCCCCCATGCGGGCGATGCTGCGGCCGGAGCGATGCGCCGGCATTGGGCCCGACCCGCCCGGCCCGCCGTACCTGCTGCAGTTCCGTCACCAGGCCTGCCATTTTCAGCGCCAGAGCCGTTTCCGCAGCGCATATTAAACAGATTAATAGGACGATGCTTCGGGGAGAGAGCTGGGCCTGTCAATCTCCGCTTAAAAAACACAGAACCAGAAAATGAAAAAAGCCCGTGGCTGAACTCCAGCACTGATAACAAACCCTAGAATCTCGCCACGGAAAAAGCGAGGGGGGAGAAACGGGCAGAGAGAAAAAAAGACAGATGGTAAATATTTATTCTCTCTTCTGCTTGTGAAAAAAGGCGCACTGGGCGGCAAAGGGCTGTGATGAGCTGAATAGCTTCCAGGCTCCCCGGAACAGGTGAAAGCCAGCAATTAACCATACTGTAGAAATGCATAGAAATAATAGATGGAAACGATCGATAGAAACAGCAGGCATAACACAGAATATCAGCCTCACAATGATCTGTATTCATGTCTGTGATGGTCCCACAGCCACCCACCCCTTCATCTCACATTTACAGGCTGCTATGTTTGTACATTAGATCTGAGACATTAATATTCAACGGCCACACTTGAAAGTGAGGGTTTTTAGAAAACCCTTACATTCAAGGGTAATCGTTCAAACACACTTAGCCTTTGTGCAATTCATGTATTGTAAATTTCATTTATTAATACCAAAGATTCCCAATGTAAAATACCATACAGTAAATGTGTGTTACTTTAATATTATAGGCAGCCCTCTGAGGAGTCTAGGAGGCCTCAGAAAAGAGAGAACCTGAACATAATTAGCAGTTACACGATATGTGTCTGCGTACCAATGATGGTGGAATTCGTGGGAGGGCTAGGGTGCCATATCGAACAGGATTGACATGGGACTCTCAACTCAAATTCAAATTCTCTTTTATTTGACAGGATCCATTTTGTTTTTTTATGCAACATTAGGTAGCTTGGGCTTTAGGAAGCCATTCTGGTTTAGAAAATGTTTCAGACCGAGCACTGGTCTCATCCAGTTCAGCAATTATATAGGCATTGCATGTACTTCTGCCAGGTTGAGGAGGCAAAGGGGCCTATGGAGTAGCTATGACAACAGGGTCATTTTTCTTTAATGGGGGCTTTATTAGCCCTTCACAATACTACAAAATGATGCTTCACAACACACCTCCCTCTTACTCCGGCTCTCTGGAGCAATACGACAACTGTTAACGGCAGCCTGGAAACACCGTGCCCCCTATAACAGTCTGAGGAGGATCACATGGCAGCTCTTACCAGTTTTTAACACCGCAAATCATTTTTAATAGTAGAAATCATAGGACGGCTCATTACGTTAAACTACCTTTTCTAATATCCCATAATCCAGTGCTTCTCCCGTGTCCTCGGGCTACGGGCTGCGCGAGGGGAGGCCTAATAGCCCAGTGTATTAGCGGGTTAATTGCCCTGCTGCGGTCTCTCCGCTGGATCGCGAGTGGAGCCCGTTTTAGTTTAATTGTAAACCGTCCCCGTTCCGTAACCCTTGCGAAGCCGTCGGTCCTTTGGGGAGCGGTGGGGAAGGGGGGCGGGGCTGAAGCTAGTGACGGATGTAAGGGGGAGGAAGGGGTTCGGGGCCTGACTGGCACAGAGCGCCACCTAATGGAGTGCACCTCCGTTTACCCCTCCCAAATCCCTCCTGCCTCTGCCAGCAGTTACGCCGTCGGCCTCCAGCTGTGTTTTCCTCCAGTCTTCAGCCCCTATTAACACTGGGCACTTGTTGACTAATGGATCCCTGGCACCCTTTATCTGTGCAAACCAGCTAAGGCTGCTGGGCTGGTGGGCTGACATGGGTGCAGGTTTTGTTTTGTTCCAGTCCAGTGCTAGCTGCTAAAGCTAGATCAACCAATCATAGATCACTTTCATGGCCTTGATTTGTTGCATCAGATGCTTCAGTGCTGGGTTAGCCTTCAGTGCTGCACAAGCCTAGGATAAGACACTCTTGGTGTGTTTTTACTGTAAAAAAATGTATCTTTGAATTCTTGAGTCTGGTGACTTTGATTCTGATCACAACCTTGAGTTGTTTCTTATAGTCCACCTCTTGATTCCACCAGCAGAAGAAATCCCCCCTCTATGATGTCTGGTCTGATGTATCTGGTATCTGCTGCAGTCTTTCTCAGGGTCCCTTATTGTTATGCATTGCAGGGGTCCCTCTTAGCAATGTGCTAAACACTGGTGAAAATGCTATTATTATTATATGGCACCATATGAAAAACGACCTTACTTCTCATCCCCTCTCCCTCTTTCTCTCTCATTCTCTTCCTGTTTCACTCCTTCTGTTCTCTCTCTCTCTGCCTCCCTTGCGCGCCGTCTCGTTTGCATTCCACTCAGGCCGTCTGTGCTCCGAAAGGTTCATCCCAGCCCCTTAGTCGCGCCGGCCTGTCTGTTTACATTCCCCCCTCCGCGAGGACAAGTCATTTGGGAGAGGGGAGAGCAGATGACCACTGGCTTCTGACCTTTTCTCCCTCAATTTAACTCCTCCGCGTCGCGGCGAGAGAGTGGCAATCAGGCGAGGCAGAAGTGACACCCCCATCTGAGCGCGGCCCGGCACCGGCACACAATCACGGTGTCACTTTCCATCAATAAAACCCAGGCGGGGCGAGGTGGGGGCCCGGCGCCGAGGCGACACGCGCGGACCGCGCACCCCCGTGCCAGACAGCGAGACCGTTGTGTGTGAAAACATGAATTTAAAACAAGAGCAGCATTTATAAACTGTCAAGATGTATATCATTTGTATCGGTCAAGATCCATGCCTTATACAAGAAACACTTCTGTCACTTTCGTCATGTTGTGTCTCATTATACACATTGTTGCATACTATATCATTCCACTTACTTTTATTTATTTTCCTCAAAACACACTTCCAGTTAAACTCAAACAGAAACATAAAGATATCCAAATGTACCTACAGTGGGCCTACAGCGCTGAGATGTGAGACTGCCGGGGGAAACCAGGTAGCAGTTGGTAGTAGTGTGCTCTGCTCTGCCCCCTGGACCCTGTTGATGCCACAGGGCTGTAAAGGGGGATCTTTGATCTTTTGAATATGAGATGAATGCAAGAATGTGAAAACAAAGTGCTAACTCGGATGTCCAGGCCAAGACCCCAACCTTCCCCTTTCCCATCATCTCTCCCTCACTATCTCAGTATTTTATATCCCCAAACACAAAAAAAAAATGAATGACTGCATGATAACGTTTTCAAAGCAATATAAGCATGCAGAAAAATTCACCTTCTTCGGGAATTACAATTTTCATCTACTCCTCAGAATATGGCGAGACATGCCATTTTCTGCACTGAAGTGAATTGTTTCCAGATTTTCCCCAAGGAAAACACCATTTTTCTTCTGTATTTAAATCACTGTCTCTCCCTCACACCATCTCTCTCTGGACTCGTTGTACATTATGCGATTCACTGCAGGGAAAGCCCTACACTGGACACTTTTTTCATTACGCCTCACTGAGAGTAAGCCATCTCCACCATCCAATGCAAGAAGGCAACTTCTCCCTCGTCACTAAAATCACTCGTCCTCACATGGTTTTCTTTTATTTATGTCCAACACCCCTCTTTGGCTGCTTTCACACCACACCTTCTGAAATTGGTGACTCTTCATATATCCCTTGAGTTGATCCTCTGCAGCTGACAAATGGTGGGCGTTGCCATGGCGCAGAGGCCAAACCGTTAAGAGGGGATCCCGTTGGCATTGGCGACAGAGCCCGATAACGGCCGGCAAGTGATCAATTGGCAAACAAACGATGAAGCAGGCAGAGGAAAAATACTTCTGGTTGGGGGGGGGACTGCTCTATTTAAGCTGATTTAAAAGCCATTAAAAATGTAGCGCGTGGTCTGTGCAAATGTAAGCCGGTGTGAAATGCACACAGCAAACAGGGCTACGCAGAGGAGATGCAATGTAACAACATGAGCCGCCATGAAATGCACTGACATAAAACCCGGGCTCTGAAACTGGGGGTGAGATGGGGGGTGGGATGGGGGGCGGGGTTCTGCTGTAGTAGCTCAGTATGTGTACACTGGTCCTGCTTCTTAGGGGGTGGGGCCGCAGGGGTCCATTTCAGGGCAGAGTCCAGCTCTGGACAGTGGTCGCTCAGGATGCCATTTTTAAAAAATGGGCTTTACATTAACATAACATTTAACGGACACCCGATATAGGAGAACATTTATATAGCTTGCAAGTGGAGCTCTCTTTTAGTCTAGCTGTTTAACAGGTGAGTTTACATTAAGTTGATGCTGTGAATTGCTCTGAAGCAGGTGCGGTTGGGTTGGGTCCATGACCCCATTCTTTCAAGACATCCCCAAACCCTGCCACCTATTGGAGAGCCACCGATAGTCTCTCTGACAAACAAACACTAGCAACCACATGGGCTGGGATTCAATCAAACCCATTATTCTCTTTAAGGGAAAATATCCCTCTGTTTCAAAATGAACAGATAGGACAAAAGACATGTCTGATTGTGGGCAATAAAATATAGATGGATTGCATTAGTGCTCAGGTTATCTCGCATCAGTTGCTTCATGAGGAACATAGACCTGTCTTCTCAAAAACGATCAGTAATCAACAAGCCGACTTATTAAATGCTTGACTTATAAAAGCTTGAAGCATGCCGCCAAAATATTTCCCCCTTAATGTTGCTTTCCCAACTAAACGATTGTGAACAACAGAGACTTTCAGAAGTTAGGAAATGCGTTTTTTCGGAATCGCTGTTAGAAACATGGGGGAAAGGTATCTTCCAGAAACTATGACATCACCCTCATACACGAGGGTTGTGTAAGACTAAGATGATTATACACCTTATTATAAACCAAGGTGACACATTTGCAATTTTTGTCGTATAGACAGGAGTGCATTTGTGATGGTCTTGGTGGGGGCATCGTAAATGATGGTAGGCCTCAAAGGGGGAGGATTATTAGTTGAAAAGACCTGGGCATTGTGTTGTGCATTCCTCCTGTGCTGAAAATGAAATTGTCTGATGTGCAAGATTTCCCTTTGCAGTGCATGGCCCCAATCTGGCGAGAGGGGTCGCGGCTCGGCGTGTCATCTCCCGGCTCCATCGCGGGCGCCTCCAATTTGCACGCGGAGCCCGTTTCTGCATTTCAAAGGGGGCGCAGCGCGAGCCTCCCTGTTAGCGATCGCTATCTAGGCCCCGCGGAGGCGAGATTAGACCAGCTGGAAGAGAAGGAGAGAGCGAGGAGCGAAAAAAAAAGAAAGAAAAAAAAACGTGGCTTGCCGCGCTTCTCCTCATTTACATTTTCATATTAGAGCTCTCCCTGTCTTACCCCCTCAGGGCCTTAACTAGCCCTGCACACCCTGTGACAGAACAACTTCAGGCTTGCTGGCGAGACGGGCAAAGGCAAGCCAGAACCTGCCATTAGCACGTCCTGCAGCAAACACCTCTTCCTCTATGTGTCTACAACACCGGCTAATGGAATAACTAATGAGACATTTGATGCCCAAATGAATAATACAGTTTGTTGACGGAGAGGCGTTGGAACGTTTCGAAACATTTCACGTGCCCCCCCCCCCCACACCCACACCCCAATCACCCCTCAACAGAAATGAAACACATCTAACATGCTACAAAAAAAAAGAATTACAGAGAACATCAGATACATTAAAAAAACAAGACGATATCAAAAAGCCCAATCATTTTGAGATGAAAATTAGTGTAGGGGCTTGTAATGTTCTTCTCGTTTTCTTTGGATTTCCATTAAAAACACTTTACAGTCCGGGCGTGATCTTAATTTACAACCTTGAAAGAGGCAAACTTCAAACACATACAGGAGAAAACATCACAGGAGCGTTTTCTTCCTCAGACACAGGCACCATATTGGGGTTGGGGGGGGGGGGTCTTTACATAGACCAGAATAAATGAAAAACAATAATACATTGTAAAATAGGAAATTAGAGAGGGTGCTCTGGTTTAGGATGCAGTGGCATGTGGTCAGCCTGAGGGCCATACAGGGCAAAGTGACAGCATCTGGCTTTTATGAAAGGCACTATAGACCTAAGTTTGTATGTAAGTACAGTATGCATGGCTGATGGTGTTATTTGTTATGCATGTTGGCTGAAAACAATAAAACTTTAATTCAATTCAATTCAATGTTCAACTGACTTAAAAAGCAAAAGGAGGCCTGGTGATATGTCTCACAGAGTCACTAATGGCTCGCCCAGCCTTTTAATGGCAGGAAAGAGCACACCTTCACGTTCTCACCTTTTACGATACAGGGCAGACTGTAGGCCTACGGAAGCTAAAGATGCCCCTGTCTCCCCAGCTCAGGACAGGGACAGCACCTTCTCTTCTCAGGCTCTCCTAATTAGCCACACCGAGTTTCATATAATGACTACACAGACACGTCATCTTTCAAACACCAAGCATGACACTTTACAACGTATGCTAGGTTTTACGGTGGAGGAATAAATCAAGTTTGCAAATGTTGCGGCATCCATTTAGTCAAATGATCACTTTCTGAGTACAGAATACCAGCCATCTTCCACATCTCCATTACAAGCAGGTCTGACCCCACTCCATCACAAACTAGACCAAACAAACAGGCTTCAAAACTTGAGCAAGCATGTGCATTTTCTGAATTACTTTGTTTTTTGCTTGAATTTTAATCTTGAGCAGAATATAGTCAATTATTATCTATTTATAACATATTTTTGTAACATATCCCATAAAAAAATGAAAACTAAGAATTTCATTATTAACAAGGAACTTGTGGTTGGCTGCACGATAATCTTGGCTGCTAAGAAACTCTCAAATGGCCCAAGCAGGGAATAGAGTGCAGAAATACACTTTCCATTATGTGTCAGTAATTTCCACTGGGGCGTTCATGGTTAGCATCCTGTCAGCAGGTGAGTGTGCTCTAAGAGGAATCAGAAACTTCAAACCTCTTACCCTCAGGAGGGTAAACTCCAGAGTAAATGTAAAATATCCCTCTCATTAAGTTATGATCTATTAACAACATTCAGCATAATGACTTCAGAATACCTTTTGCAGAGAAAAGGGATGGAATCTCACATAAATAGCAAAGGAAGTCTGACTTGGTTGTAGTTGTATGCAAACTTAAAATTACTCATTACAAAGTTTTTTTTAATGGCTACACACTGCATCATGTTTAAAAACTATTACTTTCAATTTCCAATTCAAATTTCCACTTGCACCTCTCAAAGTACCCCTGTCCTGTGTGCACTTTTGTGCATACACACGTGTGTGCATGTTCATATGAGATGAGAATGCATGTGTTGCATGCCTGTGTCTGCATGTGCCCTCTCGCGCGTGTGTGTGTTCAGGTGCCGGAAAAGCGCCTGTCTTTACATTTTATGCATGTTCCTCCCGGCAGACAGCTGACCTTCAGTGCAGACATGCTTGGTTGGGTAACAGCACTCAAATTACGTCCGTTCCAGAGCAGTACATGAAACAGCCACAGTGCATTAAAGTTGTTCGATTAGATTATCCTTTTCATTCCTTTCTTCTAGAGTGCAATCAGGAGAGAGGGAGAAAAATGTAAGCAGTCAACCACCAAAAACAGTGTACACTGCTGCCAGCTCTCTAGCACAGACACACATACACACACACGTACACACACACACTCACCCATTCCTCTCGTTCACCTCTGGTCCCCGATTCCCTCCTCTCTCCATCCTGCTTTTTATTCCCACCAATGATGCTGTTTTGCATCCCCCTGCCCCCGCCCCCTATACTCCCTCTGCCACTCGGACAGCAGCTCATCACAAATTACCATTCAGACAGGCTTTGAAGGGGGGAAATTTCAGGGGATTTGCAGTAATTATATGACAAAATGCCGGGCTGATCCCGCCAGGTGCCCCCGAATGGAGGCGCGTGGGTCAGAGGACGGAGCACTTTCAGCTGGGTAATTTGTAAATGTCAGTCAGGTGTGGTCCTCAGTCAAAGCCGCAGTATCTGGGGTTTGGGGGGTTGGGGGTGGCAAAGATGCTTTTTTCATGCAGATTATTCTAGCGCCGATGCAGTGGCCTGTCCCTCTGCCCCCCTCCAGCCAGCTGGCTCTGCTGCACCCCTGCTCCCCCCCACTCATTTTCGGATTTCCAGTGAGCGCACAAACAGGCTGTGCTGGCAGGGATACCCCAATTACCTTCCCCTCTAATAAGGCGCCCTGCCCAATGAGGGGGTTTATCGTTTTTCTCCTCTGAACATGCTGTCCACTACCGTTCTCTCTGGTTTTTATTTACCGGACCTTAAAATCTTCCCCAAATACATTGTACGGGATACACTGTGAATTCCATCGCTTCCATTTACACCGTAGTGTTGTCACTTCATCATATTAGCAGTTAAAGACTGCTCAAGCCTATTGCATATTTTTTTAAAATAAATTCAAGGTATTAATTATTGGGCGTTGTGTCAAATACAACACAAGTCTCAAGTCATTAAAGATCTATAATCATCAGCCTTGCCAAAAATTAATTTTTTGTTTATTTCAGAAATATTTACACATTAGGGGAAAACCATGGGAACACCATATCTAAATCTAGCTTAGCTGGTTACAAAATAATAAAACAAACTCCTCCAACCATCTCAAAAGTAAATGTATGGATTTCAATGTGCAAAACTGAGAAAAACAGCTTTTTTATCAAAGTCTGTTAAAAAAACCAACCATTTAGAAGTTTGCATGTAATGACTCTGCAATCTAAAAAGTCAAAAGAGAGATGTATGATCAGGAACATGTGGCAAAACGCACTCCCCAGCATGTAGACTCGATCTGACTGCTGTATCCTTTCCTGGATGTGGTTAGCGTTGCTGACAGTTCTGAGTGGCGAACAGAGCTTTATAATTAGGCAGGCAGACTGGCCCAACAGCTATCTATGAGCAGCCTCTGAGTACCTTTTCCCCAGCACAGATAATCACTGCCACACACATCAGACTCAATCACAGATCCATTAAAGTCATCTTTAAAATAGCCCAGTTCATTTTCCTTACCCACCCCCTTCCCCCCAGCACCTATAACGAAACCTTCAAGGACCATGCGCAAAGTTAATGTCTGCTCGTCTGAAACAGGGCTCAGAACCCTGGCGTCCAGCACGGGCCTTGACCGTTGAGAACTCTCAGCCCGTCGGCGAAGCCCCTTCAGTCAATTCTCCTGAGTGGGTCAGGCAGGGGTTCCAGGCAATCCTGCGGGGAGAGAGAATGGGTCCCTGCTCCAAACACTCAACCCAGCCATGAGTAATGGGCTGGGGGCAGTCTACACCACAAGTGTAACAGCAGAGGGCCTTGTTATTGTCCACCCAATACGATCCACTGCGGCCTTTCATTTGTCTCCGAACAGAGAGGTTTCGTGAGCTAATGCCGCCACTGGCCGATGAGTGCGATCGGAGGTTCCGTGCATTTCAGCCATGAGACGCCTCTGCGCACTGAACACTTTCTCTACCTCGAGTTCTCCTCTGCAATGGAATTACACTGATGGCTTTTTTTGGTTTTGTTTTTCACAGAAAAATGCACAGGTCACAATGCTTCTTTACGCAATAAAGGTCACTGTGGGACCAAAGCCATCCCTCCACAAACAGAGGGACACCCATACTGAAGGACATTTGAGAGTTGTAGCTCACAAATGACAAACACAACAAGTTCCCTTTTAAAAGCATGGCACTTCAACAAAAGCTTTTACATACCAAGAAAATAAATAAATAAATACACAGAAATCAAGGAAAACCCTGTATTAATTCCGTCAGCTCTTTGAATGCATACAGAAAGAAAGGAATAACCAGGAAAACCTGTTATTAAGGTGAGTCGTGACACCGGAGAAGGCACCCTTTTACAGGGGAAGGAGGAATGAAACCCTCGAAGCGTGCACACATTCCTGTCTGTGCCACTGCATTCACCAGTGACCTTAATTGCCTCGGAGTGGGAGGAAAAGCACTGACTGACTATTAGGTTTTATTACAGTGTGTATAATAGGGGCCGGCAGAGAGATGCTCCCGTGTGACTGTCTGTGCTAGTCTCGCTGCTTCTCCAGAGTCATTGTTGCTGTGAGGTAGTGATGCTTGGGGGGGGGGCGGGTTTTGGGTTGTTCTTTATTTTCTAGCACATTCCAAAGCAGCGCCTTGACCACTCAACCCCTCCGACAGATCTGGGGGGTGGGCTTCGGAAAGAGTGACCCTTTTCATGTTTTCATACCCCGGCCCGGACGTTCTTTATCCCTCTTTGAGTCAATCAAAGGTAAACAACAGGTAAAAAAACAGAACCCTGTTCCTCCACACTTTTTCCTATTCAGTTTATTGAACTAATTATCTCCGTTCTGTTCACAGGGTAAAGTTCCTATATGCAGCGAGTTACCCTTGAAGTAAAATAGATAAAGAAATAACCTTAAATACAAATTCAGCCCTGGAAATTCCGCTTATAGCTTGGATTCACTCAAAGAAAATCTTTTTAAAAATACAAATATGTATTTCAATGTACAAACAAAAAGTGGAAAGTTTTTTTTGTTTTCTTGGAGTCGCCTTAACGCAGTTATATTAAAACACATGAAAAACATATCAGACGCATTAACAGATGGAAACACAGTTGTATCTCAATATTTTAAAAAGTCCTCAAGGACACTGCGAGTGGCAACACAAAAGCATTTGTTTCATGGCAAACCTGAATAAAGAAAGAGAATTTAGATGAGCAGCGCAGGATGGCGTGTGACCTCACAGTTCACTGCAGACGCATTGTGGTGTGGGTGCGGTCTGAGGTTCGAACAGGGGCTGAAGGCTCTGGAACAGTGGCGGTTCTAGACCATCTCAAATTGGGGGTGGGGGCAGGCAAGCAGGCATTGCCAGTCATTTTAGGGGAACCAATTATATTAAACATAACTGTTATCAGAATGCATGGTTTAAAAAAAATGGGGGAGGCTTAATTTTAAGGGGTCCAGTGCCCAACCACCCACACCCCCCTCCCCCACAGAGCCAACCCTCATTCTGGAGCTCACTCGGGAGCGGCGATTTCCTCAGCAGAGCCGGCTGGACTCCAGCCCCACGGAGTTAGAAGCCGAAGCCTAAGGGAACCTCGCTTTTCCAGCATTAAGGCTTTTTTTTATCAGTGACACAAGCGATGCGGAGAAAATTGCCTGGGATTAATTTGGGGGGCTGTGAGCGCGCGCGGCTGGGATCAGCGCTTACAGCTTGCTCCCGCTTCTTAAGCGCTGCGTTTTGCATGGTGCTTTTGCGGTGGGCCGGACTCACTATTCAATGAATGATTCCGGTTGAAGTCAGTAGACCAACTTATAAAAAAAAAATAAATAAATATACATATATAGGAGAATAATACCATACTCACGCATAAAGCCATAAGTAAATTAAACCTTGTATGACTCGAAACCCCACAACCTAAAGCCACAAGGAGATCCTGACTTTTCCCCATTTCTCTGCCCATGTCAAGCCACAGCTCGCAGGCAAACCATGCAAGCTAGTCTAAGGGCTTAAATGAACAACAAAATCTGGTATAAAAATGAAAAAGGCAGCGACCCAATGAAACACGCGTAGTGTCTTTGAGGGCATATGCACTTCAATGAAAACTAAATTTAGCTTCCAGATTAATCAGCCACATTAAACAGTCAAACTTAATGTGGCAGTACTGCTAAGAAATTGAAGAAAGCAGCCAAATGTGAGCTCACTAACAAACTGACATGTCATCTTGTGTGACCCGCAGGGCTGGTCTTCTTGCGCAGAGGTTGTTTTGCTTGGTTTGTAATTGTATTATTTATTCAAGTTCTCCAAAGTACAGCAAGTAGAATGTATCACCGTATGAGAAAACAAAATCACACTTTAATAAAAGTAGCATTCCAGCATAATCGGAATTGAAGTTTACAATAAATGAATGAAAGAATTAATAAATAAACAAAATTTGAAAAGCAAAATATATCCACCAAAATAATGAGTAGATTCAAATGTATACATATCATACATGCCTAATTATATGTAACATTTAGGTAGTGCTGTAAGTTCATCGTGTTTTACCAGTTTAGAATAGTATGCATTGTGACTCTAGTCATCTATATGTGTTGTTCACTCCTTTATTTCTAGCTAATGTAATTTAAAAAAAAAAAAACAACATGAGCCTAACAGTCATTTTCCAATAATGAAACCAGAACAAACAGACACGTCCAGATGCAGCTGGTTATAACACAAACCCGCCGTGTGTCCACTATAAATGGAGTATCGAAATCTAACACGGCTTCCGCTGCTTAAAGACAAACGTCTTTGTCTGAAGCCCACGACTCTTCCTGTTCCTGTACAAGAACTCAGAGGATCCTTTGAGGAGACAAAATGCATTTGATGGAATCTAGCGCAGAGTCAGAGTATGTTAAGATATAGCCGATACCGATTATTGTTGTATGTGCCGTTACCACTAACTGGTATTTATGTACTATTACCAAAGGCCATAACTCCACTAACTCAATAACTGGACTTTGATCAAATTTTTGCTCATGACCCAGGGGTGTTATTCATACACCCCCAGGGCAGTCATAGACCAGCGGTGTGACTGTCACATGAGACCTGTTGTGTCAAACAGAGTGTCAAGAGGGCCATGTGAATGAGGGTAATCTTTACAGTTGAATGGGTATCATTAAAATGAATTGAAATAATGACTGATACCGATTGAGTGGATTCTTGGTTCATTTACTCATTTAAGCATATGCATGTATCTACCCGATCCTCTGATTAAAGGCACAGAATCTAAGCAACAGTTTCCATTCAGACTCAGCAAGCCACTACATTCAGTCTGCGTGCATTAAGTTCAAACTGTCAGCAAACAAACAAGCAAATCATCAACCAAAGTAAAAGCCAAAACCAGAATAAAATGTTTTTTTATACTACTGCATTAGACCCATTAGGTACTCTCAACACCAACTTGTGGGTTAACCGCCCCCGGCTGTGCAACCCGGAGGTGCCCCCTGAGGCACAGCGCAGATGGACAGTGGGCTTTGAGCACAAAGTCCACAGCAGAGCACTGAACTGTCATCAACCCCATCCACAGCCTGAATGCCTGGTGATTTAACCTCCACTTCCTGCAGGGTCGCCCCATCTCCACAATGACACCAGACACACTCCAGCGGGCAGCCGCTTCCTCTCCAGCGGAGGCCGGCTTTATGGGGCAAAATGACATCATCATGTCGCGGGCAATACTGTATATGAGCGCAAATCAAATGTGAGGGATGAAAGGGAACCGCTTTCTCATTTTCAAAGCCATTTCACCCCCCCACCACCCAACAAATGTTTTTAGTTTTAACATTCGTGATAACTAGAACTCTTTATTTTATGATGTACCGAGACGGTCCCTGGGGGCAGAGAGAGGTCAGAATCAACTGTTCGCTGTGACACAGCTCCGCCGAGACACGCAAGAAGCGCTCCAAAAAGGTCACCTTAAAATAAGCTTTGCACAGTGTATATGCACACACACACACACACACACACACACACACACACACACACGTTAAAAGGAGCTCAGCAAATCCTTCGTCTGATTACAGACTCCTGTCATTTTACTGTTCTTCCCCACATGCAGTACATTGGAAAAAAAAACAGTCACTGATTAGTTTTAAAGTCACAAAAAAACTGTCCTTCTGGGAGTTAAAAAAGTGGCACTTTTAGTTTCATTAATCTACTCCTGCCTAAACCCCCCCCCCATTCCCACTCCTGTCACAGAACAGAACCTTTCCCCCTTTGCATTCTAACGCTCGCTTTGCTGACATTCCCATTTTAACCCGAATAAAGGGGTCTCCTCTATGTAGAGAGCAGGAGGAGAGGGGTGAGGGGTGGGTGAAAAATAAAAATAAGGAAGGAGGTGAAACAATTGAGGCAGGTTTTTTAGCGTGCGCGGTGGGGCCCGAGAGCAGGCGAGTGTGGCAGATTCAGTAAACGTGTCTGAAAGCAATCAAACAATGTCTGAGCCAATCTCCACCTCATCACCGTAAGAGGCCGAGAGAGGCTGACTGTTTGAGCGGCCAGCCCTCTAATCAGAGGCCGGACTGCGGTAATTGCCTGCTACAATCTATCTCTGCCAACGCCAGGCCGGCCCTCCAGCTCCGTTCAGACAGGAGCCCCTAGTTCATTTCAATAAGCCGCGTGCCATCAAGTAAAATTGGCAGCATAAATAGGGAACCGCTGTTTATTTCCAGCTTATCCCCCCCAACCTCCGCACCACCCAGCCTCACCTCCCTCCCCAGCCCGTCGTATTTGTGGCTAAACATGGAGCAAAATAGAGTACCATTAGCTCGGGCAGAATTCGTACAAACAAACAAACAAACAAACAAAAAAAAGAAGAAACTACTGTCAGCAGGCCGCTCACGTCAAATGGCAAAGAACAGAGAGGGGGGGTTCCAAATTAAAGCACTATAAACATCGCATTTAACTGCTTGGACAGTGGCACAGCCTCGCCCTATCTGGGTCTGGGGATGGAGGGGAGGGGGAGGGGGGGCATTGCGTGGGTACTGATGAAGGCCTCACATGCCAAATACACAGGTAAGGGGAGGGGGTGGGGGGATTAGTCTACGCACACTGCAGCTGTGTTCACATGCCCAGGCAACATCTACATCCTGACAAAAAATAAACCAAAAATGAATAACCAAAAAAAAAAAAAAACACAAACACTGACAGAACAAAACACAATACAGCATTACGATATGCTCACTATCCATGCAACATGGCAACATGTCTACTTTGAAAATACACATACAGGCAGGCCAACGGGTGAGTGAGCCAGGAGGTTTCCTCTTAGAACTGAACTGCTGGTGGTTTTGCACGTTTTATAGCATTGCAGGAAACAAGGGATTCAAATAGTTAAGCTTTGGGGGTTTCTGATAGGTCAGACAGTCAGTGCTCTTGCTCTTGGTGCCATAGCATCATGGTCCTGTCACTGCTTGCTAGGTACTTATCCCTTTCCAGTTATCGTTAGCTAGAAATGCACACTCTCTCCCCTGATTAGCGCTAGCTCTCCCATAGCAACCTGTGTGGCCCTAACAGTGTGGAAAATGTGTGCTAGCTCAGGGATGAGGAGGGACGAGGGAGCAAGGAGGAGCACAGTGACCACCCAGAAGCAGAGTATAACTGCCAATTCATTAGAGACAATGCTTCCCCCTTCCCCTCCCCCGGTTCATTAAAAAAAAATGAATAAAACAGGTTTCTTTGTAGTGACACATACAAACTATTTGAATTCGCAGTAAAATATTTGTTAAGTCCAGCTGCGGTCGATCTTGTGAAATATAAAAGAGAGGAAGGAAAACAAGGAATTACAAAAGAAATGGGAATTTGCATAATGGAACAAGAATACAGTTAGCAGTCGAAAGTGGAAACTGAATTTGACCTTGTACACCAGAACCTGATCAGGTAATCAGCGTGATGGAAAAATGCAGCATGTGGCCACTCCTGTCAATCATTATTGCCTTAGTAATTGCAGTGTACTATATTCATTTTTCTTTCCACACTTGAAAAATAGAGGCTCTGCTCATGCAGGCGCCGAAATGCACAAAGAGGTAACATAATGCATTCATTTGACCTATTTGAATACTTCATTTAACTATACAAAGAACATCTAATGAAAACAGAGGTAGCTATTTGAATACATTTTTCACACTTAATTTAAGCATACAAAGGAGCTGTTTAGAAGAGAAGTAATGTGTAAAACTGTTCCAACCACCCCTCCCCCCATCCCCCCGCCATGCCCAGTGTAGGTAAACAACTTTATTTTGTAAGCCATTGTGGACCTAATGGAGTTACTAGGCTACCAGCAATCCATTTCAGAGTGACAACAGTCTAATAAGTCAATCACAGCTTTTAACTGACCACGTGTACACAAAATGCACACTGCCGTGCCATCAAGGAGTGCTTGATGGATGGAAGGACATAAAGGTATGGTGTGGACCACTCTTCTAAATAGTACTGTTAAAATGTCCAGTAATGCACAAAATTACTCCAGGGGCATAGTGAGGTCTTCATTCTGAGCCTCATTCCCTTGTATTGTAACTCAAACTGCAGTGCCAATAGATCCAGGTTTTTTTTTTTTTTTTGGATAAAATAATTGTGTTATGGGTCTAAGTGCTTTGAACCGCAATTGTGTAACACAACATTTTGACAGGAAGAACAGGGGGACAGAGAGCGTTATATCGTCTTTTTTCCAGGCCCGCTTCACTGCTTTTATGAGGGTCCTTGTGGTTTTTCAATCAGCAGTAACAGTGATATTTGCCAACCACTACGATGAGAGAGACTGTGACAATGATATTTGAACTCTGGGATCAAAAGGCTGGAAAATCACCGAGGGTCTGACTTTGTTTTTGTTTGTTTGTGTTTTCAGTGTTTTTCAGGGTAAATCACCTCAAACAGAAACATGTCTCCCTCAGAGTAGTCTACAGCACTGATTGATAAGATATGTGCATAGCACAATAGCCTAAGAAATTGGTTGATCTCTCAGCTCCTTTCAGGGCCAAGATAGGAAAGCGGCTTCCAAATCTGATGTCTATGTATATTTGAAGGCACCCATTAAATGGAAGAAAAAGACAGTCCGCATATTTTGAGGCAAATGCCGGCACTTCCAAACCATCATTTTATGAAAAGTGGTTCACACATCAGCATGAAATTCTCCTACACCTTGTCAGTTGGTACAGAGCTAATAATACTGCTGACCTGTACTCCTGACAAACCCCAGTTTCTGGTTTGCAGGACGGTGTGTGTGTGTGTGTGTGTGTGTGTGTGTGTGTGTGTGTGTGTGTGTGTGTGTGTGTGTGTGTGTGTGTGTGTGTGTGTGTGTGTGTGTGTGATCCCATGCGCACAGAATTCAAGCTGTAAGAAACTGGGACAGTTTCTCAGAGCCACTAAACCGCATATCAGAACAGCAGGGGAGCTGCATTTCGAGCTGGGATTACAAGGTGGCCATGTGGCCAGCTGCTCTGCCAAGGTGAACTTACAACCTGGAGAACAGGAAACGGTCAGGCCCGGAGCAGGAAATGACCCCACCATTCAGGAACATTCTGCCATCCCATCCCACAGCCACTGGCTTAGGTTCAGCCTCAATCCCACCAATAGCCTGTACAGGTGGACAGCACACCCACCCATTGCTAAAAACCCATCTAGTTTTGAATCCAGACCCTCAGGCATAATGTCTGATAGCCTCATTAGCTTTTCTGGGCTGGATTTCTGCGATCTGATTGGTGCCCATCAATTTATGACAATGGATTTACGTGGCTTACACCATTTATCACTGCATGGACCCACCCCCAAGACTCATCACAGATCATCGGGAAGTTAGTGCGGCTCATAATTGTGATGTCATATCTATGAGACTGTCCACTATCAACATCCATTGTAAGAAGTCAGGCCAAAGGGACACTCAATCCTCTCTCTCCTCTTTCCTCCGCCTTTGTCTCCGAGTACCAGATTGATAGCTGAATCTTTAATTACCTGCCATTTGAGTATAAAGATAACGTGGCAAAAGACAGATTCCATGAGTTTCCTTTCAGTGTAGCAGAGGGATGAGTTCACTTACAGGTGCACACAGGGGCTGGCCTTTGATCCCCCTGAATAAAACCTAATTATATCAGGGCATAATGACACTGAGGTTAACAGGCAATGAGTGAGAAACTGCTTCTGCTCTCTGCTGTTCCTCACACTTTGTGCTGGATCTTAATACAATTTTCAGTCAAAACGGCAATATTTGACAGAACCAGATTTCGGTGGGGATGGGGGAGGTGATTGACTTAATCTTTGACATGAAAACGTTCTGATCAAGAGCATGAGACAATAACTGGTAAGACTGAAATCATTTAGCACCAGCCTCTTGCAATGACCCTCAGCTCAGGAAGGAAATATCTTTGTCTTGAACATGAATAAAAGCGAAGGGCATGGAAACAGCAGGCTCTGGTTGGATGTCTGCAGTCTAGGAACCCAGATGATCAAGCCTTGAGATATCCCAAAACTGCCACCTTACAGTATGGCATCAGTGCTCACCGTAGCAGGAATCCTCAAGCCAGGAATGTAGCAGCCTGGATGGGGTCTCAGCGGGCAGTCTGTGGAAGAGTTCTCCAGTCTGAAACACCGCCTCCACCTTAGACGCACATTGACGTGATTGCTCGAAAATATCTGTTACATCCCGAAAACTGAGAAGATTTATCAGTCTGAATTTCCTTCAAGATCGAGCTGGATGGAGCCAAGCGCACGCAGGAACTCCTGTGCTTTTGTCAAAACTACCTGTGCAGCAACCTCATAGTTTTACAAAGTTTCTGAGGCAGACCGTCGCTAAATGGATGCGCCAAGATGTCCATGTCCTTTAGTGGAATTGAGGGTGAATGCCCTCAAAAGGTCACATTACCAGAAATACAGAACTGCATTCTTCATAACTGCCACCAATTCTAAACTGAGGGACTTTGCTCTCCACAGTGAAAGTAGCTTCACAGTGACATGAATGCTAAACAAATTGGTCAGCAAATGTGAAATCAATGCCACTTACTGAAGAACTACAGACAGCAATGCAGTTCCCTGCTATATTTTACGGGAATGGAATTTGAGCACTACGGCCGTATAACAAAATCTGGCACAGTGACAAGGACTAAAATTAGATATTATGTGTTGGCTTTTTAAAATTCATATTATGGGAAAATACTGACTGAGCATCATAGGCTTTAACAATATGCAAAGTGCATGTGACTCGTAATAGGTTTCACTGACTAATAATACAGCCACCATAGACATTGGGAGATGGAACACTTTTGTCAAAGCAAGATAATGCATCCATCGTGTGGTGAAGGCTTTTGGATTCACATAGAGTAGGCTGTTGGCTGTTTTTTTATAACAGTCTGAGCCCATCCAATTAAAACAGAGGTGCACAACTTGAGTCCTTGTGGGCTGCAGTGTCTGCAGGTATCTGTCATTATCTTTCTAGCAGCAGTCAAAATTAGGCCTTCAAAACACCAAATTACAGCAAACACTCGCATAGGCACTGAAGGACAGGAATTGCGACCTAATGAATTTTTGAAGGCTCTTTAAAAAAAATCAGTTCAGTCCCAAAGTGCCATGATTTTCTTAACTTTTGTTGCTTCATTTTCTTCACTACCAATAAGACAGGCTTGACATTCCATCCATTCTATTTCCTAACAATGCATTAGACTTCATGGCACAGGGGTAGAAGACCAAAAATCCCATGGCACAAACCTGTTTAAATATGTTATTGTTGACTGAGGTTTGGCATTTCATTGATCTGACATATACAGTACCCTGCATTGCATGCCTGTTCAACACCGCATCATGGTTTCTCTCATCAAACGAAAGATTTAGAACTTCAGAGGCCCTGAAAATGGGTTACAATAAGATCACAGCTCCATCTAGTGTCATTTTCAAGGAACTACATGTCATATATGGGACAGACGAGAAGAGTAAGCATCAGTAACGTGTGGAGATTCACCTATACCACCTATATCGAAAAACAGAAGCCACAAAATATTGAAAGAGAAAATAAATCACTAGGAAACATCAGCACTGGAAAGTTGAGCAGGTTGTGAGAGAGAACACCGAATTGCAGACAAAATGTACAGTACCTGGACATTATAAATTAAAAGGGGATTCATATTTACAAATGATAAACTAAGATCCATAAAATCAACTGTTGAAATCAATGTATAATATAGCCAGCAGCACAAGTTAATAAATCGAGAGCAACACTTAATTAGTTTTAGGTTGTTGCAGCTCATTAACACGAGAAACTTCAAGCTATGCCTTTGGGACAATGGAAATACTGTTACTGAAAACGGAAATGGGGTTGTTCTGTCAAGGAATCGCTTCAAATCGTATTATTTGGCTTAAAGGTAACAATTTTGAGCGCGAGGTCAATCCGAGAGTAAAACACGGCCTCGGCGCAGGTTGCCATGGCGACTCCGGTGAGGTTCATTCTTCCCTCAGTGTGAGGGAGATGGTACTCGCCAGCGCACAGTGTGACCACTGGCATTAACGCAGGCAGGTGCCGCCAAAAACAAGCGCTGACAGAGAGCCTACCATGTCGTTAAAAGTGGGGTTCCTACGCTTTCTATGCAGCAGTGCCGCAAACTTAGTGCCATTTAGGACGTGGCTGCAGTAAACACCACGCCCATTAAAACAACTGCACCTTGCTAGTGTCAGTAGGTATCAACAAGAATGCTCTCCGTAACAATTATATACTTATGCAAGCCATTCTTTAAAGTGACACCTGAAGTCAGCTCGCCACGTTTCACAGTTATATTGAATAGTGTTGCAGAATTGTTTTGTTAACCGCTATTAACAGAAGCGTTTCTAACAAGGGCTAGAAATGGAAACACTGTTCACAGTGGAATACCGTTTTTTTATTGCAACTAGCGGTAGACAGACCTGTCTACATAGTCCGTTTAAATCAGCTCATGACGGTATTACTATTCGCTACATTATATACAGTCTTATATGATAGTTTTCTGTTATATAAGGCCTATAGTTACAGCCCTTACATACTACATTTGCGCTTGTGTTAATGAAATATTGCGGGAAAATACAACAATAGTAAACCGTGTATGATTATTGTCGTGTCACATTGGCCCGCGTCATTGACAGCTCCTCAGACAGGATAATGTAGAGGGCAGGACAGACGGACGAGTCTCACCGACACTTGAGCAGACCCCCCTCCACTTGAGCCAGCCTCACCTGAGCTGCACAGCCTGGGCCCGCCGCGCAGAGGAGGGAATTTACATTTTAATAGGCTGAAAGCACTCGCCGCCTCTGCATGCTCAGCTGAACAGCATGGAACGCGCTCCTCGGGTTCGGAATGACCCCCAGGACAATCAACATACGATGCCCTTGTGCAGACGATCAGAATTTTCCGGAAAGATAAAAAAAAAACGGAGGAATACTGTAGATCTTTCCACTGCTTTAAAACTTTTTTTTGCATATGTGTATCGCGCACCCTCCATGTCGTTTTAACTTTACAAGCTCCTTGTGGTCATATCTGATCCTAGTGTCTAAGATAAATAAGAGATATTCGTAGCGCAACGAGGTAGAATGACTACCGACTGAGCCCGGTGAAAGCTATATGTCTTCCCGTGCTAATAACACTGTGACAACACTATCAGCACAGCTATAAGCCCGGCACGGTCAGAGGATCTAGGGAAGTGGATGGCTTATCGTAACTTGCGGTGTCAAAAATCCCTCTTTCGACGCCTGTCGAAGGACAATTCACACCTCACACCTGACACCTGCCTTAATTTCGTAGGTCCGCAGCAAAGGCCAAGCCCTAAAAAGAAGTAGCAGACACTGGTAGCCACAGAGAGCTGGTTGTTAGCACAAGAGCCCCGTTCTTTTGAGCAGTTCCAACAAAGAATCAGGAAGATGTGTCCAATAAAAGCGACACTAGGCGTCAGGTCTGGACAAATAAATAAATAAATAAATACATAGAAGATGCCACCATTGTGAAGTGATGGGGAATGTCATGTTAAATAAATCAAGAACTGGAGGCCTCCTGTTTCACAGCGCTCTCTCCCCCGCAACCATATACCCCTCCCTGTCGTGTGATCAAAGACGTTGCATCCCATACGCAGGGGGGGGAAAAAAGTCTCCTCGGATTACTGGGAATCCGACAGTGTATTGGGTTAAATCCTACTGTTAACAGGATTCCTACGGGGGCATTTTTGTAGTCATGCTGGGGGTCACGCAGCAGATGTCCCGTCATCAGGGAAGTTCAGAGGGGGTTTTGGCAGGGGTCTGCAGATCATTCTGGAAACGGAGTCAAGCAGTCTTCTGAAAATGACCTCCTTTTACTGGACTCTGAGAAGCACCCCTCCCCCCTCCCCATAGCCCCCACTTACCCCAGCTCCAAGTGTCACGTGTGAATAACAGGGGAGATAAACGGTGGAGGAGCCACACCCCCAGGCAAGATCCTGGGTCAAGGTGCCCCTCCCATTTCTAATTAATAACTATTGAACACACCACAACAACAATCAGCAGTAATTAAATATGTGGTTGTTGACAAACGTGTGCACCTTATCAAAAACCATAAGGCAGGAGAAGACAAGGGCGTCTGTTTTCTGTGATTAGTTAACAAAGCGCCCGGAGCAACATTCAAAAAAATCAAAGCCCTCGCACCCTGGCTGTCTTGTCACTCAAGAGCTGACAAAGGCAGCGGAATGGCAGTGGCAGCTGGTGACTGAACACTGCTGCATGATGGGAATTATCTGGACGGAGAAAGGGGAAGGGACGACACTCTTCCATTTCACTGAATGCAACAAAGAACAACAGAACAACAAAGAAAGCGGCACATAAATCTGACAAATGTGTACAGTCCAACCTCAATGCATGTCTTATCAGAATTAGACTGGGTGGAAACTGTTTTTTTATTTTATTTTTTTTAGGAAATTGTGGTCTCAAAGATCAAAATAACCTTTAAAACTCCAATGTAGTTATTTATCTAATTGCCCTGCTCTGTTTTCCCCCGATCTATAGGAGACAATCAGACCTTGGATATGCAGTGGGTTTCAGAGTATGACATAACGTTCATATGGTGAGCTGAGGAAACAGTGAATGCCTTGGGTCATAATGTAGGCCAAGGTTGGGCAAGAGGGGCCATGTCCATTTCTGTATTTCATAGTTACTTTAGCTCTTAATTAGAATAAATACAACAATCACATATGATCTGACTTTCAGATACATTTCTTGATAATACCAGGAGTGACAGCTGAAGTCTCCCACCATAAATATGCCCAAATTTGCAAATGCCTGAATTGAACTGAAGTGAACTAGCATTGGTGCTCAGTGATAATCAGCTAATTGAGCCGTGGATGCAGAAACCCACATACACCCAGCAGGAACAGAAATGGAGTTGTCCACCTCCTGTCATAGGCCATCACATATGACATGAACCCCAGCAGACTGGACAGCCAGCAGGAAGTGCTGGAAGGGTCCCAACTGATGGCTTCCTGTGTAGCACCAGCCATAAGTGCTGAAAGTCCTGCAGGGTAAACACAGTTTGATTGGGTTGTAAAGTCTCCATCAACACGTCCACGTGCATGTGCCCTCCTTGTGACTCTCCAGCATAGGGTGATGGTGACAGAAGGCATCATGTCACCATGGTACAGGATCATGACCAGGCCAGATGGTCGTGGTCTCTTGAGGGAATAGGGCTGTCCCAGTCATGAGTTTGAACACTCTGATTGCTGTGTAGTTCTGTATATTCGTTGCATCTTTATCTTACCGGGTAGGTCAACTGTTAACTCAATTCCCTTTCTTTGTGGTGTCATAGGAATCAATGTGGGCAGGGACTGCCAGGGATTGTGCAGTCAATCAGATGTTGGGAATGATTAAGCAGGCCAGATGTGGACAGCCAGTTAATGTGGTCATCGGTATCCAAGGGTAACGCCTCCACTCTCTCCAAAATGGCCTCAGGATCTTGAGTTACCACAATTTGTCAAGACCACAGCTTAACCTCCTATCTAAAGGACAGGACCTCAGGAAGCAGAAGGCCCACCTGTGTGGCAGTATCAGATTTGGGGTGTGGGAAATGCTGCTTACTGTCCCCCTAAATCCTCTTCCTGCAGCAGCTTTGATTTCCCAAGAAGTCTGAGAAGCAAATGTGTACTGACCAAGTCTGCACCTGTTTAGCTTCCGCTGTTTGACATGTGAAGAGTACAGAGTGGTGTGACTGCTGAATACTGACAGCAGGTTTACATCGCCATGATGTGTCACTGAAGAGTGACAATATCTGTCATCTGTCATAAATAAAGGCTGGTTTAAGGAAAACTGGTACTCTCCTCCATTGGCCCAAACTGTCAGTGCTAATCAATATCACTGATTGATCACCTGTGACAGGTATAGATGACTCTTTCACCTGCTCCCCTGTAGCTAGGAGCACTGCTGGCATGAACATACTAGTTTATTTGTCAGTTAGATCTCCCACCCCACACACACACACACACACACACACACACACACACACACACACACACACACACACACACACACACAAAATGCAATGCGGAGCCCTGTGTAAATTACAGTATTTACACAGTTTGTTCTCCTTCCTGTCTGTCAAACACTGATTTAGAAATGGGAACACTGCTCCATAAAGCAAGCTTGTCTAATTTACTTTCTTTTCCACCTCTCCACATCTGGCCTCACCCCATTCAGTCTTATTTGTTGGACAAGAGCGGCCAACTTTTTGAGTCCCAAAGCCTTCTTTGTGCAACACAGATTCATTTGGCAGAATCCCTAATCCCTTATAAAACTTACATTGTTGTTTTTGCACACATATTAAACATAAGTACCTCGAACAACATCTAACGAAAGAGCTGAACAACCTAAAGCTGGAATGAACTAGTCCAGATTGGGGGCCCCCAAATCCCAACAGTGCCCAAGTGCACCTGCTGACCTTCTGCCTGACATGTTCAAGGGCAAGCCATCTTATAGGCTCTGACGAGTATGTGTTCAGCACTCACACACCACAACTGCACTGCGCTCAGTCTGCGTAGAAGGACATTTGTGGACAAAAATACAGCAACACGGCAAACAAGATCCACACACGCCCTACCCAGAGGAGCACTGCAGCAGGGCTACAGCAATCAAACAGGAAACCTAATTAAAGCCAAACTAGTACATCTCACTGACGGATGTATGTGTAATCAATTAGCGTGATCTCGGGACTGGGATTTCTTAAGAGACTGCGCAAATCAGCTGGTGACCTTGTACGTGATAACTGTCAACCGCTGGAGAAATGTTTTATTTTGTTTTTCAGATGTGGAACCGGGAACAAAAAGACAACGTGAAACAAAGCAGGCACCTAAAAACCGCAGCGCTTCTCAATTTTGTAAACAGTCCTGATTGCCTGGTTGCATGGTAAATGGCACAAATAAAATAAGACAATGCTGTGTTTCCAAGGTAGCTAATTTGCAATTAGTAATACAATTGCAGATTGCAATCATAATTGATAGCTTCTACAACAATATTCTCCCAAGGAGGCCACTTATACCTCCAAGCTCAGCAAGCTACATTTCCTCATTAGATTACTGTAAATTACCCAAACTGGAAATTAGTTTCCATTACCTGGGCTCTATGACTAAGTGGATATACAGTATATCAACCTTTTTTTCTTGGGAAAAAAACTGCTTTTCTCAACTTTAGTTTTTGACAAGTTTTGAACACTGCAGGTGCAACCTTTATGGTATAACACCTGAGAAGCATTATGAATCTGAAAATACATGAGTACAATTAACTAAAATTCAGAAGAACAAAGTACATTTTGTCTGAGAGGAAATTACACTGTCAAGTTTTCCAAAAGCAATTAGATTTCAGTGTTACTCATAATTATGATATGGAACTACTAGCATTTCAGCCTCAACTTTAACACCACAAAGTACATTTCTGAACCATCAAATGCATAGCACTGTCAAAAGGAAGACCTGTGGCAAGGAAAATGACAGCCCTCATACAAGACAATTCAGACCAGAGAGATTTACAAGCTTAAATAAATCCTACATGGGTTTTTTAAACAATAAAATGTATATGCTGTATGTTTGGTATGAAAAAGAAATAACATTACAGTGAAAACATTGAATTAGTGTTAAAGAAATACTCTATGGTCAAAGTTCAGAATTAGTATTTTTTTGAAGGCTACATTTGATTCATTGAAATTAATATGCACTAAAACACTCAATATCACAGTTAAAGTAAAAGAAAGCGTTTTGAAAAATCATCAAGGAAAGCTCAGAAGTACTTGTGTATTGATTACAAAGTAGTATTTTTAATTCCCAGAGAATGGTTCTTTCATGCACAGTAATAATACAACCACAGACTTGGACTCCATGGTTTATGCTTTATGGCCATTGGGGATACAGTACATGTGAAGTATGTACAGAACAAACAAGGGCCAGGTAAAAACTACATGGCAGGTAAACAGGTGGATTCACGCTGCCATGGGAAGTGGTTTTCGTGCCCACCCTAGCCTAGCCTGTAAGCCTTCATAAAGGGCCTAGCACAATGTATTCCTTTCACATTTAACTCATTATAGATGGAACAAATAAAGACTGAGCAAACAGTAGTCTCACCATACCAGGGCCAAGTCTGTGAAAAGCATCCAGCAGCAGTGCATATTAGCAGGAATGGCAGAGACGAAGAAATCAATCAGCCATACCTTGTCCAAGACCATCATCCAGCAAGGTGTGCACGAGAGCACGGTCAAACTTTGCGCTTATCCTTTTGTGGATCCCAGTCTTCAAACTGACCTGGGGGTGCCATCGTCACAACCTGGCCTTTTGGTGCCCTTTTATCCATCCCCCACCCCTCTCCTTTTTAATTACAAAAAAATTAAGCAGCTTTGCTAATTAACACAGGGAGAGCAGCGAATCCTGGCTGGAGATTGCATGTGCGCAGCTTGGGGGCCTCTCGGGCAGCCAGAGAGGGAGGGGGAGGATGACGAGGATGAGGGAGATAAGGAGCGATAGAAGCCATCCTGGAGTTTGTTAGTGAGTTTTAGCACATTTGTAAAGCTCGTTAATCACAGATTAGCAGATGCGGAGGTTAATTGCACCTGTGGAAGTAACAAGACCCTAAGGATGATTCCATTTGCTGATTGGTTCCATCACAGGGTGTATGTGTGTGTGGTGGGTGGGTAGTGGGGGGCATGGCGGTAGCGCTGGGGGATACTGTGGCAAAGACAGGGGTGCCTAAGACCCCTCCCCCTTTGTTTTTCCTCTTTAGCTCACCTGCTTCATTTTCGTTCATCCATGGAGCTTCATTACCAGGCCCTCTTTCCAGCTGACACTGCAGACCAGTTTCTTCACACACGTGCAGTAACTCTGTGTACGCACATGCATGCACACACGCACACGCACATGCACACAAAGCCAAACCCAATACAGAACATCACATATACAAAAACCAGGCTTGAGGACTAAATCTCAGCAGAGAGGCGCCAACCACAAAGCACACCACCAGCACACTGCTGCAGACCTGGATGGGGAAAAGAACAGCTGAGGTGCTGTAAAACATGAGTCAGAGGTCTGCTGGAGAAGAGACACAGCTCAACAGCATTCACAAGTGTTACATATAACAAAAGAATAACTACTACAAAAGAGTATACTTTTATTATCTCACTCCCTCCAATTCTGTGGCTGTCATCACCCTCAGCTCAAAAAACTCATTTTTTTACAAATACCACACTTCACTGCATGAGCACACTTGTTTGCCTACTTGCAGTTTGTGGACTCAAGAGTCGTGACCTCATCACCGTTCCCATGAACTACAGGTCAATGTTGATCTCAGGAGTTTGTCGTCCTCAAATGACATGCAGGCAAATGTTATATAATTTCATAATGGCTTTAAAAAAAAACTACAAATGCCTTTTTCAGGGAGCGATGCATACATGGATAGAAGCCTGGTCCAGAACAGCTTTCAGTATACACTATTGCAAAGTATTACTGCAAGTGTGACCTGGCGACCCGAGACACGTGACGTCACCACAGTTGCTGGGGAAACGCCATTCCCAGCTGCAGTGGCAGTGGAGCGTCACTGCTCAGTGTCGCTGATGGTAACCTTCATCTAGCGTCACGTCGCCTTGCGCCACCTGCTCTGGAGGGCTCCTGCCCGGTTCGGCCGGTCCCCGCGCCGCGGCCTCGCATTAACATGCTCAATCAATCGGGGGCCTCCGCGATGCACCGATGGATAATTGATGTTGTAATCCGGGCTAAGTACTGTGCTGAGGAGACTGGAGCCTGTCCAAAACAAACACCCCGCGATGGTCATCGACGCGCTGCTGTCCGCGATGACAGCAGAGAGTGGACCAGAATGCCTGCGGAAAGTAGAGAAGGGGAACAAAAACCAGAGCTATAACAGCCCCACTACTATGACTATCTTGATTTTTATTTTAACTGATTACAAAAATAACATGCACATTTCCAGGAAGCAATTGTATTTTACTTTGAAATTGTGTTGTTTCTGACAAGGTGCAGTTTAGGAGAGGACTCCAAATCTTAGCCCAGACTTTCACTGCAGGAGAGTATCCCTTGCCAAAATATGACAGTAATTTCACATTAACTGTTTGTGATGCATACAAAATGTTACCTGAAAAAGATATTTATGATTAAAAAATTCTGGGAATTTTTGCAGAAAAATTGGTAAAAACTGAAAACAAAGCCTTACCTACATGCAACGGTTACAGTTTTCCTGCAAATATCTGATCAGTCTAAATCTGTGGTGATCAGTTTCTGGTAAAATTAGTCTGTTACGAAGTTGACATTTTATTCTGTTTCGTTCCATTTCCACTAGTTCTGTTAACAATTAGGTGTGACGTGTTTTCTACTAGTTATTTGGAGCAGGCAGTAAAAAGGTAATAAAAATGAGAGTGAATAAACTCATTATAAATCGTCTTTTTAAACGGACTTCTGATTTGTTTAGTCTGGGTTTTAATTTAAATCAGGTTTATACCTACAAATAAAGTGTGGTTGTGTCGTGACCAAAGTGGTCCTCCAATAACAAAATGGAAAACTTATTACCTTACTTTGAACTCAGGAGCTGTTCATTAATGTCTTTTAAAAAGTCACAGTAAATTAAGAGAGAATTAGTTTATTTTTTCCTACAGTGTAAATGATATAAATAAAGTGTGACAGACGTTTTCATGCAGCTCATTGCACTAATTGGGAGTGAATGTGCCACGGATGCGGTCGGAGGGTGAAAGAACTCAGCCATGCGTGTTCATTTGAGCGGCGGGTCACAATACCTGTCGCCACGGAGACGTTGAGGGACTCCACGGCGGGATGCAGCTCTCGGACGGGGGCGATGGTGAGCAGGGCGTGGCAGAGCCGCCGCAGTTCTGAGGAAAGGCCATCGCCCTCCCCACCTGAGGGGGTAAATGGGGAGGGGTCAAAGAGGCACAGGGTGTGGTATGCCAGCAGCAACATACAAAATACATACAAATGAAAGGGTTGGATACATCGTACCTTCTTTCATTAAGCCTGTTACAATGAGCCTGACTAGTCTCTCACATGTGGTGTAATTCTGCCCGGATTTGTCATTTATTTTTTTACTTCCTCCTAAAACAGTTTCCCACTTCCATACACATATTTTGTTGCATATAGTACAGATGCAGAACTGCAAATTCTGATAAAATGAGGGGGCAATACTTTTCCAACTAGTTTTGTGACATACTATACTAACAATGCCTGTTTATTTTCCTGTTGTATTTTCTCAAGAAAATCAGGCCTGTAAGGTCACACAGATGGACCCATAGCCATCGCCCAGCTTTCACAGGGGCCTCACCTATCAGCAGTAATGTGGGTGTGGTCAGCAGGAAATCCGAGCAATGAAGAACAGGTATATCCCCACCAACCTCTGAGGCCCCCACCGTGCCCACGACCCGCCAACCCTGGCTCCCCTTCACCTGATACCAGAGAGAAAACGTACCTTATTGCAGACAGTGGACACTATACCTCTGTGCCAGTTCATATTCATACAGGTCTACATCCTATAAAACAGAAGCATGGAGAAGGGCTCTGGACTCTACACACACGAGTTTGACTAACAGGATGCTGTCAGCTTGAGCAAAGCATTTTACATTGTGTGTTCTTGGATGATTGAATTTAAACAGCTGTGTTCAAAAGTGTGGTGTCCTCCTGCCCCCTGGTGGACAGATATGGTATCCCAATAGAACAAATCTAGAAATCAAGAGTGTATATGAAACTTGCTAAAGCATGCCATAAAGAGCATAAAGCAGATACCTTCACCATGTCTGCCAAGTTGTCATGGCCATACACTCCCACAATCTCCATTGCTCCTGAGCTGGCTTTGCTCACCACCGGTGTCAAGGGACAGCTAGGAGAAAGGATAACATTTTTTAAAGGAATCCACCTGAGGTCTGTCACAAAGCACAAAGATATGGAGAAAGGTCAAGATTCGATTGGAACACATGATCTGCTTCATTTCAGAAATAACTGGAGACAGGCTTTAGCCATAGGTAACTAAGAATGTGGAATTAATAAAATAGCAGTGGTGGTCACAACTGGTCTTCAAGAAGCACAGGGTCCACGTGCTAGAGAGGCAACTGAACAGGAACAGCTACTCCTAATCTGTGAAACAGGGAGCAGTCTTTCCACTTCTAATGTAGACCTTTGGTCTTGTGGTTTAAACTTGAGGTTTATACTCCAGCGACATACATTGGAATAAACCCCTTCAGAGTATGCTGGTATTTGTCTTTACTTGAAATTTCTCAACAACTGCACACCCACACCACTATGTGATGAGAGCTGTGCAGTAAGCTTTCTCAGGTCAATTATGTGCAAGTAACAACGCAGACCAGCACACCCTGTGACACTCCAAGACCAGGACTGAGGACCACCAACATACAGGGTTATAACTGAAAGAACTGCAAGAAGATACTGTACCTATCGCGGATGCTGCTAACAATCCTGTCCACTCCTAAGAAGTAGGCAGAGCGCAGAATGGCACCAAGATTCATGGGGTCCTGCACCCGGTCTAGAACCAGCCAGAGGGGAGCGTGAGCGCTACCACGGTCTGCCTCTTTAGCGCCATCATCTGTGAGGTACTCCAGGGGGCCGGCCTCCAGAACCAGGCCCTGGTGTACGCGGCCAGAGCAAAGCCTGTCCAGTTCCTTCCTGCCCACCTGCTGGACCGGCACCAACCGCCTTCCTGCCTCCTCGCAGGCCTGTTTCACCACTGGCCTTTGGGGGGCGCTGCTCTCTTTCACAAACAGCTGGCGTAGTGCCCTCCTGCCCTGGGTGAGTCCGAGGAGGCAGGGTGCTGCACCGAACACCATTTCTGTCCTCAACCGAACCTCGGCCCGTCCTCCTTCCTCATTCTCAGAGTCTGAAAAGTCGTCCTGGCTTAATCTTTGGAGCTCGGTCGACAGCCTGCTTTCGAATCTGGGCTTAGGTTCTGATCCAGTTCGTTTTCCTCGGTTTTCCATTTTAAAAGGACGACGGTGCATGGCTTTTGAGCCACCTGACGTGCCCTGCTTTGACATCGCTTTCCCGGGACGGCTGTTGCTGCCGAAGTCAGAAGCACCACGCCCCCTTTTACTTGCTTCTCCATAATCATGATCCTCTGGGCAGAAAAGAGTCACGGAGCTATGATACGACCACCGCTGTGGACAGGTGCCGATATCCGATTTCAGGATACCGACGCTAGTGTACACCTGTCCGGCAGATCTGTAAACCCGCTGCAGCAAACGCATGTTCACACTCAGATTAACTCAGATTTCCACCTCAGTTCTGAGGCTTTCTGAGGCAAAGATGGGTACCTGATGCCAGGAACAATATCAAATTTCGGGGAAACAGTTTCACCTAAAAAAAGAGAAATGTGTCTGAGGAAAGACGACAAGACTAAAGGTATTGGGGGGAGGTGGGGGGGCACAGATCTCTGTGACCTTGGAAGATCAGCTAGTCATTCGCAATACATCACATTAATTGAAATGGTTGAACTGCCTTTACAGAGTTGGGAAATTTGGATAGTTTACACCACTGTCCAAGCATGAAAGAGACAAAGTGCAAGAAAGCCGTCATCAATTTTCACATTGTCATATATGCATGCCCGAAAACCTCATTTCAAAGTTAAAGCTCATGATGTAGATATTCACTATGCAAGTGTGACATTAGCTAGTAAGTCACAATAAAACAAACAACCTTACCAACCCAGATAATTCTGTTCAAATGTGGGTCGAAGCTAGCGCACTGACCTTAGTTACACCCCTAGCAATTGTCCTAACATGCTTTAAGTGTCCTATACGAGATAGATACACCTCTAGAATATCTATATTTTGACGGCTACCAACCTTGTCATGAGAGTTGCATAGCCCTTTAGCTTCAAACAACAACGTAGCTGATTTTACTACTGTACACTACAGCTTGAGTTGCAACCATACTCACGATTCTGTGGGATTGTTTCCATAAAGTTCTGTTAAGTCGTGCTTGTAACAGTGTTTCAGGTCAGTTCATTGAAAGCTGCCGCCACCTCTCTTTCCTGTGTCAAGCATGTCCCACGTGCCTCGATCAGGAAGTAGAACGTCTCTCTGCGCCTGGCAAAACTGAAAAGAAATCAAACAATGCCCCCTCTTGGCTGCTTAGAGCACTTGCAAGCGTGCAACCTGATTTGACTGGAGGACGGGCAAACGTGAATCAACGTTTTCATTTTCCCATCCGATTGAAATTTCGTGAGTTCGTGTTTGCTTTGTCATATGTACCACCAACCATACTTCCTAATGCTAGTCATGGAATAATAGAAAACAAGGAAATTCACGAGTTTCACTGTACACACGTGTTCATGTATTTTACAACTGAAAATGGAGTAGCATTGCAAAAACCCAAGAATGAACTTTGAACTCCTAAACCAATCGACTGAAGGCATTGCCTCAGATCTGAATAACATCAAATAACCAGCAAACGGCCTAGTGCTAAAGGACTAGATTCCGACAGTCAGTGTTCCTGACACTGAGGCATCCAAACATAAATAGACAGGGTAGAAGGAGTGGTACCTCCACTAGGTGGTGCATCCTAGAGATGAATGAATGAAGTATTATGACACCAAAATGGTTTGAGCTATAATAAACTGTCACATCACAATGTTCAACGTTTCGAATCTGCATGGTAGCTCCACCTATTTTTATGTCATATGTCATACCTCCATCACTAGCATTCCCTGTCACATAGTGCTTAAAAAGTATCCATGGCTGGTGGGTTTGAGCTGAAATATCATATGTTCTATCTGTTGCATAAAACTCTTACCAACCAGAACTCCTGTTTTTGAGTAGAAAAATGATACAGCTGCAGTTTCATTTGTAGTCAAAGTGGTTGTAAGTGAAGGCTGCGACATGGTTGAGTGTATGCACCCTATCTTTTTCAGTTTAACTTAATAGTGCAGACAGCCAGTCTTTGTAGCACAAAAGGCCTGGGCCGTAGCTTTCCAAGAATGTCTCTGTCTTAAGCACGTGTGCTGTCTTGTTTTTCACACTGGAAGAATTGTGCTAAAGGTGAGAGCACCTGCAGCAAACCTGTAGGACCTGCCCGGTGACTTAAGAGTCACATCTCACTGTTTTATTAGTGTACCAGTCAATTCCAGCTGCAAAATCCCGGCTGCACTCACAGCACTCAAACCAAGGCTACACAGCAGATCTGAATCTGAATCAGCACAGCCCGAATAGTTTTCTCTGCAAAGGAATACTCTGCGCATACTTTCTCACCTCACAATTTCTTATCCTCAGCATAGACTCTGATCAGCTGCAGATCACTGGAAAATGTAAAGGGAAATGTGGAAAACCCCCAGCTTCAGGAAGTAGAAGTACTACCGAGCATTTGAGGGCAAGGTCTGAGTATCTCTGAATTATGTTGAATTGTGAAATTCATACAAACTCGAATTGCATTCGAGCTCAAAGCCAGCAGCACCAATGGATTTCATTTTTAACCTGATAATTGATTTATGCTACTGACAGGAGGTCCCACTCACCTGAGGTCCCACTCACCTGGTGTCCCAGGTCTAAATCAGTACCTCATAGAAGGGAAGAAAAAAAAACCAGCTGCCCTACTGGACCATTGGACCAGATCTGATGACCAGTGACACAGATGGCAGTGCCTCTACTTTATGAAATTGGCTTCCTTTAAACATAATGTGGCACAGTTGTGTCAGGTCTTGCCCAAGGTAGATCACTGATTAAAATGTGTAGCTGTTGGGAGCACTCAAGGGTTATATTTTAAGTAATGGAGGGATACACCGCTCTTGCTTAGATTTACACAAATAACAGCAACTAGAACCCGCTGACTGACTGCCTTTTTTCCTTTTGCATAACAAATCTGGTTCTTTTCTTCCAATTTGGGATACCCAATAGTATGTGCGAACTATGCTTATCGCTTGCAACATCGGTAGTGAATTTGGAAGGGCACAGACAAGCACATTCTTCTCTGCAATGCATAATGGTAACTGCTGCTTTTCTCAGTGCAGTCTGCAAGTCAAGCTTGCACAGACATGAGTCACAGAAGACGCTTTCATTTGCAGTTTTGTGCTGGCAGACATCCCTTAATATAGAAAATGCAAATTTACTGAAAACCTCACCATAACAGATTAGACAAGAAATCCATTTCATTTAAACTTCCTTTGAGCTGGGTTCATGTTGAATCACAGTAATCGGCACATTGCTTGCTAATCTGCACCATTTCTTTGTTACTATGCATCCTAACATTAAGACAAAAAAACTTTTCACATCTAATTATTGAAAATAAGAACTTTAGTACAAATATCTGCAGCAACAAAACAGGGGAGAGCCAGAATCATCAGCAATAATTTATTCTCGTAAAGTAAAAGTGCACTTCTTTATACTCTACTGCTTATTTGGCCCTTCAATGCGATTACAAAATGTACAGGTAAGCCAATCACATTTCCCATAAACAATATCCTCACTTCAAGCACTGCACAAAATCAAATAAGCAAAGGAACAATCAAGCTTTTTTTGTGTACAAAGAGTTCCCTGAACAACCCTGTCCCCCCAGCCCCCACCCACTCATAGCCCACTTAAGAATTCAATAACATTTCCACAATCACTTCACTGTAAATATGTTCACGCCTCTTCAAAAAACCTTTATTCATATTAAACAGCTTGACGAGGATACAGCTTGGGATGTTTGCAAGCCCAAGCAATCTTACCAAAACATGTTCTTCCATATTAAATGTAGACATTCACAAAAAAAAAAAAAAAAATGGAGTGCCTCTTGCACAATGCTTTCCCAGAATTCTCTGCAGTGCTGTGGATAGCCTCATTTTTATTGGCTCTCAGGACAGCCCACTCAGTCTCTCACTGACTTCCCACAGCTTTTTGGCCACTCCATCATCCTTAGCCTTGGGGCAGACGTCCTGCACAGCACAGCAGGAGAAGTAGCGCCCACTCAGGTGCTCAATGCCCTCCTGGAGAGCACAGTGCAGGGTGGTCTGGGCTCCGGCCTCTGGGTCCAGAAACAAAAATCTGGCCACTGGCTCGATGAACACCTTCTGCCATAGGCTCACGTTCCTGGACAGTTCTGTCCTAACAATGCCTGCAGAAAGCAAACAAAACAAACACAGCACACGGTCAGGGTCACACCTTCCAACTTCCATCATAATTCACTGCTGCATACCAAAGCACCAATTTAACGGACATGCCCCCCCCCCATTATTAGCTGTGATCGGCCCCACCTCCCCAACAGACACTGGAGGAAAAGGTGGCACGTGCTCTTCCTCCAATTTACATGGTGACAGGCCATTACAATTCTTTTCACACTGTAGACACACCACCAATCACAAATCTATGCAGGTGGAAGAATGATGTTAGCATATATTCAGTTCACAAGCAGGTCTACAGGTGCCTAGCCGGCCAGGGGAGGTCACTGGAGAAGAGTAAGACTGAGGAGTTTACCCCATAATTTTCCCCTACAAGACTAAGCCAATTGCTCCATTGCCAATGTGGACCAGAGGTCTCAGCCAATAATGGGGCTCAAATACCCAGCTGAGGGGTGTACAGTTGTCCCCCTCCCCTTTTGAGTCTTTTGGTTTCACCCTGCCATGAGGTACAAACCCACACCCCTCCGAACACTAAGCCCACAGCCTGTGAAATAGTGCATAATTGTGAACGACACCACTGTCAATACAGTTATACACAAAATTCCTTCCTTCAACGACCCCCAGGCTTACCTGGGTGAACACTGTAGCAGGTGACATTGGTGTCCTTCAGCCTCTTGGCCAGCTCGTGAGTGAAGAGGACGTTGCACAGCTTGCTGTTGCAGTAGGCCTGGAAAAACTGCCAGCTGTACTTCCCGGTGCCCAGGTCTTTGTTGTTGATGAGGGCATCAAAGTCAATTTTGCCCCAGCGGTAGGCCATGGAGGACACGGTGACAACACGCCCCCCGCTGCCTTCCTTCAGCCGGTCCAGCAGGAGGCAGGTCAGGAGGAAGTGGCCCAGATGATTGACCCCAAACTCAATCCCAAACCCATCCTCCGTGCGCCCGTCTGCCACCAAGCCTTAGTACAGACACAGTACTCGTCAATCTTACATGATTGTATTTCATTTTTCTGCCACACACTTACTTAAGGATAGCACACTGTGTGTATAACTTGCCGGCCAATGGCTTCAAAGCTCCAGTTAATGCACCAAAATGCTTCAATTATTTATCAAAAATAAGATTTAAAGAAATGAAGATGAGGAACTACCATGTTAGCAATACAAGACTGTGCTGAACCAATGACTGTGTTTTGCTGTGGTTCGCAAAACCTTTTTATAGGTTAACAGCCAATGATTGGCAGCTCATTGTGAGCATCATTCTACCATTAATGTATTTGGTTACTGTTAATGTATTAGATGTGGTACTTAAATCTCTTTACGCACGCACTTGCGCACACACACGCAGCTCCTGAAAGCTCACCTGCATTGTTGATGAGCAGGTCCAGTCTGGGCTCGGTCTTTAGGAAGGTCTCCGTGAAGGACCGCACAGACTGCAGGCTACCCAGATCCAGCTGCATGTAAACCACCTCAGCATGACCGCTCTCCTGGAAGGTGTTTCAGAAAGCAGGTTTAGGAGGAAAAAAAAACGAGTTTGTTAACTCGAAGTTAACGGAAATCTGAGGGTTCGGTTTCAAAAAGCGAGATCACTTTAACAAGGTCAATTACTGTGGCAACTTACGATCTGAAGCGAACCTGCTCGGGAGCAGGTTTACTTAAACTAAACCCGAATTACTCATTAGAGCAGCTGTCGAGCCTGCAGCAGTTAGGTAGGGGATAGTTGTCGGACATGGTGCGCCCTTTTCTTGGTGATCCTGTCGACAATGAAGCTCAGCGTATTCTTAGATCTTTACGTCGTGATTAGACACCGATTAGATATTTTATCCTTCCCTGGTGATTATCCGTTCGAACGTAAGTTTTTCCACCAAATTAGTAATATTTGAACAACATTCTCCAGCCTTACTTTTAATAATAAAACGTTAATAATCGTGTTTTCGACCTCAGTTCGGTACCAATTTTATAAACTGCCCTTTTTGAAATCCTTCGTAACATCCGAGATTCAGATACATTAGCAAGGCAACTATTGTTGTTACCATTACTATCATTCTTATGCATGGTGAAGGCATATGATGCTGCCCTCACTATTACAAATTTGTTGAAGTCAAGTGGTCAGGCGCCGCCCATTACTTCTAGGGTCACCCCAGACATTATTGTGTGAAGTTCCACATCACAATTAGAGGAGAGCGACACTCTGCCATACAAATGATGGAGCCCAATGAAGACTACATTTTGTCCAGGGTTTGTTAAACCACCTTTCAGAAATACAGCTCAGCTCCCAGAGTCAACAAACCTTCCACAAACATTAACCCTGAGGCTACCGATTTTGAAGGATTAAATGCGCACTTGATTAATGAGTACTGTACACCAAGGGCATAGAAACCATTACAGATATAGGAGGAACATGTTTCCAAAAATGTGGTTTAGTCCCCCCCTCCCCATTTTCATTTACAGTATAGGTCTTATTTTGACAACCCTCATTAACCTTGCACCCATTCACCCCTCCCCATGCCCAGGCCCATACACCAACACGTACAGTGCAACGGGACTACTTTGTTATCAGTAGCTCACCTTCTTAATATCTTGGATGGCAACTTCTGCTCTCTGCTGATTTCGGCAAGCTAGAATGACCCTAGCCCCCCTCTTGGCTAGGTCCAGAGCTGTGGCCTTCCCGATGCCAGTGTTCCCGCCTGGAGATAAACGCAGGTTTTACATTTTAGCGTATTAAAAAGGTGAAGATGGGCTGTCCCGAAGCAGCAGATAAGCACCTCACAACCTCTAAATAAATACGAGTTGTTGACTCAAGTGACACAAATTAACAGAAACAATTTTGTTTCGTTTTTGTCTAGGTTTGCAAATGGCTGAATTAAATGGTTAACTACTGTTGCAAAACGTGTTTCCAATTTATGTTCACTCCGGATTAAAACTCTCATGATTATAACATTTCATATAGGCCAGTTAGTTTTACAGCCTGCTTACAGTTAAAACTGTACTCAAACACTGATTTCATTCGATGACAAAAAGTCACAGAGGAAAACTGTTGCAATAGTCACAGAAACTATCGCAACAGTTTCGCCGGCAAAGCACCGGCTGCATAACTAAAGCTAGCATCATCATCATCATCATCATACAGTATTATGAAATTTTCTACACTGCAGTAAAATACGATTTAAAACGTTCTCAATTCAGGTCTGGTGATACCAAACCGGACTGTTTCGCTATGGTACATCAAACAAAATTCCGCTGCTAAACAGATACACGTATTTTACTAAACATTACAGACCCCTTGAGTTTTGATTACTCTTTTATTATTTCATTAATGCATCGCTTTTTACAAACTAATAAGCATGTGGAATCACAGACCAAGTCTATCAAGTTTAACCCGCCAAAACACAAGTGTATATGGACAGTTTAAAAAGTCATGCCTAAAAAACAAAATCTACAAGTTATTAAAAAAAAAAAACTTACCTGTGATTACCACAGTCTTTCCAGCCATTGCTGTCGAACTTTTACAAGTAGATTTCTTAAAAAGGGTTTCGGTGAGTAAAACGTAAATTCCTACCACAACCCCAGCTGCTACAAATAATGCTATCATGCCGTCTGCTTTGTATAAAGCTGTTCACAGGTGCCCCGCGATCTTCTCGGACCCTGTGAGGTGCGGTTGTGAGTGAGGTCACAGAGGAGGCAGCCGCGTTTTCTTCTTTCCCCGTGCCTGTTTTACCGGTTTGGGGCTCTCGATGTCTCTTTTTCCGACTGTGGAAATTTCGGCTCGGTCTACTTGCCGAACCGGTCCTGAACGCGTAGTCCCACAGAACATAAGATGTGGTGAATGGCTTGGTGCCGTACAGCATGATGGATCGTAAATGGCTTGGCAACGCCCGTCAATCTATAGACTCGTTGCCTAACAAACCGGTATTTAGTTATATGCATAATGACACGCACAAACTTTCATTAACACGGATGGCTAAATATATGATTTGGCTCTGTAAAAAGATTCCTTGTGAAAGACTCTTGTTTATATCTTAATTTCAGGCTGCACGATTGACTAACTTTTCAGTACTAATCTAAAAAGTAATCCCTTTAAAAAAGCAATTTCCAGCAGGAAAAGTTTTCATTCACTGGAAATGTTCAAATACCATAACAGTAGGTAACTTAGGAAAGAGTCCTAAATTTGAGCTATATTGGTCTTAAAGCTGTACTGTACACCAGTGTATTGGTAAAACACTACTGAATGCTGTAACATGAGAATGAACTTGCCTGGGAAATGGATCTGTTCCAGTGCATTGTAAGGTATAACCTTAAACAGCATATTTTAAAAAACCACCAATAGGAATCACCAGCAGAGCTGTGTTTATCACAATGCAAATATATTGATTTGCATGATCCCAGATAATCTCTGAAATAATCAACATTATGGATAACAGAATTGTGTGCTGAACTGATCGTCATATTCTGAATAAAAAAAAGGTCACCCTTCAGGAACAGTCTTTTATTCACAGTAGTCTCTTACGGGGTACAGCTTTTACCCAAGGAGGTCTTGAAAATCTAAATTTTTATGGCCAACGGCAGAGGTGACCACCCTGGTACTGGAGAGCAACAGGGTGTGCTCGTTTTCATTATTGCACAGAATTTATTTGCTCAATTAAAGTAATTGCACAGTTAAGACTCCTCACCATGACTTGTGTGTGTTAATTGATTGCTGAATTTAGTGTGAAAATAAAAGCCGCCACATGCTTTGGCTCTCCATAACCAGGGCTGGTGACCTCTACCATTGGATTTCATTTTGATATTCTGGTGTATTGTCTTAAAATGTGCATGTCACAAAACTGTATCCCCAGTCTGGACCCATCTCAGTTTTCCCAGAAATCTCTGCAGTGCTGTGGATAGCCTCATTTTTATTGACTCTCAGGACAGCCCACTCAGTGTCTCACTGACTTCCCACAGCTTTTTGGCCACTGCATCATCCTTAGCCTTGGGGCTAACTTCCTGCACGGCACACCTGGAGAAGTAGCGCCCACTCAGGTGCTCAATGCCCTCCTGGAGAGCACAGTGCAGGGTGGTCTGGGCTCCGGCCTCTGGGTCCACGAACAACAGGAAGGATATGGGTACTATTACCATCTTCCACCAGAGACTGGTGTAACGGCCTATTTCTGTTCTGATTGCACCTGTGAAACAGCAAAATCCCTGATGGTCAGAATGACTCACAAGACAGTGAAAGTAATCCCCTCCCCCATGTAGAATGGTTAATTGAGCTATCTCTTCAGCCCAAACTGTAAACCTCCCCCACAGTCTACAGAGGAAGTGCCTACCCATGGGGTTCATGTAGCAAATAGCCCTATTAGCCTTACTGCAGTATTAGTCAAAGTACCCTGGTTGAGGACACAATGTCCATCGATGGCACTCTTAAGCATAACAACTACTGTCAACAGCAGAAAGACCACTCACTGCAGTACTGAAAAATTGTGGAAAGGGACTCAGAAATGCATGTTGCTGTGTTAAGGGCACACTGACCTGGATGCAGGCTGTAGCAGGTGACGCCAGTTCCCTCCAGTTTCTTGGCCAGCTCAAGTGTGAATAGTATGTTGCACAGTTTGCTGTGGCTGTAAAGCTTGAGTGTCTGAAAGCCACTCAAGGACTCTGAGTCCACACCTAGGTCCTTGTGAGTGCTCAGGCAGTTGAAATCGATGGTCCCAAACTCGTGCGCTTTCGAGGCCACGTTCACCACTCGGCTTGGGCTGCACTCCTTCAGCCGCTCCAGCAGCAGGAGGGTTAACAGGAAGTGGCCAAGGTGATTGACACCAAAGATCATTCCAAAGCCATCCTCTGTCCTTCCTTCCAGGAAAATTCCTATATTGTGCATAACACAAACATTGATCCTAAAATAAGACACAGTACAATGACCAGTATTAGATCAACTACGTGATCCCTTTACCACACTCATATAAAATCTTAAAGCTAAATTAATGGTAAACATTATACTGTAATGTCATTACTGGTCATGGTATATACAATCTCTTTTCCCAGTCCAGCATTTTATTTCAGGGCTGAAGAGTCAAGACTGAATTTGGTAAAAAAAAAAAAAAATACATGCATATATATAAGTCCTTCTTACCACAACATAGAATTGAGTATATAGACAGCTGTATGAAAGTATAACATTACCATAAACATTTCACAAAAAAATTGGAAGAATGGCTAAGGGCTGAACCTGATGTGCCTACAGCCCAAAACATGAATTGACTGCGGTACGAAGCCTGCAGAGGTGTCACCTGCATTGTTGATGAGCAGGTCCAGTCTGGTCTCCGCCTTCAGGAAGTTCTCGGCAAAGGAGCGCACAGACTGCAGGCTCGCTAGGTCCAGGTGCATGTACACCACCTCATCATTCCCACTTTCCTGAATTACAAGGGCAGAGCACAGAGAACAGCAGTGGGAGGAGCATCTAGAGTCTGCGATATAGGGCAGGGCCCTGTACAAGTGGTTTAATATCATGGTGCAACAGTCGACAGAGCGATTTATCTTGAATCAGTGTTGCCTAGGTTATTTCAAAAGTATGTCGCATCAATTTTACACTAGCAGAATGTGACTGAAATGGTTATATTCAAAACTGGTAGAAACTGTATTTTGGCTTGGCACAGATTCCACAAATTATGTCCAAATTATTCAATGTGATAAAATCTTCTTTATAGTTACAAGTATGCCCTGACAAAACAGAACCCTAAGAGACTTTTAGCTCGCCCAGGTGGGGAATTTCACATCACATATGACATTTAGTTTGATCTGTTGCCAACCACCATGTTACTAATTTACCACAAATGTTTGTTTTAGAAAGGTTTTCATTTAGAACATGCATGAGTAACCAGTTAGCTATCAGACAGACTCATAGTCAGATCACAGGCTCAGCTTACTGTCTCATTTAAGACCCACTCCAGTGAAATTTCATTTGTTTTTGATTAAAATTTGAGGCAGGCCTGGGTGACATTAAAACCACGAAAAAGGTAGTTGGCAATAGCTTTCGGTTTCTGCTGCAGGAACTGTTAACTGCTTTTCATTGGCTAGATGTTATAAGGTTGTGATTAGTCATATGAAATCACTGACTGAGGAAATTCAGTTATGCTTCTCTGTGTAATACTGGCTTAGCACAAAGCACAGTGCTTTTGCAGCCAGGTGTTGTATCCACAAGGATATACAGTGCCTATCATAAGTATTCACCCCCTTGAATGTTTTAGCCTTTTATTGCTTTCATAAATCAATGATGGTCAATAAAATTTGGCTTTTTTCACACAAAAATTTATTGGAAAAAACTCTTTAATGTCAAAGTGAAAACAGAGTTCTACAAAGTAATGTCAATGAAACAAAAATATATAAAGAAATATAATTGTTTGCATAAATATTCACCCCCGTTTAAATTTAATGGTCTAATTCAATAGAGGTACATCCAATTGGTGCAAATAGTCTCACAATTAGTGAATTGAAGATCACCTGAGTGGTGTGGGTGTGTCTCATGTGATTGAGGTATAAAACACCTGTGTCTGAAGGGTCCAGAGACTGGTTGATCAGTATTCCTGGCTACCATTACACCATGAAGACAGAAGAACACTCCAAGCAACTCAGGGAAAGGGTCATTGAAAAGTACAATTCAGGGGATGGATACCAAAAAATTCCCAAGGCATTGAACATCCCCGGAGTTCAGTGAAATCAATCATCAAGAAATGGAAGGAATATGGCACATGTGTGAATCTGCCTAGATCAGGCCGCCCTCGTAAACTGAGTGACCGTGCACGTAGGAAACTAGTGAGAAAAGCCACCAAGACCCCTACGACTACTCTGAAGGAGTTACAAGCTTCAGCTGCTGAGATGGGAAAGACTGTGCATATAGCAACTACTGCCCGGGTTCTTCACCGGTCAAAGCTTTATGGGAGAGTGGCAATTAGAAAGCCACTGTTGAAGAAAATTCATATTAGATCTTGACTAGAGTTTGCCAAAAGGCATGTGGAAGACTCCATGGTTAAGTGGAAGAAGATTCTTTGGTCTGATGAGACCAAAATTGAGCTTTTTGGCCATCAGACAAGACGTTATGTTTGGCAGAAAACAAACACTGCACATCACCAAAACACACCATCCCCACTGTGAAGCATGGTGGTGGCAGCATCATGCTGTGGGGATGTTTCTCAGCAGCCGACCCTGGAAGGCTTGCAAAGATAGAGGGCAGAATGAATGCTGCAAAATACACCAAAATCCTGGGGGACAATCTTATTCTGTCTGCAAGAGAACTATGGCTTGGGAGAAGATTTGTTTTCCAGCAAGACAATGATCCAAAAAATACTGCAAAAACTACACAGGAATGGTTTAAAAAGAACCAGGTAAATGTTCTGGTGGTTGAGTCAAAGCCCAGACCTTAATCCTATAGAGAATTTGTGGCTGGACTTGAAAGGGGCTGTTCATGCTCGATACCTGTGCAACCTGACAGAGCTTGAGCAGTTTTGCAAAGAAGAATGGAGCAAAATTGCAGTGTGCAGATGTACAAGGCTGATTGAGACTTATCCACACAGATTCAGTGCTGTGATTGCAGCCAAAGGTGCATCTACTAAATACTGACTTGAAGGGGGTGAATAATTATGCAAACAATTATTTTTCTTTATATAATTTTGTTTCATTAACATTACTTTGTAGAAATCTGTTTTCACTTTGACCTTAAAGGCACTGTATATGTTTAAAAGCTGGCATACAAATCTAACTATAAGGTAAATTACATCTGTTGCCCTATGGCAGGTAGTGGGATAGAATATATAGAAGCATAATGGGGCTGGGAAAATAAACTGTTACGAATACATTTACAAATGAGACTATACATCTAGCAGTCTCCATCTGAGAGGAAAAATTCTCACAGACAACTGACTCACCCTCTTAATGTCAATGACTGCGGCCATTGCTCTCTGTTGATTTCGGCAGGCCAGAATCACCCTTGCGCCCCTCCTGGCTAAGTCTACTGCAGTGGTTTTCCCAATGCCTGTGTTGCCCCCTGAGAAAAAGACATTCTCTTTTATTCAAAGGTCAAGGGTTATCAGTAGGGCATATCTACCCACAATACTATCCTCAGTACAGTGGCCACGTTGGGACAGGCTAAGGAGTCCAGAAAACACTGTTAAATGAATGTAACCAAGTGTACATATGTTGAATGCAGATACACATGAATCTCCCCTACATTGCTGAACATAAGTGCCTAAGTGGATTTGAATTAAAAGCGTCTGCTACATGACTAAAATGCAATGTAAAGGAAATCTCTAAATTGGGTCTGGCGTTGTCATGTCACCACACGCAAGGAACAATCATGCGGAGACCAGCGTTTGAAATTTAATACAACAGTACCTCGTTAGTTATATTATAAAACTAAACATTGAGGAAAAATTAACTAGTTTCATATTTGAACCATACGGGATCACATATGAATACCAATTAAGTAAATGTAAGGGATAAGTGATCACATAATATCACGCGTAACATGTGGTACACATCCAAATGGTTGGAATTTTTTTTTTTTTTACAGACGGGATTAACATGCTGAAAATTAATGTGAATAAACGGCCCTACAAACTGGCATGCGTAAAGTCAGTTGAAACACTTTGTTTGCATTAATATTTGTAGCTTACGTAAAATTAATAAATAAACAAACAAAAGCCCTCACCCGTAATGATTACAGTCTTCCCGTGCAGTTTCGCCGAGCTTGTACACCTCGGGCCCTTAAGGATTTGGTATAAGATTAAATAAACACCTAGAACTGCCGCAGTAATAAGCAGCGTGACATACATGGTGGCTCGTTGACAAGGTTGGAGGCTAACGCTTTTATCTTCTCGTCAGAGAGGTCTGTTAAATTGATTATGCTTCAGGTATGTCTTGAACAAAATCACGGCTTTTCCAACTCTTGACGCAGCAGATTTTAAAAGTAAGTAAGCTTTATGGTGGGTTATGTAACTTGTGGGCGTCTCTGATTCGCGGACGGATAGTGGATAATGGACAAATGAGCCCAATACACAATAAACGATGGGCTGGCGTTCATTGCACGGTTTACAATGCTGGTTATGGGACGCAGGTCAAACTCCATTTATCGAGAAACTGCCTTTGTATTTTCCTAATGATACGGCGCCAATATTTTTGAACAACACTTTAGAATGCTGAAAAACACTGCCTTGGGATGAAATAGCATGCCGTAACGCTTGTTGTAATACTTTTTTTGTTGTTGTACTATTTCGAGATTAACGTCGTCATTTCCTCTGAAATTATAATAGTGACGAATTTCAGAGCTTTGCAATGTAGGGATCTGCAGCGCAATAGCGCTATTCTTAGTCCGTATTTGCAACCGAATTTAAAGTGACAGCAACCCATTGCCCTGTTTGCTTGTAAAGCAAAGATGTATGAACTCTAGCCTTGATCAATGAAGGAAATTGTGGAGTGTAGACGGTCCCGAAATCCGTACACTTTACGAGGCGGGACAAAAGTCATGGGAACCTGCAACCCTTTCTCAGTACCCGTGCTCCATGCTTGTCGATCAGGTTTTAGTGAACGTGTATCTGCATTATGTAATTTGCAATTAAAATGAGAAGTGTTGTATATTGTTCATTTCAGACACATTTATCATATACCCGTGGTGCAAGTTTACTCCTTAACAATACATAGGCATTACGTAATCGAGTTGCGTTGCACCTGAACGGGTATTGAAGGCTCACTTTTTGTTCATTACGAACATTACAAAAGATTACTTCAATATAGCAAGGTATACGTCCCTCAGAGGAAATAAAAGGCAGAAAATATGCTTTTCAGCTTGTTCTTAAAAAATCTTTATGTATTTACAAGTTATAACAGACAGGCAGAAACCGAAGTCAAAGTAGGATTGTATTTACAGAATACACGAAAATGTATCGATTAAACTTTTAAAACGGTAGTCAATATTTACAAGTGGTACAGTATTGAAAAAAACAGGACTCGGAACAACATTTACAACACTTTTCTGAAACGCTACTGAACATCCGGACTGACATCCATGAAGCACTGTGCACATAAAAAAATGGTGTCTGTACATGGAATCAAACAATTATCTGGAAGCAGAAAATAATTGATTCCTTTTTTTGTGTGTGCATGTGTTTGTCTGTGTATACATGATCTGTACATATATACATACACATACAAAAACAAGGCATGTATATATATATCTGCATATATACACATTTTATACACAGCTACCTGTAGTGCAAAAGTAGCAACAAAAACAGCGTAACACTACAATTTCACAAACAGTACATTAAATAAAATGACCAGAAGTACGTAAATGTTTCATTTTATGAAAAAGCATGGTTTATATAAAAACTATTACTGGCACAAAATAGAACAAGTTTCGATTACTTTACAAGTAGAATGGAAACTTGGGAAACTTTTTTTTCATTATTTCAGAACGTTGAGGACAATCAAAGTATCCCTTCTTTTTTTATGCAAATCTAGATAACCGTTTGAAGTTTTGCATTTAAAAAAAATTTAGAAATTCTATGTGCAACTCGCCCTCAAAATCCAAGCCCAAAAAATACTTCATTTCATGCAAATGTATGAATAATTAAATAATTTGTTTAAAAAAATCCTTTTTTTTCCATTTTGTACAAGCTAGACAAACGGCCTGGTCCTTGTGGTTCCTGTGTATCCAGGGGGCTAGGGGACCGAGTTGGGTTGCGGCACCCGCACTTGGTGGTCATTAAGAGGCTGGGGCTTTTCTGACAGCTCTGCCTCCTCATCTTTGGGCTGCTTGCTGGCGAACTCTGCGATGCTGAAGACAAACTGGAGGCAGCCCAGCTTGATGTAGCTGCCATGGTGAAGCAGGGCCGTGCCTTCCCAGCCTGCACCGCTTCCCCCGACCAGACTGGAGCTGCTGGCCTTGCAGCCGCAGGGGTTCTGGGCACCGCCCCCTTGTGATTGGCAGCTCATCACTCCTCCCGCTGGACCCTCTCTCGTCTCTGGCTCCGCCCCATCCTCCTGCTGCTGTTTCCGTTTCTTACATCGCCCTGTGGAAAAGCAGACAGTCAGACTGTTCTCATCCACAGCACGCCCATGCAGTCACCAGGCATCGCTGATCTCTATAAGCCGAACAGAGGTGTTAGAAAATAAGCCAGGGCTTCACACCAAAGATGGGGTGGGGAGGGGCATCTGTTCACATTTCACAGCTTCATCAATTACGCTGTCACACATTTTTAGATGTTTTATTTGGAGAATAAAAAAAAAAAAAAAAAAAAAAAACACAAATGTTGCATCTTCATCTGAAGCACTCCACTAAGCCCCAAAGCGCACCACTAAACTAGAGCTGAGAAGGGTGAGGTCTACAGAGCCCTGCCTCCTGTGTAATCTCAAAAAGGACTACAGACTGTTTAGGGGGCTGGCAGGGAGATAAAAGAAACAATGCTATTGACCCGGTTCCACTGACGCAATCACTCCGCTGCCTTTGTGGAATGGAATCTGTAACCTCACCCTTCCCACACACAGCACACTCATGGTTTTTTTGGTGCTGCTGGAAACCCCCCCATGTGGCGCGTAGCAGATGCCAGCGTGCACTCACGGATGATGTTCTGCACTTTGGAGACCACGCTGCTGTACGAGCTCGGGGAGCTCTTCTCGGAGAAGTCGCAGGAGTACAGCACGTTGTCCACCGTGGTCCCATGCTCACTGTAGTTGAGGAGCTCGTAATGCTTTGTGTTCTGTGGGGAAGGGGGGCGGGGTTGTAGAAAGAGTCATGAACTGATGCACTGCACTGTATCAGCACAGAGCAGCGTGCAGAGACAACTGCCAGAATGATTATTTGACATGTCAGCCCTCAACCCTGGTCTCAGAGAGCCACGGCCACTGCAGGTTCTGCATTTACAATTTTAAAACCAGTTAAGACCGTACTAAGCAAGAGGATTTAACTGTGTGATCAACTGGGTTAACGGACTGTTCAATGGGCAAGAGTCGCACCAAAAACCAAGACACCCTGCAACATCCAAACACTGAGTCTGATGGCTCCTGAACTGATATGCCCAAATGAAGTGTGAGACAACACCACACAGAACCACAGTTAGACAGCATTTCTACAAATTAAAATATTACGCTTGACAAAGAGTTTTACTTTCATAGCAATTACACGTGTCCACAGGTTCACCTACCTCATCATAAAAGATGCAGGCGTGCTTTCCTGACACATAATTACAATGACCGTAGTTAGTAAGGCACACGTCCATATCAGCACCTGCAATGAGAGAGGGACACAATTATACGACGAGGAATGTCACAACATACCAACATCTCACCAACAACAGTGCCCAGTCCTTTGTGGAGGAGGAACTGGTCACTGAGTGTTTGTTGCAGTTATTTCCTAAAAATAAAAAAAATAAAAATAAGCAGCATTACATATTGTAGAACTCAACTGCAAAAAGTTCACCTAATGTCAAATATCCATAATAAGACCTCACAGTAAAAATGCATCTTTTTTAAACTGACAAAAACTGGTTACTGTGAGCATGGTAAATACAGGGCGTAAATTCCCTGTTTTCACAATTCCTTTTTTGTTTACTTCTGCAAATTGCATGTTGATAGCATAGATTATTAGCATATTTTTTTGTGCACTGAGGATGAAGTGGGGAAAAGATATCGACCACTATCATGGTCACAAAAGCTGTGGAAAGAAATTCTGGTGCTTCAATCTGTAAACATACTTGAACCCCCACCTTACAAGTATATAAATAAAATAAATTAACTGAAACAGTTTCAGTTTTATTGTAACTTCCTTCGTTCCTGCTACCAGAAAAGGTCACTTGAGAACACAATGGTGGTTGCAAGTAGGTCAATCACTAACTTTTTAACAACTGCTGACAGTAAGCCTACCGCTGCAATTACGACTCTGGAGTCTTGAGCAGAGGCTGAGAGAGGTGACTCAAGGAACGCCAAATTGCACCGCAGATCCATTTACATTATTTAAGCCTCCTTGCTGCATGGAGTGGAGAGCTTTCACTGTAATTAAAATTGTAGCGAGATGACTCAGATGACTTTGTGGCAATGATCAAAAAGGACTTATTCTACATTTTATGTCTGGATTCCACACTTCTGTCATCTTTCCACCAAAATGCCTGCTAATACCAACTTAACGACTGCATCAAAGGAAAACCCAATTCATAGTGTATCAGAATAAATCCAAATAGCCAGATGTAAACGTAGTAGTACATGTTAAAAGTCAAAGATACCTAACCATGATATTATAACTTAATTTTTGCAAACTTCACTTACAGGAAAAAAAAAAACCCATAGCAACAAGTGAAGTGAGATATGGTTATTACACAGGAAAAACATCAGGCTAACTGAACTGAGACTTACAAGGTTGCTACTGTGTTGCTCTCGTTTAATCGCACTGAAATGCTTCTACATGAACAAGCCCTGCGGCACCCCATTTCCTAACCACAAACTGCATGATGCAACCACCTCACTTTCCAAAGAAACTCCGTAACTTTTCAGGAAGCTGTTCCCTGTAACTCTTTTGGCTTCAAGCTTCAGTTAGTGTATAAGGACGCACTAGTATGTCCTTTGACATATGCCAGCCTTGAGATTAAACTACTGTTTATTGTAACTATACCATAAACTTTTTTTCCCTTATGGTGCAGTTGACACCATTGTGTTACTGATGTAACCCAAAGCCAAACCCAAAGCAAACTTTAAAAGCTGCCCAAATAACACTTGCTGTAGTTAGCTTTGCTAATGGTTTTAGAATGAAATTTGATAAGTTAATTCAATTCCTCTTATTACAAAAACGTAATCTTTATTCAAGAAGCCCAGAAGAAAATGTTCAAAGTGAATATTTCACATGGGGGAAAAAAGTGTTTTGTTTGCTTGTCTCGTGCCTCAGAAATGGGGCTTTCGAGGTCTTTCACAAAAATTTTCACTACTGAGAACATTTGCTGTGGCATGCGGGAAATCAAATTTGCCAGTCAAATTGCATTTAGGCATTTGGCAGAAGCTCCTCTCCAGAGCAACTAACATAAAAGGCTACGACAAGCCGAGACGACAGCAAGTTGTCAGTGCCACAGCTGACTATAACAGTAAACACTATACTACATAATACGATTAAGTGCTTTTAGTAGGTGCCAGTGGAGAAAATAGTTACATTTGAGTGTATTGCTGAAAGGTAGATGAAAATAGATGTTTAGCGATCAGAGTTAGATGGTATGAGATGCAATTTACACCGATGTGTCTCAGTTTGCAGCTGAAGATGGGAACAGATTCCCCTTATTTACATAGGAATTTCAACACGGTTACTTTCTCTGACATTTACATTTTTTTTTGGGACTTGGATCAATGTGCAGCAACGTTGTCAAATTACACAAAGTCTTATATCAGCTGAAAATCTGGGCTTTGCTGCTCAAAACTGCACTTTGCTTTCAGTCCCACAGCAGGCCTGACCCACAGCCCAGTGCACAGATTAATTCCCGTAGTGTTAGAGGAGAGACGTACCAGATCCTATGTAGAGACTCCTGTAGCACATGTTCACAGCACATCCTTTTCCCATCAGGGGGTAGAACACAGCTCGAGCCTGCACCTCCTCACGTTGTGCTGTGGTGGGGGAAAGGAGACGCAAGTGGGAGGTGAATTACAGTCCAGAACATTCCTGTACCACCGGAGCTACGGTCAGATGCTTTTCACAAGGATGAAGGTGGTGATGGAGAAAAGAGACAGAAAAGAGCAGAGGAAGAGGAACGATAGAGGAGGACAAGAAAGAAGTCAGTCAGTAAAGCAGGGAAAAAAAAAAAAAGTTGGTAAGGCATGAAATGCAGTTGGAGAGAGAGAGAGAGCAGGAGGGGTTGGAGAGGGACAGCACACACAGGAAGTGATGGACAGGGAGAGAATGGAAGGGCAAGTCAAAGTCAGAGTAAAGAACACAAAAAGAGAGAGTGCCAATTGCTCAGGCCCACCCCTTTGTCATTTCACTAATCTGAAGTGACAACTGATTGACTGGCACAGGTTTTCTGTCATATTGCTCAACTGTCCATGCTATGGGAGGAAGAAAAAAAAAGGGAAGGAGGAAGGGGAGAATGAAGGAGGGAAGAGAGGGGAAGAAAGAACGAGAGAAGGGAAATAATAGATTTTATGCCCGTACCTTCTGTGTGTGGCGCGTGTGGCGTGGGGGAGGAAGTGGAGGGGGGCGGGCTCGTGCGGTGGCTCGGGGTAGCGGCCGCTTTGGGAGGGAAAAGCTGCTGGATCCGTTGCCACGCCAGCAGCTTAATGAACTTCTCATCCAGCTTACTCAGCTCGATCTCTGCAGAACACCAGAGCAAAGACTTTCAGGAACAGTGTGGGGATGAGCCCATGTCCCCCCATAACCCTCCTCTACAGGAAACACTCGCACCAAAACTTTTTCTGTCTGCAGGCGATAACACAGACAGCCTGAACACAGTCCATGAAACAGCCTGTTTGACAAGAGAGCTCCAGAGACTTGGGCAAACCTGTTCAGATCACGCAGGCTGGAAAAACTGCTCATGTGGAGGGTGAAAGAGAATTGAATGTGTATTGACAATTCATGCTCCCAGCTACATGTTGCAGTTTTTTTTTTAGGATTTCAAAATAAATCATTTAAACTCGTGGGGAAACTTGTCCTTGTTCTTTTGAGAAATTCAATGTTACGAAGACGCCATTTCCTGGATTCCCTAGGCACTGCATGCATGCATCATAAAGTCTGAGAAATGCTGGGAAAATGATTGACGGGTACAGCATTACCAGGCAAATTCAAAGACAGGTTTTTCCCCAGTGAGGGAAAAAAAAAATGCAAAAAAATGTTGCTTTATACATGAAGCTGCACTTGGTGTACATTACTAACAATCGTGAATGACGAACAATGGCGCAGTGAAAAGGATGCGCTCAGGCACACTCTTGATGGGACTCACCCCCCTCTCCTCCCTCGATCAGGGCCTTCATGCAGGGGGACAGGTCTCCCATGGTGGAGGACACGCTGCCGCTGCTGGGGGAAACAGCACGGAGGCTCACCTTCCCATCTGTGGAGACACAACCATGGTGTTCAGAGCCCGTTCCCCCAGTCTCCACTCCCAACACCTGATCTCTCAGTAAAGCCCGCTGGACTGCCTTGTTAACTTTCACAGCAAAGACTGAGGCCCCCATCTGAGTGAGACACCAGTCACTGTCGTGGTTATGAGTGCGAGCATAATCCTCTAGACTAGGGGTTCCCAAAGGTTTCCCCCTCACAGCCCCTTAAAATAACCAAGGAATCCCACCTCAATAAAATGGCTTCCATTGAACACTTTTACCAAGCACCCACTATGGGCATCACATGCCAGTGCAGTGATGCCTGTTTAGACAGACAACAGAATGTTCTGGATCAATGCAACACACGGTGCTCTTCAAAACAATAAAACTGTACTCATTTACAATGATCACACTATTGCAATGGAGGTATAAACCAGAGAGTACGAGAACATGTAGTAGTACAGGTGATAACTGAAGCAGTGTAAGGGAAAACCTTTCTTATAATGCTAATGTAGCTGTAGCTCAACAGCTTCATGTCACAACAGCCTTTTGTAAAACTCAGCTAGTCAGAAGCATAGAATTAACTATGGCTTGTAATATTACATAATTTGTTGTTTATCCAGTTAGGTCCTCAACTTGAATTAAACTTGAATATCTTGTATAGAAGAGGTGATTCTGTCCAAGGTGCTGGATTTGCCAATTGGTCCCTTTCCAGTTAGTGTCAGTGATGATGCTATGGTAGCATTAGCTAAAGCTTATGGAAAAATAGCTGTATATGCAATAAAACACCTAGCTATGTGATATTACCGAGCTATGGGCACAAGCATACCATTCACAGCCATATTCCACAGCGGGCTGAGACTTACCTGAGGGCGGGGTCTGGCAGGCCAGCCTGGCAGTGCCAGTGTCCTGGGGAGCTCTAGGAGGGGTGAGTGCACGGGTGCCCGCTGCGGGCGAGGACACGCTTCGGCTGGTCAGTGCGGCGGCCTGGCCTCCGGCCGTGCCTATGCCCGGGCCGGTCCTGTGGGGCTGAGGCGGGAGGCCAGGGGGGTCCGAAGAGTTGGCGCAGGGGTCGAGGGTGGCAGGGTTTTCCGTCTTTACCATGGCTGCGCCGGTGTGGTTGGTCAGCCCAGAGGCTCCCAGCCTGTGCTGGAGCTCGGCCTGCAAACGTGGACAGGGCTCGGGGCTCGCATCGTGCGGTGCCGGCCCATTGGTCTTGGCTAACTGCTCCAGCAGGCCGTTGGTGGTCCTGCAGTTCTGGCAGGGGCGCCCCATGCATGAGCTGCAGCTGCCCCGCTCCTGCGAGGGACCCAAAGACTTTTGTACTGCCGGGGCCCCCTGGGGGCCAACGGGCGTACTGCAGGGCAACGAGGGGAAGAGATCTGGTAACAGTGTCCTGTCAGAGGGGCACAGCGCACTGTTCTCCACTGCTGCCACGCAAGGCTTAATGTCGGCCTTCTCCGTCTGCTCAGGCTCTGAGTCCCAGTAAGTGGATGGCATCTGCTTAGCAGATAAATGTCTGACGATGCTGCACTGGAGGGCAATGACATCACGAAGCCACTGCAGGACAAAAGGAGAAACAAATCAGTGAGAAGGAAAAACAACATGCAACCAAGCGCAGATTCTAATGCTGGTGAAGATATACAGATGCTGTTTCGGTGCAGGCTGACACACTGTCCCGATATCAGATCGGTTTGCGAACAGTAAACAAGATAACATGGTATCAATGAGAGGCTTTATCTGGGCCCCAGGCCAGCATTTTCACAGCCTTGTCAAGAGATTAGAGGGATTTTTTTTTTTCGGAAAATGGCACCATATAAAACCAGCTGCTTTGGGGTCAAAGGCTCTTCTGATACCCAGAATCCGGACATACCTCTTGCTGCTCAGCCTCGGTGGTGAAGTGCTGGGGGGGCGGGCGCTGGTGTGGGGGGTCGGGGACGCCCGTGCAGATCAGCTCCCCGTTGCGGATTCCTGCGGGAGCCATAATGGGAGGGGGGCACTGGTACTGGGACTTTATCGCGTTGGGAACCTGTCAGGGAACAAATGGACAGACAGCTGAGTCCAACTTCTGCAAGAAAGACAACTGATAGGAATTCTACATCTTGACCTCATCTATAACTTCAATAATTTTGAAGAACGTGAACTGCACTGTAGTAATTTTGTAGCACAAACCTTTTTGCATGTCTTTACGCGAGATGTTGTGTCTAGTTTACATTTAGTCTTGTGAATGTATTGTTGTTCATACAACCCACTGAAACAGGTAGATACCTACTGCGGAATGTCCAGTACAAAAGCAGCAACCCCCTTTGAGAATCAAACCTGCAACCTCTCATTCCTGTTCCCTATTACATTACTCAGCGACACAGCTCACATATGCGTGTGATGTTAGCACTCTCTACTATCCAACATTGACTGGCCATTCTTACCTTGAGCGTTTTCACCCTGTCTGCTCGAACTCCCCGGCGGTTAGGTGTGTTTTGCCGATGCACCCTCTGCAGGAAGTCCACCTTAACAGCATGCTGGGACATGCGGTCCTGGAACTGGTCGAACAGCTGGCAGCGGTTACTCAGGGTCAGGTTTCTCTGGTTCAGCTGAAACAGAGACACAGGGCACAAAGTCATGATGGGTCAGTCACTGAGCCCGATCTGCTAACTCTGATACCCAATTATATCTCTTACAGATATCAGTTTATAATGCTGAAATTAACTGAACTGGTTACACTCTGGAATACATAATTTTAAATGAATACCACCACTGGAAAGCACGAGCTGACACACTTTCATACTGTATATTTATCACTGACTGGAGAGCTATGTGCTAGAGCTAGAATGACAGTTCTGCATAAATAGGAAATTTACATAAGTACTCGCGCTTGAAAAGACCAAGCAATTATACGCACACACGCATGCTCACACTCGGGACTTACCACTATGTGCTCACTGTGATTTGGGCACATCCACTTGCCCGTTGGCATAGCGGTGAGGGGGGGATCGAGGCAGTCCATGTGGAACAAAAGGGGGCAATAGTCACACTGAATAAGCGGGGCCAGCCTGCAGCTCCTGTGGAAGAGGTGGAACAACCAGAGAAAGCGAATTTTAAATAATCCCCCTCGATACAACGATCTCATCGGTCATTCTGCAGAAACCCAGCCACGTCTCTGCCGTTCACGCTCCACTGGGTTTGTGTGTGTGTTTTTTTTTTTTTTTGTTTCGACAAGTCTATACAGTTTCAACACGCTTCAGTACAGCATATTGAGCTCTGATCTGTGACACATTCATTTGAGACACTGCACAGACCAGGGCCCTGAGGGTAGGAGTGCTGATCCAGGATCAGCGTTGCCTTTTAGCTCATACTGGACGAGGCTGAGATGAAGACAAGGAAAACCTGACTCTAGATCAGTATGCATTATTCTGAATCTTTCAACAAATACAGGGACTGTCCTGGCAAAGCTTCACTGCCAGAAGGAGAAAATATGCAGTAATAACTCCAGGAATTAAAATACTTCTCATACTCCCTGCTTTCTCTTACACCCTGGTATTATGTTCTTTAATATTCCCGACACAGTTAAGAGGATTGTCCAGTGGCACAGAGCCACACAACCAGTGCTGGCTGCAAAGCATTGTGGGATTCTCAGGCCCTTCAACTCAAGTCAGTACACTTCTACAGCAAGCCTGTGACACTGACAAAATGATGGAAAAATAAGAGAAGGAGAAAAAGTTCAATTCAAATAATTAGCTTGAAGCAGGGCTGCACGATTTATCACATTAAAAAAAAATGAACTTATCGCATGAAGGACATCGCAATGCGTTGTGATTATTTTAATTTTTGATTATGTGTTGTGTAATTATTTTAATTTAATAAGCTGACTCTTGATGCAGATGTGTGCACACCGATGATGCCATGCGCAAGACAATCAGGGAGCAAACAAAGAAACACCTCAGTTGTGTTGGCAGTATTTCTGGCTTACAGGTGACGACCACACTCCATCAGAAGTGACATGCAGTAAAAATGTACTGGTCACTGAGAAGTTGGGGAGTGATGTTTCTTTACCCAGGAAGAACAGGAAACATACATATTGGAAATGTCATTTAGGTTCAGGTTTGTTATATACTTACAAAAAACTGAAACGGATTAAATTCATGAATCCTTGGTTTATCGCATTGCATATCACCATGCATTCGCAATAATCCATACATTAATCCCGTATCACATGTTTTCTCCGTATCGTGCAGCCCTGGCTAGATGTTCAGGATCTGCTTAGAGCCAAAATGAACCAATTACTTATAGCAACAAATGAATATGGCTGCAGTGAAAATGATACAGTGCTCAGGAACACGGCGAAAGGATGCCAAACACCATCAGATGTCTCCAAGTACAACAGCGTCTGCCGAACAGATGGCTTTACATATTCAAAAATTATGGTATGAGTGGGATGAATGTGTGAATGACATGATAATGCTGCTTTAAATTCAGCTGTGCTAGCTGGAGGTGGACTGTCAACACGATTTTATATACTCATTTTTTTACATTTTCCCAGTGGTTATGGCTTAATCACAATGCAATTCACCGACAATCAGACCCCTGTTGCCAAAGGAATTGGTGTACCTTACATGAAAAAACGGAAATAATGCCTTCCAGTTTAAAACAAATGGTACATTAAAAAACTTGACACAAATGTCAAATCAAGGGACCGATTCATTTTGTTTTTAATAAGTTATTGTGATCAAAGTGATGGGTGGCCTGCAGCTAACAGCACAAACCACATTTTCCTCATTTCATGCATAAGAATTCAAACTTCAGCTACTGTATATGCAACTTTTTCCACCACCTGCAAAATACACTTACAAACTGAAGCCCAACTGAGGTTCTGAATAAATGAAATTCTTCAAAATTGAATTCCAGATATTCTAGTTATACTGGAAGATGATCATGTTTGAAACATTTTTAGTCTCTCAGACTTAAGGACAGGCGACAAATGGTGAACATGGTCATGACTGAGGCTTAGTATATGTTAAACAGTGAGTAATTGAATTGACAGTATATTCAACATTTTGAGGATAGACACAGGCTCAAGAATACCAGTCTGCACTGACTTAAGTTAGTTAGAGATTACGGTCAGTGAGACGGTCCTGCTGTTCTGGGCCCTGGGGGAGTACCAACATTGGGAGGGGAAGGGAGGGGCTCGTACCTGCTGCAGGTGAAGCACACCTTCACTGGCAGCGGGACCAGCCCGTTATGGTCCAGCTCATGCTGGGGCCTCTTCACATTCTTTCCTGTCGTCTCCTCTTTCCTCCTCCTTTTACTAGTTCCTGAGTGCAAAAACAGACACAGCTCAAAATAAAAACACCGACAGGTATATGCATAATTGCAAATGTACAGAGCTAGGATTTGGAAGAGAGAAGGAAAAAAAAAAAAAAAAAAAGCAGTGATGCAAGCATGCCACCATACAAACAGAAGAGGTTTACGTGCAACTTCATACTGCACATGTGAAGGTCCACAGGAATCATTTTCATGTTTTCCCCTGATCTGCAGCATCATGTAGTCTAACAATGGTGTTGCACAATGGCATGAGAACTTCCATAATGATTCTGCATGTGCTGCGATGTACATTCCTGCATATATAACACATCTTCACATATAACACATCTAACACACAGTTCCAGCTGGGCAGAGCTCTCTTACCTGGAAGTGCAGTGGTGCAGGTGAGGTCGCTAGGAAGCTGGAATTGCGTGGGGTTCCTCTCCATGGCGGCAGCGATCAGGAGCTCGAAGGGCCTCTTCAGGCGGTGCTGCTCCTGCTGGATGGTGCTCTCGGGCTCTGAGCCCGGCGCCTCGTCCTCCACGTCCAGCAGGTCCTCATCCACGTCGTTCTGCTCCGAGGGCGTGGGTGTGTCCGTGGAGGCGTTGGAGGTGGGTGTCCCCGGGCGGCTGCTGGTTCGGCGCTCCAGGAGGCGAACCTGTGCCACGGCCACCCGCAGGCCCCCTGCCCCCGGGCCCGCCCCGCCATCCAGGCGCATCGCACCCAGCTCCAGCTCAGCCGCTGGGGACTGCTGCTGTTTCCTCTCCAGCAGGCCATTCACCTGCTCCTTCTGCTCCCGCTTCTGTGCGGGTCAAACACACCTGAATTACTTACATGTTTCTTATTGGCTTGTTTTCCAACATTCTGTTTTTCATTCACTGTTGAGTTTTTCATGCTAATATGAAAAAGGCCACTATGCATATACACTAAGTCATCATTGAAGTTTTATCGTTTTCATATTTTTAATGTGAGGTTCTACCATAAGCCCCCATGGGCTTCTGAACAATACCTTATTTATCTGCTTTTTGTTGTTTTCTTAACTCACATGTACAAACAAATAAAACCTAAAACTCAAGACTGCATAATTCCATTCCTTAGTATTTTAACAGGCAATGAAAAACTAATTCACATTTCTAAAACACAGAATTTTGAGACATTTCATTGGTCAATACATTAAGACGAGTGAAACCAGCAACAGGAAATGACAATACTGGAAAGGGATTCTGAAGAGATTTCTGAGGTTACAGAGAGCATGGTCTTGACTCTCGGCAAGCTCTATTTCTGACTGTAGAATGACAAGTGGCAGCTGACATTTTGGGTTTCAGAGGAGAGCAGGTGGCTTGCCTGCACTCCCCTTACTCGAGTTAGTAGGTTACTGCTTTTGACAAAGATTAAGCAATCCAAAGATTCATTTCGCAGACTCACCTTCCTACGCACCATGCAGCGATGACACATCCACTCACCAGGGGGCAGCATCTCAGCACTAAGGGGTGGATCACTGCAGGTTCCACACAAACAGAAACAGGTCATATCTATGGTGAGTGCTCACATCAAGGGGAAAAAAAGCAACACCAAAAGCTGCACAAATGGTGGTGCCTTGGTTTCTGAATTATACAATTTGCAGTCTTACAACTTCTTGATTGGTACTTAAGGTAAAATGATATTTGCCCTACAATGTCCAAGCAAATGACTGACTAGAAATCAATAGTTTACAGCAGCACACAAATTGAACTAATTAAGAAACTGGCTTCACAACTTGTTTGTGTCATAGTCCATAACACAATCTGCTGCATTAATGCCACTGAACTTCTTTTGCAATTAATATCTTTCCCAAATGATCTATGCATTTGTGGGTTTCCTAGGAAATGCTGTCCAAGCATTTCTGTGCAACTGTGCCCCAAACCACAGACACTACTATCAAACCAAACCCAAGGGCTGGGCGATACCATGAAAATCTATAATGTAATTATTACCTAGACTTTTCTATATCAACAAATCTCTCAAAAAAAATGCACCAATATGCATCCTTTCACCAACCATTCTCAATTGTATTTGCAGATTTTTTATCATATTGCATAATAATGACAACAGTTCACTAAAACTTAAAGTCCAGTCATTTCACTCTGTGGAAATCTCACATTTCTCATTTTGAAAGGGACATGCCAAGGGGGGTCTCTGGATCACTCAATCAACATCAGCTTTAGACAGAAACATGGAGGACGGAGGTTTAACCCCCATCCTGCTAAACAAAAGAAAAGTATAACTCCAAATGAGGGAGGGCTGAAGAAAGTCTTGTCGTTATAATGCTGAGGTAAATTACTGCTCCTCTCAGTCTAAGAGAATGATGGGTCAACACGATCTAAAAATAGGGGCTACCATTTTGGGCTACCTTTTTTGGACAGAGCACACACACGAGTGCAGCACAGGTTCAAATAATTCTCTGAAATGTATTCATTTGGAACTGCGATGTGCTTTCATGGGGAAGGAAAGCTCTGGGGTGGAGGTATCGTTTACCCACTCACAATAGCTTATTCCGCTGTTGCCAATACCAACCAAGGAGTAAAGTCCATGGTGAATGTATCACAACTATGGCAATAGTAGCTATGTTGCAACTATTGTATCAGCATGTCCCTGTGTTCTATTCAGTTTATGGCTACAGTTCATTGTGTTACTGCTCAATAATTATCCACCAATTTGTCATTTTCCCAAGTGACCAATCAATTCAATCAATGCATTTGTGCTTAGCTTGGTGTACTGCTCACCCAGTATCAAGTTTTCTACCATATCATAACACCATTTATACCATAGATTTCACTTGGACACTGAACACTATCCACACAGCTTATGCTTGCTCAGGATCATGGGGCAAGCAGGATTACACCAGTAGGGGGAGCCAGAGGCCCCATCAGGTCCTACACATCGACCACAGCACATCTAGTCCTGCTTGATCCTTCTTTTTAACAGGATTAATCAATACAGACGAATAACGGGTTTGACCCAAGTTTAAAACAAAGCAACCAGCAATTGAAGTTTGTGGTCTGCTGGGATGTAGATTATTAAAAATGCAATGAAAATCATTTGCAACATATATTCGAAGAAGTTAATTTATACAAGCCCCATATTACACATGCAATGCAGAAAGACTACATTTCTGCAGGGAACTGTTTTTCATTAAGAGGGTAATGTGAAAATCCTCAAATCCTCGCAGCTGATTAAAACCAGGTGAAGGCGAATCCATTACCAGTCCATAAAGGGCAAAAAACTAATAATTCCAAGGTGTGAATCTAAAGCGCTCTTTAAAAAGGCATCGACCATATCTTTGTAGCAGTGTGTTTAGATGACACCATGTGTGGTCAGGAGGCAAACTATCAGAAAAGTCAAAGACTGCAAGGAAATAATGACTATAGAACAGGAAAAGTCATAGCACCCATTCTTGCATATTGAAATGTTACTCTACATTCAAAGATGGGAAATCAACAACAGTTGTAAAAGATAAATTAAAAGAGTAAATTGCTCTAGTTGCATATTACAACATGAGCTAACTAATGACTATGGCAACACTTTGACAGGAAGAGGCTAGTCATGACAAAGGACTGGCTAAAATTACAGTGTCATTTTCATTGTGATTCAGGGCTGGGAGCCATAGACCTCTGCGCAGATCCTTCATATTCCACATGAGATTAGCTGCAAGTTATACTCACAGCACATGGTTAATGATTATTTATACAGGCCTAGTACCAGAGCAAACCCCTGCCCCCCTCACCGTACCCACCTCTGCTGCTCTGGCAAGAAAAAACTGCAGCCATTTACTGATGTCTGCCAGCAACAAAGGATGGAAGCAGAACGCCAAAGCTTCAGCGGACCTCCAATAGATTCAGTTACGAGCCAATGATAATATATACAGCAAAAAAAAAAAAAAAAAAACCTCAAGTCATTCAATAATTTCAGTTTTTCCCTTCAGGACAAAGAGTGTGCATTGGAAAATCTGCATTATTTTATTTCGCTTCTCGTAAAACAAAATGTTTACGTGTTACATACATGTCACAAGCTTTACTGAACATCAGATAAAGGTTGATACGTTCAGCCTCTGAACAATTTACAGGTGTCGTCTTCGAGCGCTGTAATTTTTTTCTAAATCTTCTACAACAGCCTTGCAAACACAGCTCAAGCCAAACAGAAAGCACACTATTAAAGGTACCTCCAAATAATCCCACCAATAAACTAACTTCACCGAATATAGGCGTTTGCTATCATTTGACAATTCACTGGAGGGGCACACCAAAAAGATAGTCGGGGGGAGACATGTTTGGAAGTTGCATCTTCCCGACTTTCAGCTTTTGTCCGGCACAAGCCATGAAAATAGTACGGTCGCCCCCTAATGACCAGTGATAAGCATTTCATAGTTTTCTTACACATACTCACGTTCAAAAACAAACGACCCAAATGCAAACCCGTGGGTCAGGTAGAATGTATGACTGTATGGGCATCCTTCATCATTCCGTTTAGCGCCTCAATTTAGAAAAACCTAAATAAAAGTGAACGGACTGCTAGCTAACTTGGAGAAATTTAAAACGGTGTATACTCTTGCTTATTAAGGCAAGACATTCTCAGCACAATTCAGGTAACTAACGTTGACATTTTTGACAAAACACCGCTAGCTGAAGGAATTAAAACTGCACTAACTCGAAATACAGTTTATCAGCTAACGTTAGCCATCTGGGAAACAATAGAAGGCTAACGTTACCTAACAAGCCATCTTGCTAATGTTAACTTCTGTTAAGTTAGCAAGCTGCTGTTATTTCAGCAAGTAAATACTGAAGCTGGCGTTTAATGTATGATTTCCAAATGCATATACCTTAATTATATAATAATGTTCAAGGGATAAGGGATTAAAGCATGCAAAGAGTACTATTACAGGCTTTAGCTGCTACTGCTTTTCGATGGGGGCGTGCAATGGCCATGGCCATGGCTTACTATCTGCATTAATGTATCTGCCAGGGACTGACATAGCGCTGTAAAAGTCTTCGCTCACTGACATTTACTACTTCAATGCCTCGAGTTCTTTTCGTGTACATGTCTCTGCAACTGAGAGAAATGTCAGCAAAATGGCGCTGGAATAAAAAAAGAAAATTAAATGGGAGGTCGCCATATTGTAAACACAAGCACAGAGAAACTGCAGCGCAGACTCCATTTTTTTGAAAGCGCTTCACACGCCTCTTACAATGAGCGGCTGAAAGACCGCCTAGTAGAAAATGAGCTGTCTGTCTATTTCGGTAAATATGGACTCATACGACAAAGCGTTAGTAATTTATGCAAAAGACAAAATGTTGCAGATGTGCACTGAAATTTTCTGCATAATGTTAGTTCACTAGAAGGTGTGAAAATGGAACGCAACCCTTCTGCTAAGCTAGCTATGGCTAGTAGCATAGCAGTGCAAAGTAGCTCAGCTAGCAGATAGGCTAACATGGCTAGCGACAATGCGCTCATGTGTTGACACTTCACTAGTACAGCAGCAGGTATCAAACCAATGTGACCAGGGATTGGCGAAATCGATGGCTAGATAACACATCTGTACATTACAAACCACCCTCATCGCAGTGGTAGGAATCTACAAACATCTTGAGATGGTTAAGAGAATCTAGCAATATCTAAGCAACTCTATTGGGTAGCTCACGTAGTTCCTGAACACAAAGCTACATACAGCTACATCAATGCTGGGTAGTTAGTTATTTTTAAAAAAAATGCATCGAGAATTTATAGGACATGAACCCACACAATATCACGCTAAATTCTCGTCAACAAAACGGGTATCCAAGTGCTTAACCACAGGAAAAAACCTGTGGCTAGCTCACTGGCTGCACAGCATGCAAACATTTAGCTAATAGAGTCGTCCAACTACTTTGAAGTGGTGCAAAAATGTTAGCGACTAGCTCTGTTTGTAGAAAGTAGCCACAACACGTAGCTAGGATAATAAAGTAACAAAATTTATATACCAGCATTGCAAATGGAATGCGGCTGGACAATGGTCACAGCAAAGGAGGTCCCCTCCCTCTCGGCAACTGTCACAGGTATCGTGGTTTGTGGCCCTGCCGCTCCTCCGAGCATCTTTATCCGGCTTTCGAATCCTTTTTTCGCCCTCTTCGGACTTTGGGGGAGCGAGCAGTGTTTGGATTTGCTGCAATGTCAAACAAAATGTAACAAGTGAGCGAAAAGAGGGATTGACATCAAGTCAGGGGGTCACTTTAGCCTGCTGGATATGATAACTAATGTTAGCAACATTATCATACTTGAAACTATTTTGGTTGACGCGTTTGTTTAGCACTAGCTTTCGGCATACCCACATAGCTAGCACTTGCTGTCAGGCAACAAGATGGGTAACTAGCCATAGTCCCTAACCAGGCATTATAAAGTTACAAATTGACGTGGCTCAAATGTCAGGCATATGGCCTGGCTCAACTTCAATCCCTTGAAATCTACTGTCTCCTAACACGAGTCCTCGACTGGGTAGACCTTATGGCCGTGGGTTGCAGCTGTGAAAGACAGCGAACCTTGGATTTTCATAAATTGCTGGTTAGCTAACAGCAACTTCTTGCACAGTGCGTTTCCATAGAACACATCAAAGTGTCACTTAATAAATTTGCACAGTGCCAGCGATTTTCTAGCCACCCAACTCACAACTTATCAGCTAACTTGGCTAGAACTTTTCTTCGTGAACGTTAGCTAGCTAATCAGTGCCTTGGCCCAGGTTAACTGTCTATACAATTACATTTCAAGCGCTATATTCTATGAAACGATAGAAATGGCCAACAATAAAATAAACTGCTCCAAAAACTCACCTCCATTAGACCCCCGGAGGTATCCAGATCGTACACTATCGCTGGGGTCTCCATTTTGTCCCACATTCATACAGCAACCAGTCGCTCAGCTTCAAAAACTAATCCTTTGTATCAGTTTTGAGAAGAGGTAATATCCTTTTTCCCCGAATCCTTTCCTCCCAGCAAAACAGTCCAATTGAGAAGCAAAATCCTAAATAATAAACGACTGTTTAGCTTCAATGCAAAAGCAGAGTATTTCCAATTCGATTCAATGCAACGGCAATTTGGATACGTCGAGTCCTGCTGTCATCTGTGTAATATCGGAGATGAATCGCTACAGTTCCACGTTATCCGAAAACTCCATTTCAAAATGACATGAAAGAATTGTCTTGTAGCCAGACAAACAAAAATATACAGTAAAAAAACCACAGAAAAAAACAGAGCAGGCCCTTTGTGAGGCCTAGCCTACTCGGTGCTTGTTCCTACTCCTGCGGTTATAGCTGCTAGCAAAGATGCTTTTCAGAGAGGCAAAACCGTTCCGTTCCATAATAAATCCGATAAAATATTGAAATAGCACACTGGTAAGTATAAAATACTCGATTGCAAATGGGTGTCCTTGTGATGATGTTGCTCACCGACAACGCCGATATCGTGGGACAGTTATTGTTGTTATGAATAAATCCTATGCATCAATCCCGACACTGCTAGCTAGCTACATCCTCTCCACGGAGTTGGCGCAAACTTGAGTGAAAAGACGTCTGAGCATGCGCTCTCTTGTAATGGCGTATGAAGCCAAATGAAACCATGTTGGTAAAGGTTAAATGTGGCAGCCCTTGTTTTTAATTTCTGGGAGACAGTAAGAAGTTCATTTCAAACAACGTATTGTTTTGTTATATTTTCTATTTATTAGGGGGACAGATTAGAAAAAAATCAGTTTCATACAGAGAACTCCCCTACCTCTAATGCACAAGCGTACACCAGGCTATCGCTGTGAATTGTACGTCATATTTACGCATTCATTTTTGATTGGCTGAATTGTATCATGTAGTCCTACTAGACTAATCAAAATTATATGCGTTGAGCTTCGCGTGAATAAAGTTTTATTCACGCTATTTTACATTGTAGTAACGCCATGTTGGTAAGGGAAAACGCTAAAGCGAAACCTTACTGTTTAACTGTCCAGCCATCAGAATGTAGCCATATGCGTACCGTTATGTCAGCATAGACAATAAACACAAGTATGTTCTGTGATAATTTTGGCAACCGTGAGGCATACTGATGAAGTGATAGTATTTTTATTTTCATATATTCGAGGTCTGGCGATCAGTTACGTAGACAGTAAGATGCACATATCGGGTGCTGTGCTGGCATATCGAGAACGGAAGTTACATTATGGGATTAAAGTAAAATTCTGTATCTTTTCCGGGTATTGAGTTGTTAACTCTTTATGGGCCCTGTCTGTAGAAAAAAGGCACAATGATAGGCGCAAGTACCAACAGATTTATAGCTAACTGTGTTGCTACAATAATAATAAATCATAGCTATGAAGGAACTAGCCTGGTCACTAGTTGTGTTTAGGGCGCCATGTCACCGATAATAAAACATACAGATTGGCTGAATAAACCTGTACAGCTCCTCCAGCCTATCCAGGTTATATAGAAATCAGCAATGTTAAATGTGCATTTCAAAAAGACGACCGTAAGCGCAACCCGTCTGTGTGTTCTCAGTACCAGCTATGTCTGCCCACTTTCATGTGGCGGTTTTAATTCAGATGCGATCTGTAGATCAGTAGCCTATCCTGACAATAGATAGATCGATGACGTTTCTATCGCGTTCGACTTTTTAGCCCATTCTTCCACTTTATATGCCAATTAGGGATGGACACCTGGATGAATTTCTTTGAACGTTAATACGTTTGAATGTTGCATTATTTAATACTTGAACAAGCGGTAATAATTATTACATTTGCGTTTTATAGTATAAAACACTTTTTTGTTCAAGGCAAAGCAAATCAATTGCCCTGTAACTATTTTTTTTTTTTTTTTTTTTTTTTTTTAAAAATCAGCACTTTTCAATACTTGATGTACATGCAGTTTATTGCTTTAATTTGCCATTATGTAGTAGGCTGAAGGTCAGACTGTCTTATGGGACTCCAAGTGAGATTGTTTTGGGTGCCTCCCTCATTGAACTCGAGCCTTATAAGACAGGTAGCTAGCCCCCAGACCAAGAAAAGAGAAATGGCGGCTGGAAAACTGATGGCCAAACCAGTCAGTGCGCATCTTTATTAAGACATCTATATAGAGAAATAAAACATTATTCAGAAACACATGTGTAGCACTCACAGGTTGGTTACAAATATTAACAATTAACATCTGAAAAGAATAATGTGACATCTTTCTTTCTTTCTTTCTTTCTTTCTTTCTTTCTTTCTTTCTTTCAGAATGATAATTAAACCTTTTTTGTTTTGGCTGTGGATGTTTTGGTACTTCAAGCCTCTGCACATCTGATATAGAATTACTTTGATACAATACTGATTCAAATCATCCCACCAAGGCGGTCATGGATATTGTGGAGGTGTATCTGTCTAGACTGGGGACTAGGTAGTGATATGTGCTCTTTTACTGCTCTTTTTTAAAAAATGTGACTAGATGCTGTCTGGCAATTTATTTGAATGGTGATATATTTCAGCCCATATACCTAGAGGCAGACTTTGATAGGTTAACTGTGTTTTAATTGCAAGTTATCTTCTGTCATGTTCTGTTTGCTTATTATTAGGTATTACACTAAAAGTTGATCATTAACAGAGTTGTGGTTCATTTCTAGTTTCTTGTGATTTTGTTAGTTTAGACAAGGAAGGTGTTGTGGTGATTGTTCTGTTCACACCAGAATGATATGAATAGCTATTATTGAGGATAGCATTAACCAACTAACCAGCACTCAGTCAACCATCAAATTACCAAAAACTACTCCAACTAGTGGCTAGATTATTACGTATCTTAATAGTAATAAGGATAATAATATAAGTATTAGTAAAATGCTTGTTTATTAAAGCGCACATTCCATAGACAAATACAGCCAAGACTTGGATAATACAGATGAGCAGTGCAGGCTAATAAGCGAGTAAACTGTAGTTGATTTGAAATGGTAAAGTGCTTATTTTTATTAATGAAGAGTTACTTTTATGCACATGATTATTTGTCCATTTGATTTCCTCAGTTGTATCCAAATAGATCCAAATATAACATTTACACTCCTTTAGTCAGTTTCTCCCATGTTCTTGTTGACAGTGGTAAAAAGAAGGGTTAAAACACCTCATTAAATGTTTAATCCTTTATTATTTCAGTGAGCTGTGCTGAATTCACCAAGCATTGCATTTGGAGTCAGAACAGCAACCAAAGTTCTCATCAAATAAGCCTTTTTTTTTTTCAATTTTCAGAATGACATCTGCTTTGTATTGATTTTAGAAAATATCTTACATTACCTTTTGAAATCTGTTCTGCAGCTTTGTTTTTTATCTGCAGAAGAAAGTTTGGTACTTCAGTAATAAAATATATACCCACTTTACATGTGTAGTTATTCTGAATTTACAGTTGCAATTCATCAGTATCTTGACACACAAGGTTTATCTACCTCCTTGCCTGTACATGATGATACAGTGAGGATAAGAATTTGCAAGCATGGACAGACTTACATCACACATTGAAAATAAAAACAGCTAGTCATGTTGCTTTGAATTTACATGTTGTAATTCAGATTATATCAAATGGTAAAAACTGACACAGGTATAAACAGCTATTGTGTATGACTGCACATCTTGAGTATTGTCTGGAGGCTATTGCCTTTACCAACTGAACAACGCAGGAGTCCTATTGGTTAAAATGGAATTTGGTGATTTTTCCTTTCATGTATCCTTCCTAATAATCCTAAATGGACCAATATGTGGTCTTTCCACTGAAAAAAAAAAACCTCAACACTTGGTGGACATACAGTCCCAATAAAAGAACATTACCTCTACCTTTCAAAACGCAAAACAATGATATTTTGTTTGTTTGATTCCAAGCAGTACATTTTCACATAATTTGTGAGCCAACACTTTGCAGATGCTACAATTTTGGTGATATAAATTAGGCCCAGCAGTAGTTCCTAAGTGTTTGGGAGAAATGAGATTAAGTAAATAAACATCAGCAGGAATAGATTAGCTAGACAACTGTCTGGGTTGTAATGATCAAAACTGGCAATATTGGTAATATGTTACCAGAAAATTGGAATTTTCCTTCCTACAGAATTTTGAGTCACATATGTTAACAGGCGGCTACATTCCAACATTTAAACTAGAATGGATATCGGTCACATACAGACTCCATCTGTAAAAGAGTCTAATATTTAAACTTGCCAAGGTATTTCAAGGCAGTGTCCACAAACCTGATTACTGTCGTGTTTCTGACTCAGGAATTGCGAGTGAACAGCATTACCTTTTAGTCAGGATCACTGAGAAGAGGCATACATTTCTTACATGCAATGCATGATCAGAATTTGTTTTCTGACCCTTTAAGAACTTAAAAAGACAGACAAACTAAAACCACAAAATAAGCACGTCAAAGCTAAAATGTAATCAAATGGAAGAGAATTGTTGTGTTTTTTATTTTTGATAAGGTAAGTGTAAAACTGGCCAATATTGGTAAAGAGACGTGAAAATTAAAACACACACACTGGCATAGTACAGAAAATTGTTCACACTTAGGAAAATGTTTCACCTTGGTTTTGTGTGGTATAATCTTTGCAGTTAAAACAACCCTAATATGCCTGATAATTATGTATCACAGAAAATAAGAAGGGAATATTTTAAGATAGGAGAGCTGATTGTTGCAAGTAAGCAAGACCTGATTGGGTTTGAGAAGGGAACCTTAAACAGTTTATATCATTACCATTCTAAAATCACAGATAAACCAAAATTCAATGAGTAATATACAACTGTGGACAGTAACTCCATGCAAATAAGTGATGGTGCCACTGGAACATTGGAGTTATAACAACAGTGTTCATCAACATGTCCCTCTTGAGCTTCCTTAGCACTGTTGGCCGTGCACCAATGTCTCTCTGAAATGTGTTCCATTCAGGTGACTAATTCCAACTGATTTGTAGTTTTCTTATATTTAATCATATTTATAGTTCGTCCTGTAATATTTACAAATAATGACATCTTACAAAGAAACAGAATTAATAAAAAAATGTTTGTAATTTTTTTCCCTTTATGATTTTGTAACCGCTGGACTCTATCACAGGACTTAAGGTGAACAAACACTGCAGCTAAGCCATCACTACAGAAGCTCTACAAAAATAACACCATGTTGTCCATACTTTGCAGTGCTGGCAAATGTCTTCTGAAGGTGGGGATATTGATAGCAGCCAGGAGGGGAGAGGAAGAGAAGGGAGGAGGGAGGGAGGAAGAGGAGGCGAGAGAGTCACAGGAGAGATTACAGGTGCAGAAAAAATCCCACAAGGCAAAAAAAGAGGCCCAATTTCCCCCGTTCTGAAATGTCTCTAAATGGAAATCTCGTATTCCCTTGTCTCCTGCAAAAGTGAAACACAAACGCTCTTGTTGCACACTCAGTTACATTCTGAAAGGGACAAGGCTACCTGACAAAATGACTTCAAGCATTTCCCCACCATGTCTCTCAGTAGTGTATACTCATATTAATGAAAATGACAGTAAAATCATGAGAAAAATGGTTGACTCTTAAATAATAGAAATGTACTTATTTTACATACAGTAAATGACTAAATACAGTAAATTTAATCATGTAGGGGGATGATAAGCATTTCTGGTATAGTAAATAAGAAAAGGCTTGCAGTGCAGAAATGGTCCTACATTTTGTAAAACTGACTCTGGGTGTGTTAACAGACCCTATTAATTATTTTACTATTGTTCTCCTAGGGATGGGCATTTATACTGTTTCAGAGCCAATTACTCAAACTGGGACAAAAACAGTCCATTTATTGAGAAAAATATTGTTACAAATAGAAATATGTTTCCAAATACTGAAGATGCATTGAAATCATTTTAATAGTCTACGAGGTCAGCCTTCTACAATTTTAAAATTATAACTTGAATGATGAAAACACGAAAATAAAGAGAGTTATATATTTCCATACACATGTTTGATTTAATGGCAAAACAAAAGCAGTATTTTCATCTTCTGTAATACAGTATATGGTCCTTTATACATTATCAAATATTTTATGTTCATAAATTTAAAAAAATGAAATCACATGTATTCCCAACAAATAAACATTCAAATAAGAAAAGTTACATTTTAGTAATGATAGAAATAAAATAAAGAGAACACTTGGAAAGTAAATAAAGATCAAAAATGTAGGACAGACATCTTTTAATAGCAAATTGTTACAGTGATTGACATGAGGAGATATAAGAATGACACAAGCAGGACTTTAAAATCGAGAGCAACTCATCTATCGATCAGATCTTCCCTTGTTCTTTTCTGTCCTCTCCCGAGCGAAAACCTCCACCACACAGTTCAGTTCACACGTTTCAGAACGGCTTTACTCAGTTCAGTTCACGGTCCCGTAATAATATGTACAGTCATACTCTATGGCTCCATACATATGACTCCTGAAAAGTCCCCACCTGTACCCCCCTCCACCACCCCTGGTCCTTCAATACAATTACATGATTACATAAGAGTATATAATGGTGAGAATAGGCCAATCAACCCATTTAGGCTCATCATTCCATTATTACAAAGTGAAAATCGAAGTCAATGAAAACATGGAATTTGATTCAAGTCAAAGTTACAATTCCTTGGGTGTGAGTGACTAATAAAAGTTGGTTCAAAATACAGTTGTAAAGTGTGTTTCCAAATGAAGACCCTTAGCTACACAGTGTGTCCCTCTCTTTCACTGTCCAATGCCACTTTGCCCAGTCAATGCCATGTTGTTGTCTGTCCTGCCTCACTGCAGGGCTGTGCCAGCTTCACACTCAGAAGCTCTCTGAAAAAGCTTCAACTAGATAACTGATTAAACTTTCAGGCTTCCTGAAATCTGATTGGTGCCTGCAGATTTCTGACTTTGGATTCAGTTGGCTTAAGCTGGTAATAGTATAGTTAGTTATTTAGCTGACACTTTTATCCAGTGACTTACAGTTGATTAGACTAACCAAGGGCCAATCCCCCCTGGGAGCAATGTGGGGTTAAGGGCCTTGCTCAAGGGCCCAACAGCAATAGTGATCTTGCTTGGGCTGGAACCACCAACCTCAAGGGTCCAAGTCATGTACATTAGCCACTAGACTACAGGCTGTGCCCCAAAAGACTGTACAAAAATTCAGACAAGAGTCACACTGCATTCCACATTGCAATTCTATTGTGGGATTTGTCAGGAGCAATAACTTTTCATTGGTTTAGTAGCGTAGTGCTTCCCTGGAAGTTCCAAAGTGTAATACTACCAGCATTAGAATGATATATTAGTCAGGCCCCTGCAATGTGCAGGTCCCCAAGGAGGCAAGTCATGTTTATTAATAGGGTGTTCAAGGAGCAAAAGGACTGCAGACACTGGTGTTCTTCATTCGCACCTGAGAGAAGGTGAGAATAAGTGTGCAGTGGGCCTGGGGAGTGGTCTTGTTGACTGAGTGGGAGCAGGCCACCAGAACCAGGGTACAGAGGGACAGTGGGACAGACAAACGGACACAATGTGATCCCCAACTGAAACTTTCCTAGACCGCCAGGAAAGACATTTCCCATTTGGTTCATGAGATAACGGTGATAATGAGAGAGCTCCCAAGGTTTAGAACTCTTTATTGTTCAAGATAAGTTTTGTACAAAGTCAGTTAAAAACTGTTTCCATGGTAAACAATGTTTAAAGGGCACCTAGGAAATTGGATAAATTTGTGTGTTGGGGATGAGTGAAGTAACATTTCGGGGAATGTTTTGGGAGCCAAAAATAATTTTGAAAATAATTGCTTGTGTGTGTGTGTGTGTGTGTGTGTGTGTGTGTGTGTGTGTGTGTGTGTCAGCGTTGGAGCACACAGCATCTAATGCTGGTGGGTGGTGCCAGTGTGGGGCCTCACCTCGTTGTTCTTCGTGGGGGTGCAGCCGCGGGGGGACAGACAGATACAGTCATTAGTAATCAGAGAACGTGAGCCGTGGCTGATGATTGGACCGTGGGGAGAGGGGGGGGAGAGAGGAGGAGCCCCGGTCGCCACGGTGTCCAACACGGGAGCGCACGGGAATGGGGGAGAGAGTGAGACAAATACAGCACCTGCTCAGTTCGGCCCTAGGTTTGAAGCCTGACGCTAAAGCCAGGCTGACCCATTCCTCCTGCTGCATACAACTATCAGAGGAATTTATCAGAACACACTAAGTGCAAAAATACAATCACAGAGCTAGCCTGGCTTCACGCTACAAAGAGACCTTAAACAAATTAGGTAGAAGTAAAGTAGGACATTGAGCAAATTCTATAAATACATTCATGAGACAGTTTTACTGGTTTTGAGTAATGAGAAGTTCAGGAGCGAGAATGTTACAAAACAGTTTCATCCAAGACTTAACTCAGCCTCTAACAGGTGAATGCAAAGTAAAAGTGCTCTTCCAGATGCATTGACATGCAGCAGCGATACTGTACATTTCAGCTGATTCCATGCTGGGGATGAACATGCAGTATGGCGACACAGATGAAGCGTTTGGTGCATCATTCATTTCCATGTGTCGACATAAATGATTGCACCTGAATGTGACGTGTGCTTGGACACGGCGGACACATGCAGGCAGATCACATGGCCTGAAAACGTGTGTTCAGAAATGCATGCTGAGTGACAAAGGGGCCGTCATCATTGGCCATGCTGCACTGACTGCATATAATCAGATAATACGTATGTTTATCTCTTACAAATGCAAATGCCATGTCTTACTTCCTTTATCTTATTTTTGATACATGTATATTTATACATTTCCATACTGAATTAATGTATGTATTGCACATCAAATCACACAGATATATTTTAAAGCAAAGCACATAAAATCCTCACAAAGTATATACACTAGTATGGATATGTACAGCAACTGATTATCCAAATTAAGTTGTTTGATCCAAATTATGCTAATTACAATCTAATTGTTTTTCTGCAAAAAAACACAAATCGTTAGGTTCATCTTTTACTTAACAGCAAGTATGTTTTTTGATAATTAGAAAATTATGTATAAATCTATTTATATTTCATTAAATAGACATTTTCATTTGGATTTAGCAATTAAATGCTACATGTCCATTTAATTTTTTTTGTGGATTATGTGTAAATGCATAACCCAAAATACCCTTGAAGACATGTTGCCAAAACATTAGCAATAGTCAGTCGAGAATTATTTTAAGTGCCTCTCTGTTGTCATTACTTGTATTTTTTCTTTGAGAGATTGAGCTTCTGTCAGTAGTTTTGGTCCTCTCTTGCACTGAGCGCATTTTCTCATGCTCAGTGAGAAAATAGATATTTAAGTTCCATAACAGCTCCGACAAAACAGATCAATGGAAAGTGGTGTGTGGGCGAAGCTCAGTAAACAGACAGCCGAGGTGATTATCGATATGAGTGACAATGAGGGAAGTCTGTGTTTGGGAGCGTTTATTTACACTTGATTACACCTCTGAGTCATAAATCAAGTATCATCAAACTTCTGTATTGACTAATATAGAAGCAGATAATCACTATGTGCTCACTCCTTTCAGAAAGCCAGAAAATAAGTGGAAAGGGTCTTCTAAGACTCCCTCCAAATACTCAGAAGTAGTCCCCCCTTTCCTCATCATGTCACATTGTCATACTGGTTTATATCATATTGCTGGTACTTGTCCATGTTTTGTAGATCAGGTGAATGATGAGAGGAAGGGGGATGTGAAGAGTGTTCACACACAGCTTGAGTGTACTGCATGTGCACACAAGCTAGGAGGATTAGCAGACAGCTCCCTAACACAGCACTCAACCTGAGAGCAAAACCTCCTCTCCCTTATAATTTTGCTAATACATCTACTGCTTGAATCTCATTAACAACAGCATATACAGCAACTTTAACATATCTCTCCAGCCATAATGAAAAAATGAAACTGTGGGGTGTATCAAATTTTCACAAGTGCTGGAGGGCTCTGCTCTAAGAGAATCCAGAATGGTAGCAGGCGCTTGATCGCCCTAGGTGAGAGGGCGTGGAGACTCGCTGGCAGTGAAGGAATGCTCAGGATGGAGTGAAACAGCGCCCTCTGTCGGGGAGCCATGAGATGACACAGGCAGGCAGTCGGAGGAGGGTGGTGATCAGGACAGGACGATGGTGTTCTGGGAGTCAACGTCTCTGAGGTTCATGACGTCTGTACTTACTCCGGTCTCGTAGATGGGATTGTCGAATGCGGACTCCACCGTCATGTGGTCATATGGGGGCGTGCTGGACATGGGCAGACGGAAGGTCTTCCCCTGGATTCTGAGGAAAGAAATCAAACAATAAATCAGATAACAATAGGTCATTTGCTTGTTTATGTTTTTCATAAACATGAGATCACTATGGCCAGATAGCCAGAAGCAAGATGTTAAAACCAAGTACAGATGGGGTCTTCAGCAATAGGCAGCTACGATTTGTAAATATTCTTCCAATTGGAATTTGGAATTGGAAAATTCATCCGATTGGAATTTCATCTCAGTCAAAATATTTAGCACAGTTGGTTAGATTACTTTTTTTATCTTAGTGAATCACCCTGTTTCAGAACTGAAATGTACAGTTTAAACGGCCTACTTTGAGAAATAGATGTAAATCCCAGCGATGACCAGCATGACGATGGCGGCAGGGATCAAGACGGCGATCGCTATGTTTGTCCCCTCCATGCTTAAATCTGAGCTGGACACTGTATGAAACGAGTGTGTGGAGGGAAAACAACGAACAAACAGTGACCATCTCAATGCTTTGACCAATGCCGATTAAAGCAGAATCACATTCCCCTTTCAAACAAAATCACCCTAGTTACCACCTCATATAGTTATTAAATGATGAATTTTTCTGCTTAGCAAAGTTCTTTCACAGTCCAGTGACAATTGATCTGATACTTAACTCTGCACAGAACACTGTAGGCCTAATAATGTCATTTTTGAATTTGATTATGTTGATAGCTGCACTTACCATCCAGCCTACGCTCATTCAAGTAGTCCAAAGAGGATGCTGAGAAGACAGAAGGCATTCATGTGAATGGAGTGGAAAATAAGAATAGCAAATAGGTCTTCAGAATAAGTAATTTGCCTAACACAGACATCAAATACACTAGCCACTTGTGAAAGAGAAAAGGTGATTTTATTGTTACTGTGTTTCCATGATGCCAACCTTGAAGGAGTAACATATTGTGTAAAAATGCTTTGTGTGGATAAACAAACCTTTCAGGACTTTTATTCTGTAGCTCCAACCTGCAGCTTCTTGAATAACCACTTGTATTGCCCTTGATTAGCTATTCAGATTTTTTTCTTGCCATGATGCCACCTGCCTAACAGGAAGTACGTGCTGCATTGTGTTGCAAAGCGAGTCTTTCAGTCTGCACTTCCTTACCTCTGCAGCTAGGGGGCGGGCTGCTCCACTGTGAGGGGTGTCCAGGGACACAGTGGATAGTGGCCTGCCCCTGCAGCTCATAGCCGCTCGTGCAGGAAAAGCTCAGTGTCTCCCCCGCCTGGTAGAACCGCTTCTCTGTGCTCTGGACGGCAGAAGCGGGCGCCCCTGGGTTTCTGCATGGCTCATAGGTCTCCGCTGCGAGACAACAGACAGACAGACACCGCCCCAAAAATATCACTCCAATCTCTTTCAGGACTCTCAAATCAAGGACAAGTTACAAGTTAGCGGTGTTCTCAACTCTGAACATAAGTCCTAAGTTAAACAACGCTAAAAGTAGCATGCAGAATCCTTTGTTACAAAGCTTACAGTTAAGCTCTCAGTTAAGGACACAGGTTTGAGGTAATGCTCACACTGGCATGCAGGACCCTGTGTTATAAAGCTTGGCAGGTGTGGCAGCGAATGCTGAGGAATTATGGGACATCTGTTCCCTCCCCAGCCACCCAGGAGTAATGGATGTTGGCACTCCTAATTTCGGTGATCAAAGGACACACGCAGAGCCAGGCCCTGGTGTTATTTTATTTGTCAGTCACTCGGCTGGTCTCTGCTGTCCTCCATTTGCACTGCAGATCCTGACAGGCTCTTAATTACCAAGTTTGGCCCAGTCACAAAGCTGTCATCCAAACTTCCTGTCCAAACCACAGAGCCAATACTTCCCGTCTAAGCCAATTCAGCACCAATACCAATAGCGTTATGCACCACACAGAACAGATTTTTAAGACGTGCTGTTGTTCTCAACAGCCAGATTCAATATGTGGGTTTGACACAGCCTGTCATCCAGGATGGCTGTTGAGTTCCCTGGCCTGCCAGGCATGTATGTCTTCTTGCTCCTCTCGGGATGGCCATTGCTGTTGTGTCTGTGCATGCATGCATGCATATGAGAGAGTGTCTTCATGCATGCATGAATGCATTCGAGTGAGTGTCTTGAGTGTGTCGGTGTGCATGCATTAAGGTGTCCAAGTGCAGGTGCGTGAGTGTGTGTCTGGGTGTCTGCATAAACCTGGTGAAAAGAGCAGAGTCTAGAGGTAGCAAACCTGCCCACTTTTTGGGACATAACTGATATTCCCTAACCAATTTAACAACAATCACAACAGCTCTGTGAATGCTGGTCTCAGGTGGAGACGTCTTAAATCTGAAAGAACACTACCGCGCGCCCCCCAGAGCACCCCTGAGAATCTGACCATTGTCTGAGGTGGACCCTTCCGGGCCCAGGAAATACTGCTGCCGAAAGGGAAGTTCAGAGCTTCACAGACAGGAAGCCCAGAGTGCCTTAGAAGTCCCCAAGCTACGACCACCTTGGTTCAGAGACAAGCAACTGAACAATCATTGCAGTTTCCAGAAGGTTCAAAATGATCTTAAAGGGACTTTGTTAAAAAAAATGTACCTTCACTACGCAACAGCTATTATACCTATTTATTTATTATGATTAACTTTCTCCTCAGAGCACAAAAATGCCCTCAATGGGTAAAACTTTACCCCAGATGGTGCAGCATACAGGAAGAATTTGAGAGCTGCTATTCTCTGTGGAATTTCTCAGTACTTTAGGAAATGTATTGTAACAGATGCCTGTTATTTTCTTCTCGTACACATCCTTCTCTGTTATATCCCCGGTGCTGACACAACCCCTTAGCTAAAACAGATGTTTGCACTGTGACTTATTATTATGGCATGGCATCTACATTTCATAAAAATACGACATTTCAATTCTGCTTCTTTAGTGATTGGCTTCCGTTTTCCAGTGGGTGCTACAAACGATATACCCAGAAGGGGGCAATGTTTTACACTCTTACATGAGCCTCGTCTCTAACTTGCTAAAGTGCAACTACTGAGCAGCAAGTGCTTACAGGACAGGGTCAGTGTATTTGCAAACATGTTTCTGTTAAGTGGGTTTGTGTGTATGTGTATGTATATATGAATGTGTTTCTGTGTGTGTGTGAGAATGTGTTTGTGTATATACATGCATGTTTGTGTGTGTATATAAGAATGTGTTTGAGTGTGTATGAATGTGTTTGTTTATATACATGCATGTTTGTGTGTGTGTGTGTGTGTGTGTGTGTGTGTGTGTGTGTGTGTGTGTGTGTGTATGAATGTGTTTGTTTATATACATGCATGTTTTTGTGTGTGTGTGTGTGTGTAAATGTGTTGAAATGGATAGGCCTTACTCACGGACACACTTGGGCAGCCTCTCGCTCCACTTGGGGATGGCTGAGTCCCGGCTGTAGCAGGTGAGCAGGCCCGGGCCGGACAGCATGTAGCCCTTGTTGCAGACATACTGCACCGTGGAACCAACTGAGAAGCGGGAGCCGGTGATGACGCGGTGGCCCTGCTCCACGTTCCCGGGGTCTGCGCACTGCGTCACTGATCAGGCAAACACACATCACGCAGCTGTGAGGCACACTCAATCTAAGGTCGGGATTTCACTGTCACTGCAGTTAGTCAGTTCAATTATTTTTATTGTCCTTGGAAAAAACACTTTCGCCACTAAAAAAAACAAAAACAACACAATATATACACAATACAGTGATGGAAAAAGCAGATACAAGTAGCACTATACCACCAATTATTTAAAAATGTTAAACAGGAGTGTCACTAAATAAAGACATAATTGTGCAAAATACAAAATCAATGTGAGACAGCGGTTTTGGCATACATAGGTTCACCAATGTCACTGCAGGCAGACATGACTCCACAGGGATGCCATACAGAGTTTTTTAGTTCTGTGCTCGTCTCACGATATTTCAAACTTCTCACTTATTCGGTGACCTCAACTTCAACTGTTCACAGTGCTTTAATCTCTGCATGCAATATGCATCTTCACCTGTAGGTGGCATCTGTGTCATCTATCTTAAGGTTGTGTGCAAGAAGCTTTCTGTGTACATATCAGACAGGAGCATTTCTGCTACAGTAATTAGCCATACCCCCCAAATGATTTACTGTTTTCCATTAACGCTCTTGATTGTAAATGTCTGCTTGTTAAATGCGCCGTGACTATTGCTATGACATAAATGACTTTGGTATAGTTATAAAATGCAGTAATGAAAAAATGAAGAGCGCACCATAGTCTTTTTTCCCATGGCCTTGTCAACATGGTTATTCCTCAGTGCGGAATGCCGCTCTCTCTGGAAGTAAGCCAGGCACAGACTGGGAGGAGGCCTAAGACACAGTCACTGGAGCTGCCTGATGCAGCCATGCTCCCCTTTTTTATTAGGGGTGGGAGATGGGGGGTGGGGTGAGGACACAGTTTAAAGCAGAGACTGAAATCATCATTACTGACTTTCATAAACTATACCAAAGTTTATGAAAGTATGCTGCCTTGTTTTTCAGTCTTTGCTTTGTGTTCGCGGATCTTGACCCCAGCAATGACTCGTCTCCACTCCATATTCCCAGTCTCCGTTTGAGTTCATGGGACAGCTTTAATCTGGCTACATGCAATCTGATTGGCGCTAGCAGGTTTCAGATGGTGGATTTGGTTATTTTAGGAGATTTCTCATTTCACATTCACACTGTGGTGGGGACCGGTCACCGTGGTTAACTGAACCTGTTATTTCATCAGCAGACCAGATCCCTGGGAGTCGGGCAGAGACACAGATGGAGTTAGAATTGCTCATTTTTTATTAATTTAACCTTTACTTAACAATGAAGGTCCCAGCGATGCTCAGGCTCTCTGTTACAAGGGAGACCTTGCCAAAAAGGCAACAGCAGCAAATTTACAGCACATGTGATCATATACTGATCCAGCTTACCGAAGACAACATACAACTCACAACATACAACTCACACAAATAAATAAATATAAATGATGTTGAGCCCATGAACTGAGGCCAAGCCTTTTTCCCTCTGTGTGTGTGTGCGTGTGTGTGTGTGTGTGTGTGTGTGTGTGTGTGTGTGTGTGTGTGTGTGTGTGTGTGTGTGTGAGAGAGAGAGAGAGAGAGAGAGAGGGACAGGGTTACCACGGGAACGGGCAATGTCACTCTCACAGGCTCTTTCATGCCTTTATGTGGCCCAGTAAGCAGGAATTCTATTGGCTGATGGGTCTTTGGGCTCTGGTGAATTCCCATTCTGCTCAGAGCCATGTCGGCTTCCCTGTACCAGCACCATTCTACATGTGCCGCATGATTTACTGCCCTCAGAGAGAGAGAGATAAAGAGACAGACCAAAGAGAGATCAAAAGAGTGGGAGAGAGATAGACATACAGGCAGATAAAACAGAGAGGAGAGAGAGGCAGTGAAATTAAGAGGGAGATGGAGAGAGAAAGAGGAGAGATCCACCATGATGCAGGCATGTAGCTATTCTTCCCCGCTCTTTCCGTAGACCGGCTAGGTCAGGAATAGGACAGCGGAGTGTATTATAAAGCAGCACTGCCTCCCATTAACACCGTCCTACAGCTCACGCTGGTCTGCTGTGGGAGCAGGGCCAGCACTCTAACAATGTGGGTGTGGGTGCCAAGGACGGTCCTCCTATCTCACTGTCTTTTTATTTCCCACTAAAATGAAACAGAGTGAAAAAAAGACTCGACAGAATGAGAAAAACACAATCACACTGTACTTAAGAGCAGAGCCTCACCTCAATTGATTAGGCTAAATTCAGCAAATTACGACTGAAAAGAATAAATGCCATGATGAAACAAAACAAAGAATAGGAAGACAAACAGAAAACCAAACCAAAAATAAAATAGTGGTTGCCAGCGTGAGCCAGCTCATTACTCTAGCGACTGCGCGAGGGGGCAGGCTGCTGATTGCACTGTGCCGCTGTGACACACGGATGCTGGGCTGAGTATCTGTGATTCTCCCCCTACAGCTGGGGACCAGAGCGAGGGCACGGAGGAGCCGGGAAACAGACCCAACTCATTACCACAGCCTAAGCGTCTGTGCAGTGAGTGCACCCAGCCCTGCGCTAGTGCCATACTAGAGGAGGTGCCAGCATAGTGGCCACCAGCGAGCCCTGACTGAACCGTGAAGCAGGGAACACTCTGCTAGCGAATCCTTACTGAGCCCCAACACAGAGCATACGGAGCTAGCAAATCCTTACTGAACCCCAAAGCAGAGTCTTTACTGAACCAGTGCGTCAAACCAGGGGAAACTTTACTCAACCCTGAAGCAGAACAATCAGAGTTTAATAGCAGTGTGTCCCACAACAGAGGTACAAACAATCCAAATTCTCTTTTAATGAAACACAGGAGTCTGTGTGGAACAGGGCAAACCCCCATCCAAGCCAACCCTCCTGCTGCAGCAGTGGGTGATGATACAGATTGGTGTTAGCTGAGATGGGAGATCATGAAAGGGCTATAAATGCAATCTTTTGTAATGTCGGTTTAGTGAACCCCTCCCGCTCACATTGTGTCAGTGAATACAGGACGGGACCCTCACCTCTCTCACAGCTGGGCACGTCACCGCTCCACGTCAGGTCCCATTGGCACATGAGGATCTCGGTGCCCACCACCTGGAAGCCAAGTCACGATTATTTGTATAGTACATTTCACACAGGGTTTGTCACAATGTGCTGTACAGCTGACCCCAGCCCAAACCCTCCTCATAAGCAAACAGTAGGGCCGTGATCCTTGCTCCTTGTGCAGGACGGCTGCAGTATTATGCTGGTTACTGTTGCTTCCCAGCACTTAATGACCAATTAAAACAGTTGATTAAATTCAGCAAATCGAAAACGCATCTGTTTAAACTGCATCTTGCCCCATCAAACACAGTCCTCTGAATGTCTATTTCATCTACCTCTCACTATACACTTAAACTAATGTACCTATAGTAAGAGTATGCACTCATAGTAGAATGTGCCTGGCACCCACTTGAGCATTTAATGACATTCTATAGATTGAGATGGGAGATCATGAAAAGTGTTATGACTTCTATGGTTGGTTGTGGCACTGATAACTAGGTATCATCTCTGCTTGATGTCCCTGTCTGCTCTAGGCACTGTTGTATGTCACTCTGGGTACAAACATCTGTTCAATGCCTACATGCAAATGTAGTTAAGTCACCTCACTTGGCATTTTTGTGTCTGAAACTTCTGTGGATTTAAGTTAATGGCAAAAAACCAGCATATGCTGTGGCCGCGCAGGGCATGGAGAGGAACCAGGACAGCAGCCTGGGTAACAGTGAGGTCAGGAACAGCCATGGGGGCTGGGGGGTGGGGAACAGGCTCACCTGGAACCCTGGGTAGCACTGGTAGGTGACGACAGTGCCATGGATGAGCTCCGGGTGCGAGGTGCTCTTCCAGCCACTGGTGATCTCAGGGAGCTCTGGGCAGGTGTCGTTCCGGGGGACCTCTGTGACGGGTGGGTGTGGGGGGGGTTCAAAAGAGCGGACAGTTTAAACAATATGGTCAATAACCTTAGCTACTTATTTTTAGGGCCCTCTCCAGTCAAATTTACTCCAGGGCTATACTCATTATGTACATTACCGTTGTAACAATGAGATGGAAAATTGTTGTATTTTACATAGTCTACCAACATGTATAGATTTTTACAGTGCTAATTAATATTTATTGGGATACAATTGTTTTTTATAATTAGGAGCCACTAAATCTTATTCCACTTTGCCAAAATGACATTTACTCACGATATAACTTGTGCCAGTACCGTAAATTTTAAATAAATAAGACAGGCTTATGTGCAAGTTAATGTAGTTCTACCGCAAAGACTTATTTTCTGCGCTCTGATTATTAGTATCAATACTGGCAACTTTAGACATGTGGTGGGATGACAAAGCCAGCAACAACAACAATGAAAAAATGAGTCCATCGCAGCACAAGCTGGTCCAGCCTATTGCATGTAAATTAAGCTCCCAACAAGTGAAAAGGCTGCCATCGATTTGCAGCGATCGCGCACAGCAGCCTGTGCCAGGGAGAGGGCTGCCAGGTGTCCCGGCATCATTCCGAGCAGGCCTGTCCGTGGCACGGGCATGCACTCCCAAAACGCTGCTGATGCGGACGGACGCGCCCCTTTAATTGGGCACAGTTCTGATACCCATAATCCCCTGCACCTGCAACGCTCCGCTGATGAGCGAAGGCTGTGAAATGCTTTCATCTGCTCCCCTGCTGCCGCCACCACCTCCCCCTCTCTCTTTCTCTTCCCCCCGTTCTCTCTCATAGTGAGGAATGCCTTCCTCTCTATGATGATTGGACTGTTGCTGGAATGCTAACAGGCCCGATACATCTCGTTTTCACATGTATGGTCTTTTTGTGTCTCACCCCCCCACCCAAAAAAAAAAAGTTCTCATGTGTCCTTCACTCTCTCCCTCTGTGTGTCTTCCACAGAGCCTCACTGAAATGAATGGAATACTCAGCTGTCAGAGAGGAGGGGTGAAGAGGAGGGCAGGGAGCGGAGGGGAAGGGGACGGGGGAAATCTGTGCCACGTGGAAGCTTCCATATCTATACCAAGGCCCTAATTAAAATGCCTCAAGTTTCAATTAGCGGATTCAACAATATTTTCACAAAGCCTGGTGCTGAGAGCTTAGGGAGGGGCCTTTCAGTAATTAGTTTTAACCAGCAGTGTGCCGCATTCTCTGAATGCCCCAGAATCCAGAGCACACACCCACACATGCACACATGCCATCCCCCACCCTCACACCGGGCCCCGTCCGTCAGTCCCGGGGCCTACCGAAAAAGTGCACCACAAAGCCGTTGTGGTAGCCAAAGATGTTGGTGGCAGGGTCTGTCTGGAATTGGATAGTGACGTCGGCCATGGAGGTGTAGATTTTGAATCGCGGGTGCGAGCCGCTGTACTGGCCCAGGATGTTGGCCGTCAGGTCGTCGCCATCGTAGAAGGTCAGCATGTCGTTCTTCCCCACGTGGAGCCTGCATGGAGAGAGGGGGATGGCGTAATTTCAAATTCAAATGAGCTTCATCGACATGGCCGTAAACAAGGCTATAAACATCTCCTGCTAATGCAATTTCTTGGCAATGAACATGAACAGCAGAGCACTAAACACCAGTAAATTACCAGAAAAGTATATTGAAAACACTTAACATATGTGTCTTCAAATGACGTAAACAACGTTTTATTGACATATCCATCAAAATGCAATATTTCCCAAGCAATAGACTAACAAATACAAACCACAAAAATGTCAATAAGTTATCTCTAATTGATATTAAAATGCAAACATGAATTTAGGAACAATATCAATGACAACATTGACATAAACCGTATTGGTAAATGATAAATTCATCACTTGTAAACCAGACATTACCCTAAAGACCCTTTTTTTATCGTGGTAAGGTTTTCCTGAGACAGGATTAAAGACATACAGCCTATCTGGCTGCTAGGCTAGCAATCTGTTACTATTCTCCCACAAGGGAAAACAGTCTGCTCCAACTCGCCGCCGGGAGTTAGGCGCATTCTCCTCTCACTCCATCGTTTCTTTCATTTTCAGCCGAAGTGTACCGCTCCGCTTCGATCTCAAGGTAAAGCGCCCTCAAACAGACCAACTCCTTTGCTTTTAACCTTCCTTTTCGATGTTTGAGGGCTCTGTGATCGCCTCGCCTCTCTGACGAGTCTACACTGGCAAGGTGGCATAGAGGTCAGGGACTGCTGACACTTGTTATTCCTCCTGTGAAAGACTTTTTAAACAGTGATGGGCACAGAGAAAAAGAGAGTGGAATAGTACAGTTTTGATTCTTTGCAAGTTCAAGGTACTCAAATTAACGGTGCAAGGTTTTCTATCACACTGATCATGGCTGCTGAGAGGCAAGGCCGAGGTGGGGTCACTAACACTGCTACTCGCGTAAATACACCTCTTATCTCTGTCATTTCACTCCTGCTCTGAAGGTCCTACTGCACAGAAGTGAGAAATCAAAAATCAAGCAAATCTCCTGCCCTACAAAGAAAAATGTTTAGTGTTAATCCAACGCTAGATTAGGGATTTTACGTACTCTGTCAGAGTAAACTGTACTCTGTCAGTGCTGATGTAATATATTGCAGTGCAACCTGAGGCTCCCCTCTGAACGCTGTATAGTTGCTTTAATGTTTGTGTTTACTATATAAAGGTATCCCTACATTACATCCTGACTCGAAAGGATCTCTAGTTTGATTTATATTCTTTCTTTTACGCAAGAAGAGAACAATATTTAACTCTATTTTAATACGAAACAAATTTCTTTTGCCACAAACGTATTCCATTCTAGATGTGAACAAACCTGTGAAATTCCCATGCTGTGAAGAACGGAGAGGAAGAGATAGCTGGGATTCTGAATCTCCTTCGGGTTGGATGGATTTTATTCGGAAACAAATGCTGAATAATTCATCACTAATTTACCTGTCTCCAAGACTTTCCGTGGCTGCTCATAAATATGCGATTTCAAGAAATGTCAACTCCATCTCATTATGAAAATGAGAGATAAGATAAGACGCCATGGACTGTCTCTGGAAGGACTGTTTTCAGCCCCCCTCTCGTATTTAGCGTCAGATGGTCAAATGTTTGTCTTAATAACACTTAAGAAACACTTCCAAATACATCAAATCATCTTAAACACAATAATACAGTAAATAATAATAATAATAATAATAATAATAATAATAATGCACAGAGTAGTGCATGCGTTTCTTTATTACGAACCATAGGGTTTAACTCGAATATTTAATGTAATAGGCTTTATGGCAGTCCGTTCGCAAGTATGGTTTGTCCATAAATCAGACGTTCGTAACCCGGACACTGTCAGTATACTTGTGTATAACACAAATTTTCTTGTCTGTGCTCCTGGTTACTGTGACTGCTGTGAAAAACTATTGAGCATTTAAAAAAACTGTGAATACTTATAAAAAATGGAGAACTAGAAATGATTGCAGAACACATGGTTATTAAAATAGTAGGGAGCACAGATACTTGCTGCATCTCTCATAGTGTCTGCACCACCAGCTGCGAAAACAGACACCAGCAGAGCTGATTCTGAAGCAAGCAAATACATCTCCATATTTTTTCCTTTTAATGAAAATGGCTTTTTTCATTTTTCACTTTCTATAACAAATGACCTCACAGTAAAAAAAAAGAGAGATGTAAGTGAGAAAAGTAAGAAAAGGGTCAGTTAGCGATGACAGCAGTTTGATAAAGCGAAGCAGGCCTGCCCATAGCTCAGTCTGCTGTCCCATTTCCCATTCAGCGACGGCATAACAGTTTTTTAGCTATAATAAAAAGAAAAGCAGTCTGGGCTTGACTTTTCGTTACAGCTGCCCCCGCCTCTCTTTGTGAGGCATTAACCTTTAGAGATGATGAAGTTTTGGAGCTACTTTTCCCTCCCGAGGCATAAGGAGAGGTTGCAGAAACAGGGGTGTGCATTCAAAGCAGGAGAGGAAAAAAAGAAAGGGGGGGGGGGAGAGGACGAATGCTTGTTCCCTCCCAGGCCTGGTACAGCGCAGTAAACTCCACTGGTGTGTGCGTACATGTATGTGCGAATCTTGAGTGGAGAGACTGAGCGGCTTCCCGCTTGGATTTTCGCAGTGATTTCTGTGGATTGGCTGCATTAATATTCACCAACTGTGTGCTATGGAGCTTATGAAGGGGAGGGGGAGGGGAAGTGCAGGTGTGTGTGGGGGGGTTTGTGGGGGTGTCACCCCATGCCAGCCCCCCACACACAGCCAGCTATGGGTAAAAGCAATCCTCTCTAACCTATCCATCATTTGTCTCCCCCCAAATCCGCCACAAGATTTATGCTGCCTCCAGATTGCATTTACATGAACGGGTGCGCACGACTAGCTGAAGGATGGCTGCCCAGAGGACTAACTATTTAATGGTCATTTGGATTTCCCTCTACTCTTTTTTTTCCTCCTTTCCTCGTGAAAATTAATCTACCTGCCTTGATTGCTCTGCTGGCAAATCCCATTTCTAATCAGTTTCTCTGCGCGGCGTCCGGGCGTGGCCTAGCTTTCCCATACCGCCACTGCCGACAGGCTTTCTCTGCTTTAAGTACCCTCCCCCCACCCAATCTCTGAAAGTTAGGTGTGACTGGCTAGCTCTTTCTCCTGCAAGTGCTCAGTGAGCCCTTGCTAAAGAATATCCTCAAACTCAAGCCATGATCAGAACAGAGGCGCTACAGAATTGGATGTACTGTATAGTGTCTTAGGAGTGTAAACAGTCATGACTTGTTCTGTTTTAAATAAAATATTTGAGCGCTGGAGATTGAGATTAATATTTGTTTTCTTATCTTCCCTGGCTCCCATTGCAAAATAGATTTCCTATTTTCAGTGGGGCTAACTGTGAAATAAAGTTGAAGTAAAAGAGGGAAGAAAAATTGCTGCTTCTCATTTGTGTTTCAAGTGTGCAGATTGAATGGCTGGGATTTAGTATTTGCGCTTTGTAAAGGCAGGATTGTCCCTGAGGCCCCTGTAAGCTGCTTCAATCAGCCCGGTTAAACAGGTGAGCTTAAGTGAAGCAGTTGCCACGGGAGCCGGGTTTTGCAGACGATGCTCTACACATGGATGCTAGTGTCTGCTGCTGCTGTGTGCCTTCAGCAGGATTAAAGCTGAACCAGGTTTTTACTTTCCCCCTGAGAATAAGAACAACCAGTGGACAGAGACCACTGTTTTACTGCTGTCAAAAGATATATCTCCACATATTAAGCATGGCTTCTTATTTGAAGAAAGATAAAATTTCACATAATAAAAAGTTAACAGTAAGCAGCCACCACCTGGACCAAGTAGTGTACCAAAATGCATTTGAATTGTGCATTATCATTAGTTCATCAGCAGTAATACATTTCTGAAGCGCTGTAGAACAGTATGAGTAGATATGAATAACACACACACACACACACACACAGTACATATACCAGCACACAGATATAGAGACTGACCAGACTGTTGTCTACTCTCAGATAGTGTCGATGTGTAAAACATGTGGGAAAGATGGCCACCTTCTCCTGCGTCGCTGTGTGTGTGTGTGTGTGTGTGTGTGTGTGTGTGTGTATGTATGTGTGTGTGTGTGTGTGTGTGTATGCGTGCAGAAGGCAGCTGCAGCACGGTAGGCGCCAGAGGCATCCTTAGATGCATACCAAGAGGGCAGCTCTGGGGGCTGCTCGCTGGCCACTGGGAGGTTAGGATTACCCTGTGGGTAGAGTGAAGAAGCACAGCGGGACAGGAGAATGTTCTGGAACACACACACACACACACATACACACACGAGCGGACTTGAACATACACCACATGCACACACCCAGGCCGGACATACACTACATGCATGTGTGAACACTTAAACACATCCACACACGCACACATTCTGCTTTCTCCAGACTGTGAGTAATGTAACTGAGAGCGTACTCAGTGACCAAGCCGCGGGAGCAGCTCTTTCCCTTCCCTGTGAGGAACATGCAAAAACAGCTGCCCGGGAGACCGAGAAACAAGAGGCATAACAATTGAAACAGAAACTGGGCAACTTCATTTCATCCACTTGCTGGGAGTGGAGAAGAAATCCTCAGTACAAATCTGCACAGCACGCCGGAGACTTTCGGAGGCTCCATAAATGCCAGTAACAGGCATCCAGCCCAGAACTCTGGGCCTCCAATCAGGGCCACCTCAAAGCTGCGGTAATCCTGTTTTCCACGTGTTCCGAGCCTGGAGTAACGCTAGCGCGCAGCGGGGCAGCACCCCTCTCTACATCCAGATACACCAGAGCATGCAGTCATCTGCCCTTGTACATTGCAAGCAAAATAGCTAAACTGATCCTAGATTTGCACTCTGTGATGTTTTATGAATATAGGCTCAGATTGGGGACGGGGATGATAAGATCAGCCTGCTGGGGGGCCCGGGGCTCCTGTCTTTAGCAGGTTAAAGGTGAATTAATGGTTTTAATTAGCCCATTTAAAAACATATCAAAATGGCTTAGGCTGGTGTGTATGCAGGTTTTTGTTTCCACCAATTGCACAGTTCTATAAGCTAATTACTTATATACACCAAAGCCAGTTCACTTATTGATCCGATCACAAAAATATATACCATGTAGGAACAACACAACAACAGCTGTCAACTTCCATTCACAAACCAAATAATACATTTAGCTTGAATACACAAACAATTTGGGTTATAAATTAATTATGATGAGAATTTGGCATGATATCCAGAGGAATAATATGGTCACACTCTGCCTATAACCTGAGCACCAGATCCTCCACCCCCCACGTTCCAGGAGCTGTCCCTGGTGCTGAAAGTTGCCCCTCCGGGGTGGGGGGGTCCTGGGCAATACTGCGATTGGGGGGCACTCCCCTCCCCTGCGCTCCAGCCCCTTCTCCGTCTGACAGACCCAGGCTCTAACAAGAGCTGTCAGGCCACAGCAACTCTCTGGCTCCCGGCGCCAGGCACCGTTAGCTTTCCGCGACGGTGGGTGAGCCCAGCAGAATTGAATTTCCTCTGGACCGTACTCTCTCTGCTCCAGGAGCGGTAATGTGATGGAGTTATCCTAAACAATTCAATTAAATTACTTTCTCCTGTTTAGTCTAGTTCTCCTTTCTAATTAGAAACTTAGGTATTGGTTACCAAGAAAAAAAAAACAACAACAACAACAGCGAGTTTAGGCCTTTGGCTGGCTGCCTGGCGAGAGGGAGAGGAGAGAGACTTCATTAATAACTCTGCTGCCGAAATCTGCAACCCTTCTCAGGGCAACGTTCATTCCCACTCTGGCCCGGCCAAAAACGTATCCAGCAAGAGAGGGGCAATGGTGACTCTGCAGGTCCCTGAGGCCTTTCTCCAAAGGCCCTGCCTAAATTTGTCGAGCTGGGAGCAGCTGGGACCGACTGTCCCAGGCAGAGATGTATAAGTTAGGCTCTGTGGGACAAATTACTATTTCAGAACAAATGAATGGCTTTCACACACACACACACACACACACACACACGCGCGCGCACACACACACACACACGCTGTTTTCTTGACCCTGGGAGCTCAAATGGAAATATTGTTTCTTTGCCAAGTAAATATAGCAGCTAGTGCAGAGTTAGGGAATCCAACTTTCTGATCATATAATATGTCTTACCAATAAATAATACTCCCTCACTAACACAGCATTAATTGTGGTGTTTAAATCCATCAAATTGTGTTGAAGAAAAAACACTTGTTTTTCCATCTGAGTTAAATATGCAGTTAAAAGTGCGCTCTGAATCCAGGCTCTAGTCACAGTAAACTGTCTTTTTGTCTGAGAAGTGAGGATAAAAAGCAAACTATGAATAACTGTGCAACAGACATAATTAATCATTCCATGTTTCCACAATGAAAACATGACTCACTGCTAAGGTTTTTTTTTTTTTACAACTACTTTGATTCGTGTTCTACTCCAAACACTCCAAAGTTCAAAACTCTCAGCGCAAAACACAAACTACTATCAAAACCCAGAAAGCAATGCAAGTCGACTACCTTTGAGAGTCTACTGTGATAAAGAAATCAAACAATTCAGTGACAGAACATCAAACGCTGAAATATTCTTTTTAATTACTGCAGCACAATAATATCAATCCTCAACAAATAACAGGCTAGAGGAGGAAATACTTAAAATACTAAGTATTCTAGAAACTTTTGCTTAAAGGAATTAAAAATGTGAACAAAATTATGTACAATAACAAGAATTCTCCTTTTGCACAAATATCCAGAATAAGGTATTGACGAAAGCTGGACTTTATCTTTCATACACCTTTTACAGAAAGGCTCTTTTATGCACCCTTAAGTGTTCCTTGCCTGTCCTGCTCTGGGAACATCTAAAACCCTAAATTAACCTTCTTTTTCCCTGAAGACTGTAAATGTTGCAGCAAATGTGAGATTTCTTAAACTGTCAATGCACTGTCCCATATGAAGGCAATATTGACATAAAACTCACACATTTTGTGAATTGTATGACCCCATCACTGAACCCTGTTACATGGTTCCATTTCATGGCATTGCAACCCTCATATGCATACCAGGAGTTGAATTGAATATTGGTGTGTTTTTTTCCAGATTTGACATGAACATATGACTTTCTTATTGAATGTGTCTACTACCAACATCACCACAACCTCCTCCACCATCTCCACCTGCATAACAACAGCCATGACCAATAAACCATCCAAGCTACTCCACTGTGACAGCAGAGCCTGCTGGTGCCTGTAGACACAAGGATGGAATTTTGAATGTTTTACGTTGTACATTAACTTGGTAAAATGTATCTGTGCATTTTAGGTTTACAACTCTGTTTGGCTTACTATGTTGAGTTTTTCATTTTGGTGCAGTGTTTTGAAAATGTGTTAAAAAAAGCGTTATGATTATTGATAGTAATACTGACTACAACACAGCGTAGAGACAAAGCAGTCCCGTGTCACAAAACTTGTAATTCACATGTCCACCACAAGAGGGCTCTATCATCCCAGACACCAGACTGACACAGTTCTCTGTCAACTAATGGAAAATGTGTGTATTTGTGACTCTGTTTTCCCCCAGAATTTCACAAAAGCTCTTCCCTATCACAAGGAGTGTTTTCGGTAGGCAGAATAACACAAAACATTTAGTTGAGGCAGGGATGAGAAAACATAGGCTCACATCCAGCATTCGTTAGAAAGGGCTCCACGCCTCCCTCAAACTTGGGCCTCCTTCACCCCCGCCTGCGAGATGCACAGCTTGTTGAATGCAGGTGCGATTGTGCGCCTGCTAAGGGGGGAGTTGGGAGGAAGGGGGCGGTCTGGCCCCCATCCATGCAGGTGCGCTGGCTGTCACCTGTGCCACCCGCCCGCTCTCCTGCCTGCCTGCCCGCCGTGCCATGCCTCTGTGCCAGCCAAGCTGTGGGGTAATGAGCAGCACCGAAGCCCTCCGCTTTTTGTGCTAAACGAATTAATCAGCCGTCATTATGCTGCCGTGTTCCCTTGTAATTGCGAGCGTGGGTATGCTGATGAATGGTTATTGGGAAGGGGGGTGGTGGTGGTGGTGGGGAGGGGGGGTGGATTGGGTTGTGTGGGGTGGGGGGGGGTAGTGAAAGCATTCTCATTACCGGCGAGAGTGTTCCCGCACCACGGTGTTCCGCGAGGCGAGCAAGAGCGTAGCGGGAATTCCGGAGCGCGCTGACAGAGAGGGGGAGCTCATTCCAGAAGCCTCTCTTTTCTGGCTCTCTACGCTGGATGTAGCACATGTACCGCTGGGTGAGTCACAGCTAGCAGCGACGTGGAGCATCAGATCAGTATGGAGGACCGTAGCGTAGAAAGGAGCGATTCATAGGCCCTGTTAACGCGTGTTCTTTGGATGCACCATGTCCAATTCCTTCACAACAGCTATGAGAAATGTGCCCTCGGCATAAGCTTAAGGAGGTGAAGATGCAACGCGTTCAGAGTCAAGCGCAGACAGACAACCTTATTGCATCACATGTCCAGAATGGAAATAGTATCAGATATGAGTTTAAACAGGGCCTTGGTGTAGTGGGCAGAGACTAGTAAGTAGGGAGAGTCTAAGATTTAGTGAGGAAGACCTTCAGTGAGTGTGGAGGAGTTAAGATAAGAATAGAGATAAGAAAACTTATACTCATGAGTAGTGGAAGTGAAGTAGGTAAATGGATTCATTTTATAGAGAGAGGTAACAGTCTCTCCTCAAAAACCAATGTGTCATACCCTTTTACCAATGGAGTGACTTATAGCGCCTGTGTGGAAATTTGATCAGGACACTGCTCATTACCCCACAATACTAATGCCCTGAGATGTTTAACGGACACAGTGAGTCAGGACCTCGGCATTACTCCTCATCCAAAAAGACTGAGGGGAGGAGCTGAGGACAGAGCAGTAGCCTAAACTTCCCAGTGAATCTGCCAATAACGAGCTGTCAATCATGTCACATGGCACGGAGCTGTGGCGTCGGGGGCGAGGTCGAGCGAACGAGCGTCTCATAAAGGGTTAGAGACGAAACACGCGCTCTATTATCATGCAAAGCCACATGCGGCGCAGCGCCGTCCTCCGTCATTTTCCCCTCCATCTGCGGTTCTCATTTGACGTGCCTCGCTGATAATGTTCCATATGCCATTTGACAAATTCGATCATTTAGACGTGAGAGAGGGAGGTCTGCCTGGTACAGTGGAGCGCGGCGAGGCAGCGTGACCCAGCCCAGGCCTCCCTGGATCCATCTGTCTGCCTCTTAACTTAATTACAAAAAAACACACTTCTGACTGTGTATTCGCTTATTTCGCGTTTGATCGTCTTATCTTCTAAGCGGAAGGCGAGATACTCTGCGTCGGATTGTGGCTGATAAGCCCAGCAGCAGAAGCTCCGCAGCCCGCTGCTTCACAGATCTCAGGCAGTCTTTAGCTTTGCTACGTTGGCTCCCAAACTTTTGAGGCCAAGAACCCACTTAAGGAGTTGCTAGGTACAATTTCTCTGATCTACCCCTTTGTGGCATGAGTAGCTGTTTTTTATGTATCACAACTGCATGTACAGTGTTACCAGTGCAGAGCATTTGGATATGGAAATGCCAGGTTCCATCAGCTTCACGATGGCTAGCGCTAGCACATGACTTGTATAACACTGACTCATTTTAGCCAATAAGAATGTTTTGTTCTCCTCAACAAAACACAGTGATTGGTTCACATTGGGAAGCAACTGATAGTACCGCCCGTTTTTTATTCATGAAGACTTGTCTTTCCCATCACCTGGTGTAGCATTATTACAGGAACAATTCTTAGTTTGAATGATCCACTTAAAACCCTCCCTATGATCCACCTGTGGGTCCAGACCCACTGATTAGGCTACCTAGATGAGGAGGAGAAGGGTGGTTCAGATGCTGGGCTTGGCTCAGTGGGGCAGGCTGTGCAGGGTGTGGGTAAGTGATGAGTGTAGATAGGCTGAATGACCTTTTCCTACGGTGATGTATACTCGTTCTTATCATAAAAACGTGCTTCCTGGGCTGTCCCTGAACGCCATCTTTTATCACACTGCTTCCTGTGCGCACGTATTGGAAACAGATTACTGTGACAGCCTCCTCTGCCGAGCATAAAGGATGCAATTTAGTTTAATGGCACACAATGAAATGCCAGCACCACAGAAACGAAAAAAGAGGATGGGAAAACATAAGTATGCAAATGTGCTCAACTTAATCAACAAAAGAAAAATTAAAACGCTTGAATAATCGATCGGAGGAGAACGCTAGCGCAGTAGTAACCGACCCATTCTAAAGCTGCACCTGATGCAGCAATCAGAAAGAGCACTTGTTATTCCTCTCAGCACAACTGATGCAGATTTCCACAATCTTTGGACAAAATAACTCCAAGGGGTTTGTTTTCAGCGTCCATGTGCCGGCACTTAACACGCCCCATTCATGTGCAAAACAGCCTCTCTTCTTGCTTTTTCTTTTTGGTGTGAGATACAGCTATTAGCTCCTCCAGCTCTCTCTGTTTGATGTTTGAGTCAGTTTGCAGATAAAGCGCAAAGTGTTTAATGATCTAGCCTCAGCGCTATACTGTGTTTTCCTGTCTGCAGGGAGCCCCACTAAACAAACCCAGAGGTGAAACAGAACTCCGTTCTCTTTGCTCGGCTCTGACGTGGGGATCTGATGATTCACTCCTCAGGCAGAGGGAAGGGCCAAAGGGCAGAAACAGCACAAATAGCCACAGTGATGCATGCATACAGCGCCACGGAGGGCCGGAGCATGCCTGCCTGCACTATAGCTTCACTGAATATGTGGGATGTAAATGTAACTGGGATTACTGTGTTTCTAATGGTGTCTTGCACAGCAGTGAATATACACCTGCAAGCAGCATGTAAATTCACTCATTCACTTGCAATCACACACACACACACACACACACACACACACACCACACATGTAAATTCACTCTCACACATGCATTCATGCACATACACATGCATACACACATACACACTTACACACACACACACACACACACACACACACACACACACACACACACACACACACACACACAAAACAGACACACACACACAAGGACACACAGACACACACTCACACACACACACACAAAACAGACACACACACATACACACACACACACACAAACAGACACACACACACATACACACACACACACACACACACTTACAGCATCACAGCGTATCCACCGTATAGTGGCCTGAGTGATAGACAGTGGTGCATGCCTCTGGAATGAGAATGGCTCTGCACTGAAACAGCGTGTGAAGGCGTAGGGCTCTCATCCCACACACACAAACCCAGGCCCTCTCTAAGCTGCGGTTTGGCAGGCCGCTCACGCCCACAATAAAAGGGTGTGGAATAACTACAGAGCGAGAGAGAGAGAGAGAGAGAGAGAGAGAGAGTGGCCGAGGCCCTCTTACACTGAGGAGAGGGGAGGGAATGTATATTTAGAGCTGAATTAATACTGGCAAGTGGTCGCGCTGCCATCACATATCCATTTCAAAGAAACCACGTCATCCACTGTGGGACAGCCATAGGGGGTTTCTGGGTAAATTGGTCAACCCCAGTTCATACTGGAATGTGTGGCTTGGCACACTTGAGAGTGGGGGAAGGAGGGGGGCGGGTAACAGGGGAGTGTATGAAGAAAGGCTGGAGTTCCTCTTCAAACATTCAGCATCAGAGAGGGGTGGTTCTCCACCCACCCTCCTGACCGTACCAGCTCACCCACAGTGTCTGTGAGGTGCAAAGCGCAACATTTGCTGCCGGGCTGCAAGACAGAGGCCTCAGCCGGCGGCTCACTGTCCACTGCCGTCTTCAAAAGGCGCGAGTCTAAGAGTCAAAAGTCTTGATCATCCCGGTTTTTGATGGTTGCATTAAGTTTTGTGGGGGGAAAAATATCACCATCTGTGTTCATTCAAGAGTTCCAGTTGACTTTGAGCTCCTGTTGAAACTATTCACTAGCACTAGTAGATTAATGGTACTGTAATAGCTTGGCAGCTGGTCTTACAACTCAGGGGCTACAGGTTTGATTCCCAGTTATGGCATTGCTCTTGTACCCTTGAGCAAGGCACTTCAGTTGAATTGCTTCTGTTAATATCCAGCCATGTAAATGGATAGTGTATAAAAAAATGTAAAAGCGTCTGCTAAAAGCCTAAAATGTAAATGCTGCTGGTATGGAAACTGCCCACAGCCTGATCCAGACAGAGAGGAGTGGAGTCACTTACACCTGGATGTCCAGCATGATCCTCTTGTCCTCCTCTACATGGATGCCCCAGATGCAGTCCTGGCCCTTGTCGTAGGCCTCAGGCCAGTTAGGCGACAGCACCACTCCAGCCGAGTCTGTGATCTCGCCACTGCAGACGGCTGTAGTACAGGTAAAAAAACACGGAGGTCATTTTCACATCTGTGGCTTTGGATTCTCCTTATCATCCAAATAGTCATGATAGGCTTTCTTCTGCTTAATAATTTTTCTGCTGTAGGGCCTATCTGTAGGGCCTATCCTCACACTAGAACAGTGCCTTAACAGGATGAGCCACCTTACACCCTGTTGCTTCTTATAGCAGTAAAAAAAAGCTGACCTCACCCTCCGCTTAAGTGAACAGCATGTACACGCTAATCTTTTTGATCCAAACTTCATTGTGGGTCTGAGAAATACGTTCAAGGAACAGGGGGAGATAAGACTAGGGGTCCACTTGGCAGTGTGTGGTAAAACACAAGTTTAGTACAAGCTGGGCTCAGTGACTGCAGGCTGTCTGGCTCAACACGGCAGGGAACACCCTTCCTTTGTCCCACAGCATTCAATTATCCTGCCCACCGTATGTACAGCCTGCAGTGTAGTACAGGACAAAAAAACCCACAACTCTCACAGTGAAATGAACTGGCTTATCGCATCTGGACTTGTGCATCATTTCAATGAATCATAATCTACCGTATCAATCTTATGATTCTGTACATTATTGTTCATAACCACCGTCTGACAAAATACTTCATAATGGGTATTTTCAAAGAGGAGGAAAACAAACAAAAAAGAAAGAAATGCAGGGAACATTGCTCCTGGACCCTTTAAAAGGTAATTGAGCTGAACGTCTGGGAAATAATGCAATACTAAAGACTGCAAGAAGGAGAAGCATGTTTAGTCACTGATCATAAACAGATAGAAAAAATGTAAGTGAGCTCTTTTTAAGATAAAGAATAAAACAAGTTCTCGCTACCTAACCTAGATCCTGCAAAGTTCCTCTCCGTTGTCATGTTTGAGAATTACTCAGGTTCTCAGAGCACTCAAAATAAATGTTTTAATGTTTCAATGGTTGTGCTAAACTGGATGACTCCTGGCACTGTACTCTTCAAGCAGGCTCTTATTCAGAGCACCTTACAAAACAGTGCATACAATAAAGTAATTCAATAAAGTAAAGGCATATGTATGTAACAAAATTGTCACAACAATTAAAAAATGTTATTGTAAATAGCAAAGGTAAGATAATCGTATTGTCACACCTAAGTCCTGTACTGAAGAACTGGAATTCTCAACCTGAGCTCAAAGATTGGCGAATGAGTCCATATTTGGATAAACAGGCACCATATTTGGATAAACAGGCACCATATTTGCAAGGCCTTAACTGGATACTGACTGAGCGAATCCCACCCCACTCGCCCAGGACCAGAGCTGGGGATGGCAGGGGCAGAGCAGAGATTTGGGCAGGGTTATGGCGCTGATCCTCTTTAACAAGGGGTGAGGTGGGGGGGGGGTAGCACCCACCTCTGCAGGCAGGTTCCGTCTCGTTCCACTGCGGGTTCTCCGGGTCCATGCACTCGATGATGACAGAGCCCTGCTCCAGGGTGTAGCCGGAGTCACAGGTGAACTCTACCACCGTGCCCACCGCGTATGTGGAGTCGCTGCTGGTGAAGTTGCCGTACTTGACGAAAGGCTCGTAGCAGTTCCCCCGAGCAAACGCTGAGAGGAAACACACAACGGCCCGATGTAACAACAGGCCTCTTTTCTTTTAATGTCATGCATTTTACCTCCCAGTTTGTTAGCAGAGCTTAATTATGCCGCGGTGCATGTTTAATTCAAAGATGCAATGCTTTGAACACAGTTGGACTCACAGAAGTGATTTTAAATATCCTCCTTATTCATGCACACAAACGCACACACAAACACACAAACACAAACACACTGTTAAACTCTTAACATTAACATTATTTTAATAATGAATAACTATTAATATTGAATAATAAAGTATTTATTTAAATGAATACTTTGATAATATTAAAATGATTCAAACTAACAATGCTAATTTCTTCATTCCCACTCATGCTGCTTCATACATGCCTACTGTTGTCACACTCCTCTGACATAAATACACACATTTTTTATCCCTCTGTATGAAAATCTTGCTTTGGTCCTACACTCAGAGTGCAAAGGTCCAATTTTTCACTCTGTTTTCCCTCTCGCCTGTTTTAAAGTCAATTTATTAATTGTGTCATGGGTATAGCTGTCTAAACTGGGTGACATGGGACCACCTGTCACCCTGACATGCTGTGGGCTCTCCTCATTAGTGTCAGAGGTACTGGAGTGTTGGGTCTAAGAGGTGAACACTCTCTGCCCCAGTTTCTCACTCTTAAAGCACAGGCCAGACTCACGCGCTGAAGAGAGCCTAAATATGAATGAGTCCACAGGGGAAAAAAACGGAAATAGAAATACATAGAATGAATTTCTTAGGATATTTTGCACATCAGTTATTTTTTTCCTTGTGTTAATTAATGAATTAGAAGGGTTTAGTGGCCGAGGTCAGGAGGAGGGTGACTCTAAGCCAGCGGAGCCAGAGGCATTTCCCCTCCTCAGCTGTCAGCGAGGCCGTTTGAGCGGCGTTCACCAGGCAGTCACACAACTTTGATCTCCCCATCATACCAGGCTCCATCATACATACACTATTCAGCTACAACAGTAAACATCAGGGAAACTCTCACTGCAATTAATAAAAAGAACCGGCTAATATATTTTCCTTAGGCCAGAGACAGGATTTTCTTGTTTGAGATTAAAATTTAGAGTGTTCTGAATAAAAAAAAAAGGCACACATTTAAAAAATGAATTTGAATTCTGACTTTAATCGAGACAATTACATAATTTAAAAAATACTGCGAGCAGTTGATATCGAACGTTTTTCAGGCATGCCTTTATTGATTCAGTCTGAAATGTTATACTATTCAGGACTGAAACTGTATTAAAGGAAACATTTCAGTGACCTTGAAACAGTGACTTTTAACACTGTACACTACATGCTAGACAATGAGGAGTGTCAAGCTTTACAGTGGCGTGATAAAGGTAACATCCCATTCCTGGGATAACCATATCTTATCCACGCAAAGCGGAAGACAGGACAACTTGTTCCCAATGTACAAATGATTCCAAATTGTGAAGCTGTTTGCTGTTAAAAAAACACAGAAAGAACTTCAGAACAACCCAGGAACGCGGCTGTCAAGAAAGTGATTCAAAGTGCCATTTACACCGCCATGTTTAAGCGATCCCTGAAAAGATTCAGCACTCCGATAAAGGATAATGAGATTTCAAGTCTCATAATGCAAGCAGACTTGAGAGCCGACATGTTAGCATATAAGCCTTGGTTTCCAAATACAAAAGCCTTTCCGAGGAAACTGACAGGCTGGTTGGAGGGTGGATAAAGATTCAATATGATGAAATGCATCGTGTCAACTATTTAACCACGGCTAAACCTCCTCTGGGTTAGATTCCTTCCTCCTACTATGTTATTTGATTTCCACTGCTGTCATTCAGAGATAAGCCAGGTATTATCAAAGGGAGGCGTGTGTGTGTGTGTGTGTGTGTGTGTGTGTGTGTGTGTGTGTGTGTGTGTGTGTGTGTGTGTGTGTGTGTGTGTGTGTGTGTGTGTGGACGCAAAATTCTCTGTTTACTGGTTTACTGGAGTTGGACTCATCCCTAACCTTCAGTACGCAGAATAACCAGTGAGCAGGACCTCGTTTCTACTGTGGCCCTTGGTGAGCCTCAGGGTCTGCTGACCTTTGACCTCATCAGCCGCCAGTCCAGGCCAAAGGAGGCAGGTGAGGTGAGTTAGCTGTGCAAACAGCTGCTTTAATTGGACAATTATGTGTTGTGTTACACCCTGCAGCTCTCAGTGGGATAGAATACTACTCTCTGTAAAGATGTGCAATGTGTTTCTCACATTACATTTTGCAGCCAAGTTGTGAAGCTGGTTTGACTGTGGCTTCTGGATCATTTCAATGTCAATGAAAAAATGTCAATTTTCAAAAAAAAACATACAGTATACTACACATCTGAACATACTGCATCTGTGTGGTATTGGCATACCAATATTGCCTTGTTATTGTAAAATCTGCCACTCTGACAGCCTGATGTAAACTGACTGTGGGACCTAACTCCTTTCTGTGTGTCCAGTTTATTCTAAATTGTAATGTGGACCTAAGAAACTGTAAGAAAAAAAAACAATTTCAACTTCATTCAAAACATTTTCAACTTCCATCTCACTTGCACAATAGTTTTGCTACTGATGTTTCACCTTATGTTCTGTTTGTTCTGTTTTCAAGTGTTGTACAATTAAATTAAGATAAACTGAACCTGCCTAAGGTCAAAAGCGGGTGCTTACCTTCGTATCGGACCGCCGTGCCAGTAGAGGTGCCAGAGCCGTCTGTGGTGAACTCGATGAAGAGGTGGCGGGCCGTGCTGACGATGCCCTCGTTAGGCAGGTACTCTACCTCATAGGAATCATACACTGGATGAGAGTCGATATTGTTCCCATCCTTTATGAGAAACCTGGGGGCAACAGTGTGGTATAGTGGTTATCATGGTGAACGCGTTTCCCACAATGCACTGCTGCTGAACTAACTTCACCTGATTTGTTTCAGCAAACATCCAGCTGTATAGACAGTTTGTTTGTAAAAATGTTAGCTGTGCAATGCACTTCGGGTAAGGGCTTTTGCTAGATACAGTGAAATATAATATAAATTGACAGGAAATAACAGAAATACTAGTTTCATTACAGGGGAGGCTAAAGGGAAAGGCCTGAGGGGGGTGAGTATATACAGCATAAAATAATCAGTGTTAATTTAGCTTTAACAGAATTTGTATGAGGCGAGTATGGATTACAAGCACTGCATCAGAATGAAATGAACACTGAACATTTTACCGTGTATGTATTAATGCTCGAGTCCCCCCTCACCCGAATGACATTGCTGGAGCCAGGTTTGGCTAACAAGCCTCCCTGCATCCAAGCAGCATGAAGGTGTGAATAAAGAACAGGGTCCTAGTGAGTGAGCTAAAGCACAGCTTTGCTCTTTGTAAGTAGTTATCACAAGCTTCTGATAAGCATTGCTAACGGCTCCATGGCTACATCGAATGCCCCCCCCCCATTCCCCCGTTTGTAAACGACACTTCACTGTGATTCATTTACATTGTGGTTAATTATTTGAAAGGATTTCAAGTCGGTTTATTTATTCCCCTTTTGAATCCCTGACAGGTTTGAGTTATACCCCTGTGTGAGAGGTAGGTAGGAGCACAGGAAAACGCAGCTGGCTCAGGCGTAGTTTTTTTTTTTTTTATGCCGTAAGGCTGATTGTCAGAGTGTATCACAGCGTGAATGCGATATGATAGCTTGAGGTGAGAATATAGTCAGAACGGCCGTTCTGCTGGTAAGGTCTTATCAGTTTCAAACCCGGAGAGAGGCCTGACAGTGGCTGTCCTTGACCATGCATGCTAATAGCCTCAGAGCATGTAGTTTGGCCCATACTTCTCACACTCAGTACACTGACTTCAGTTACAGCCAATACCACCACCTATAAAGTTTCTGAAAACCTTATTGTGTGTTTATGTTCCTTCAGAATTTCTTTAACCTATTGACACAAACAAAATTTGGCTCATTGCTATATACTTTGCCTTTGCATTCTTCATTACCAAACAAATGGTTCAGTTTCGATTAAAAAATGTCCACACTTTCACCTGTTAAGACTGCATTGATTCACAGCCAGTTAGTCTATTCTTTAAATCAATAACAAAGTGAAACTTAATGAATCACATACCATGTAGAATAACATGAAAACAAAATCATTCATAAATCTGATTGCTTAAAAAGTGCAGGAATATAAATATGAGATTCCTCATGGCATTCATAGATTTGGGAAAAAATGCAGCATAAGAGGATACATTAGGATCCCTTAGGATATTAAGAGTGGGTATTTAAGTATGAGTAAGAGTGCGTTGCAGTTGAGGGGTTGACGTCCTGGCTCAGGGGCCCCCCAGGGCCGAGGCTGAGAGCTGCTGGGTTAGAGTGTCCCGTCTCACCTGTCGTCGTCCTCAGCCAGGGCCACCTTCTCAAAGTGGATGTGTAGCCTCTGGCCCTCGGGGGCCTCCAGCACCCAGTGGCAGGTCAGGTTGTTGCTGTAGTTGCTGGGGAAACCGGGCGAGACGATGCGCCCCACAGTGGCGTTCTTGATCATGCCGCCGCAGGAGGCTGCGCCGACAAAAGAGAGGGGGAGAGAGGAGGGAATGCACAAAAAAACAGAGAGAAATGAGAGGAAATGGAAGGAGAGAGGGAGCGAGAGAGAATGGAGACACAGGGAGAGAAGGAGAAAGTGTAGGAAAGAGGAACAAGAAAAAACATCCTGATGAGAAATTGTGTTACATGCATTTACTATCACACTTAATATAGTAAATGTTGAATTTTGAAAGCTTGTCTAATGGCAACTAGCATCACTTGATAACACAGATATCTTGGTGTCATTGTTTCTGCTCTCTGCCTAACCTTTGACTAACACTTATGCTGTAAGTTGCTCCAGTTAACAGCAGCTAAATAATGCCTTAATGCAAATGTGCAAGAGAGGGAACCTCAAACCTCCCTGCCCTTCTTTGAATTTAAAAAGTACCGCTCATTAGTGGATGGGAGGATACAGGGAGGCATGAAATGTGGGTGTTGCCTCCATGCTTCGGCTTTAGGGGAAAAGGACCTGAAATGGCAACGCAGGGAACCGTGGAATTGGGGGACAGGTTTCGCGCCATCGATCGCGGTGGAGCTAAGAGTATCTGTGGAGAACAGCTGCAGGAGATAAAAGTGGAGGGGGGAGGAGAGAGGGGCTGGAGAGCGGTGGAGGAACAGGTGAAGGTCAGTGAGGTGGCCAGCGCTTCATTAAGGCGGCTGTGCTGATAGGCCGGCCGGGGCCTGGCCTGGTGCCACCGCGCTCTCGATCAGTAATCAGCCCAGAGCAGGCCTTCCCCCTACCCCTGCCCCCTGCCCCATGTCCCCGCCCACACCCCGCTTCTCCCCACCCACACCTGGCCGAATCCGCCTGCTGGGACGCAGGTGTCTTTAAATGCTCCACTTACTCATCTCTACATACCCCTGGCTGGACAGGGGCAAGGACAGCACCCTGCTACCTGCTTCTGAACGGAACAAGCACACAAGGTCCTGAATGGCATTTGTCTGATGTTGTTTTTGGTTATGGTTTGGGGGGGGGAGGTTTGGGTCTTGTTTCAAAACAGAGACACAGATTTATGTTTGTTATCCAACTATATCTGCAGGCTTTCTTTTGCTCTGCTACGTCTAGCTGTTAAGAAATTGAGATGCAAGCTCTTTGCCTTGTGCCTCCACTGGCTTTATCCACTGCTTGACTGAACAAGCAAGAAAATGAGTCCCTGAATGGGTTTTTTTCTTTTTTTTTTTTTTTTTTTTTAGGGGGGGGGCGGGGGAGGGGGTGTAGGACTAGTTTAGTATCACAGGCGAATTTTCGTGGTCCTCATGCAAGAAAGCTCTCTGTTTTCACTCTCTGCTGAGAATCTCTTTCAAGAAATTGAGATGCGAGCTCCTCAGGCCTCGCCACGGAAATATCAAGCGATTGATCGCCCTCCTTCATGCCGAGGCCCTGTCGGAAAAACCTGTCGCGTTCCGGGGGTGGGGGGTTGGGGTTGGGTTGAATGTGGGTGTGTGGGGGAGGGGGTGCTTAGAATTCTGCTCCCTCCACAGTGCTGCACAGCCTCCTGTCACAGTAAAAAAAAAAAAAAAAAAAAGCCAAAATCAATGACTAAACCCCAATTAACTTTTGGGAAAAAAATATAAGGAGTCGAGCGACGGAGAGTGCACTGGAGCCGGGTTTAATTACCCCTGCACAGACTGAGCTTTCTATATTCAGTCATCACCTTCCCCCGCAGCTAAAAGGGGGTTATTGATGACAAAGCCCCACTGTTGTGAGGGGGCACTGTTTACTTCTGCCTGGCAGACTCCGGTACAAACCTGAAGCATCAAAGCAAAAAAAAAAAACTTTTTATCATGGAACATGTATTACAAGAGTTGCAGTGATGTTTATAATGTATGATATATTATTAGTTAATAAAGAAATCAATTTTTGGCACCATGGTAGAGTGAAGACCTTCAGTATGGTCAGAGTGAACTGCCATAAATTAGCAAAAACAACTACAGAGAGGCACAGTGGATATTGTATTGCCCATACTGAATGACCAGAACAAGAAAGTGCATTAGCCTACACTGCTGTCTGCTTTATCTCTCTCTGGTGTTTGTTTGGGTTTGTAAAGGTCTGTGTGTATGAATGGAAGAGAGGGAGCGCTTGTGTGTGTGTGTGTGTGTGTGTGTGTGTGTGTGTGTGTGTGTGTGTGTGTGTGTGTGAGTGTGTGTGTGTGTGTGTGTGTGTGAGTGTGTTGTGTGTGCGTGTGCGTGTGCGTGTGCGTGTGTGTGTGTGTGTGTGTGTGTTGCGTGTGTGCGTGTGTGTGTGTTTATGTGTGTGTGTTTGTGTGTGTTTATGTTTATGTGTGTGTGTGTGTGTGTGTGTGTGTGAGTGTGTGTGTGTGTGTGTGTGTGTGTGTGTGTGTGTGTGTGTGTGTGTGTGTGTGAGTGTGTGAGTGTGTGAGTGTGTGCGTGTGTGTGTGCGTGTGTGTGTGAGTGTGTGTGTGTGTGAGTGTGTGTGTGTGTGTGTGTGTGTGTGTGTGTGTGTGCACCTGCATATGTACATAGATTATGTGCATTCTTACCCAAGCACTGAGGCTCCTTGCCACTCCAGTAGGGGGTAGTAGCATTGCGGCATGTAAGGGTGGAGGGGCCCTGCAGCTGGTAACCAGTGAAACAGTAGAAGTAGGCCTCTCCCCCGGCGTGGAGGCTGGTGACGGACACATCCCCATAGGCCGGGCGCTGAGGAAATGGACAGCTCAACACGAAGGCTGGAGAGGGACAGAAGAGAGTGAAAAGAAACATTACACATATATAATGTGCCCCAAGCTCCAAGACTTGTAAGAAGTAAAATGACTTTATTAAGTTTATTTGGTTCCCAGAATTACCAAATTCTATTTATTATATTGGGTCTTTGAGAAATGTAATGATTATAATCTCATCTCGTGTGTATGTGTGTGTGTGTGTGTGTGTGTGTGTGTGTGTGTGTGTGTGTGTGTGTGTGTGTGTGTGTGTGTGTGTGTGTGTCAGTGAGCCTGTGTGTGTGTGCATGTGTGTATGTCTGTGTGTGTGTAGAGTTAGAGAGTATGTGTATGTTTGAGTGTGTGTGTGTGTGTGTCCATGTGTGTATGTCTGTGTGTAGAGTTAGAGAGTATGTGTATGTTTCAGTGTGTGTGTGTGTGTGTGTGTCTGGATGGATGACAGTGTGTGTCCCGTTACTCCAAGCCCATTCGAGCAGCACAGCTGTTTGACCCCGCTCCACCAGAAGGAGTGCCCAGCCGAGCAAAACAAATGTGCCCGAAACTTTCCCTCACCGCCCCTGTCCCCGTTCCCGTCCCTGTCCTGGGATGAATGGGACTGCTGTGGGGATGTATGGTAGCTATCATGGGGAGGGCTGCGATGATAGATTAGGCCAGCCGCCAGCCTAATGGGAGCTATAAAACAGCCCTCCTTCCCTGTCCGTGTGTCACCCTGTTTCCCACCTGCCCTGGCGACGCGCTGTGTGACACGGTCCAAGCCGGAGCCCACCTTAGCGACCGACACTCATTACAGAGTGGCGAAATCAGCCTGGCCATTTCCCAGAGGAGCCCTCTACAAATGAAGGCTTTCTTAAACACAAATATCAGAGTGTAACAGAGGTGACATTTGAGTGAGAAATGGAGAGGGAAAGGGAGAGAGATAAAGAGAGTGATGCATTTTATAGAGTATTGTTATTATTTGTATTCACTGATTACTTGCGGATGTTAATGTTTAAATATATTACTGTACCATATTAGCAATATTGAGTAATGTATTCCAGCCAAAGAGGCTTTCATCTGAATGTTTGAGGGAGAGAGATAGAGAGCAGAAATAGACATTGGGAAGGAGAACAAGTTTGTCAGACTGGGGCAGTTTCCAGCATTGGCCCAGGGGCACACAAACACATAGCCAAACACCTTGCCCTCAGAGTCAGCCAGCCTGTGTTGGAGCTCTGTGTCTCCTTCACAATCACCCAGCCTGTGCTGGAGTTCTGTGTCTCCCTCAGAGTCAGCCAGCCTGTGTTGGAGCTCTGTGTCTCCCTCAGAGTCAGCCAGCCTGTGCTGGAGTTCTGTGTCTCCCTCAGAGTCAGCCAGCCTGTGTTGGAGCTCTGTGTCTCCTTCACAATCACCCAGCCTTTGCTGGAGCTCTGTGTCTCCCTCAGAGTCAGCCAGCCTGTGCTGGAGCTCTGTGTCTCCCTCAGAGTCAGCCAGCCTGTGCTGGAGCTCTGAGTCTCCCTCAGAATCACCCAGCCTGTGCCGGAGCTCTGAGTCTCTCTCAGAAACACCCAGCCTGTGTTGATGCTCTGTGGCAGTGCAGACAGGCAGGTTGAGGATACAAAGTAAAGAGCAAAAACCAAAACTCACCCCAAGCACAAAACTCTTAAACCAGCCAGACAGCACTAACAACCAGACAGAGGGGGAGAGAGAGATTGAGTGAGAGAAAAAAAAACAAGAGAAAGGGGGAACAAGAGAGAGAGGGAGAGGCACAGAGAAAGGAGCAGAGAACTAAAGAAAGTGTAGTTGTAGAGAGAGAGAGTGAGGAAGAGCAAGAGAGAGAAATGCTCTCGGGCTCTTTCTGTGTACAGGCAAGCGACTCATGCGGAATTAGTCCCGTCGATACATAAAACAGTTTAGCGCACTAAAAGCCCATCCAAACGGCATCATCACCGCCTTTTAAATTCCACTCTCCGTCTCCGCATAATATAAATGGACATTAAAGCCTGCCGTTTTACAGCCCGCCGCCGTCAAATTGAGGGCATTAAAATAAAGGATACTTCAGAAAGCAATTTAATTTCAACAGGTTCTCTCACCGGGCTAGAGGACATTTTGATATCATTGAGAAGGCTTACCCACAGCAATCATACTCAATAAGAATAGCAAAGCAGTAATGAGAGGCGGCTTCTTTCACAGACAGTATTGAGAGAAATGAGAGGGAAAAAAATATGTTTAGGCTTCGGTCTGTGTTTGTTTTGGTCAAACTGCATTTGCTCCTATCGAGTGAGAGCTGCTCGAATTCAGCGCAGTGTGCTAACGTTGATTTGTGGCTGGAGGCCATCGCAGGCTTCATAACACCTCGGCAGACCTTAATAGGTAAATAAATCATAGCTTTACCCAGCAACGTTTATCACACATAGTCCAATAGACCCGGTGCCCATTTAGACATGAAGGCCACGTTTTGATTTTCAATCAATATTATCATTAGGGCGGCGTGTGAATATTGAGTTACCGCTAACGCTCCTGAATTTCCATTAAACATCCATAAAAAACACACAGCCACAGTGTGCCCTTCCATCAGCTGAATAACAAAGTTACTCTGATGAGGGCTGAGGGGAAGGGGGTTAAGGGTTTTGGGGTGGGGTGGGGGGGGTCTGATTGGAGGCCCCTAAATTTTCAGGTCCTGATAGATCATCCATCAAGAAAAACTCGCATCGCAGGAGCGTGGTAGGAATTTATTACTGTCTCATTGTGTATTCATCATAATGTCAAAACAGTGGCTTTGAGACTCCAGAGTGTAACTCACTCACAGAGGAAAGAATGGAGATCAGACAGAGCTGTGCCCTGTGTGTGCTCTCACAATAGAAATGACAGGCTTCAAAGTTCTCACTCCCGTTACATCCAAAGTGACTTTCCGTGACTTCTCGTGGGGTACAGATGTACATTGGGTTCCTGTGTACCGATGTTAGCAGGGTCTCGGGTCTTTCTGCACAGGAGGGAAAAACAGTTCTTTGCACGTTGTCTTTTTGGTTTTGAGAACTTTATTTTTGCGTTGGCCGCTACCCCTGTGGCATAGCAGGTAGCCATGCAGGACTTTGTCACAGAAAATAAATGTTTATTTTGTGTGTGTGTGTGTGTGTGTGTGTGTGTGTGTGTGTCATCATGACTAAGATCTGCTTTGTGCATGGCTTTCTGGGGACTTCTATTTCCAGAGGGAGGCCTGGGGCTTGATGAATAGGAGAAACCCCCCTACCCCCCCACCTCGGTAAGCTTAGTGACTGTGGCAGACAGGTCAGTACTGAAACACCTCAGATGAATGTGCTGTACCAGCAGAGCTGGTGGGTGTGCTTACATGCAGAATCCAGTCGCACAGAGGGAAAACGGCCCTCTTTGTGCGAAAGCTTTGGGAAATTTAATGGTCCGAACAATGTCACTGCAAGGCCTACCTCACAATGTAGTAACTTGGGGTGCTGACCAATAGGAGGTGGCTTAGACAGGAAGACTAAGCTGTGGAGTGTCTTGGCCGGCAGCATGGCCTGCCTACTATTCAGAGCTTACAGACAACGCTCCTGGAGCATCTCTATGTTATCACATGGCTGCAGTGTCACAGATTTCTCAGCTGGGGTTTTGTGTATAACATGGCGGCACATGAGTAAAGGAACATATGTCTGTTTAGAAACACATCTGCATTGTTCCAAAGCAGAATACATTTTCCCAGGGAGCCAAAAAAAAACAAAAAGCAAGAAAATCTAGATTGACTTTGGGAAAGCTGGAGTATTATTGCCTTCTCCCAGTATAGGCAGGTGAGAAACACTCCTGGAAAGCAGGCAAACCGAATGTGAAGAGGGGAACATACAGGAATGAAGACTTGCAAAGGAATAATATTGAATGTGTCAGCGGCTTTATGACGCCATTCACAAACACCAGTGCCATAACTCATCCTCTCCATGATAACTACCACTGTGGAACCCAACGATTCTCCGTTCCAGAACTGTACTGACATGTACTATATCCATAGCAACCAGAAGATGTAGAATCTACCCGGAGCATCTACCCTCTGGTTTATCCTGTGGGATACTTCCAGATCATTCCAGAGCCCCAGACGGCCAGATCAAAAGGACTCTCTCGTCTTATTGTATGGAAACAAAACTTACTGTAACCATGACAGTATGGGACCATGGCAGGGATGTGACATTAGCCAGGTTCTCAGATGGCACTGCTCCTCTCCCTACATCTCAGAGCCTCTGTTTAATTTTCCCCTTTCCCCTTACGCCTGTCTAAGCTGAGTTCATGCTGTTAGAAAATAACCACCAAAAATGCAAAATCATTTACCCCTGTCATTTGCATCGGCTGCACAAGATGCCTACAGGACCATGGACAGCGATAGCCTCATTCGTTCACAGGCATGGCAACAGTTGTCGTGTAATGTGAACCAGAGCAACTGAAACTTTCTGAAAACTTTTTACAGAATACAGAATTTCGGGTGAAAATAGCACCAGCATACACTGCAGGCCTCCATGAGCAGGAATGAGGATCACTGAGTCAATCAGAGCGATTGCAGAAGACCTGCTTCTCTGGCTTCAGTAATGACACTTTAATAAAATATTTTTTTTCTTCTTTATATCTTATTTTATTTTGCCATGCAGATACAGTTTCAGTTTTATGTTATACCCCTATGGAAATGAAAGAAGATGGAATTAGCCTTTATAATAACATTTTTGGTGTCATCTTTATTCACTCATCCAACACAGCAGTCACACCCAACACCACACCAGAAAAGCCAACAGGTAGAATTGGGCATACAAAACAAAGAGGAAAGAAAAAACATTCTGGATGAGAGCTTGTTTAAAAAAGAGAGAAGGAGAGGAAACTTGATTTAGTGAAGGAGCCAGACAGCTGTTGCCCAGGAGCCCTCCGGCAGTCCTCCTTATTAATGGCTTATTGAGGCTTTATTAGAGCAGTGGGGCCCAGCCCACTGTGTGTGGGGTTGTTGTAATAATATTATTACCTTGTCATCTCCATTTCAGCAGGACTAATACAGTGCGGATGCTGGCGGCAAGCATAACATGGAGCCAACCCCCCACACCCCCAGGAATTAAATCACCGTCGCTTGCTTGCTTGCTTCCCCATTCCAGTGTAGCTGTGTGCCTTTATAGGCCATAAAGCTTGATTGTTTTGCTATTACAAGTAATGACGCCGTGGCAACTGGAGTTGGGGAGATTAGCTGGCGGTCAGGTTGCAGGCAACAGATGCTAAATTAATGTCCTCCATTATTTGCCCCCGAAGAGGCCGTATAAAATCCATCATGCGAGGGCGGCGGTGATATACGTCTTGCCTTTTGTGGCGGGCACGCCGCTTTTTCTAACTGTGCAGTGGGCGGCGGGGTAACTCATTCGCGCTAACGACAGGACGGAAGGAGACAGGCGCTGAAGGAGGACTGTGGCCACCTCTCTCCCAACAATGCCAAATACAAACCCCCCACCCCTCCCACCCCCACCCCGCTCACCAATCGTTCAGCCTCAATAAACATCAATAGAAAGCCTCCATAGATGTCAATACACAGAAGCCACCGGATCAGGGAGCGCTTAAGTAAGTTCAGTTTTCATGGATCATACTCCGTCAGCGACTGCAATGGGAAAAGGAGGGAGAGACCGCAGTAATAAGCTTGTCAGTCGGAGTGTAATTCAGCTTTGGAAAATAAACACCAGTACAGATGAAGCATAAAAGAAAATAAGATCAAAGTTAATGATCATGCATACCAGTATTCTGGCCATTCGTACGCTGTCTGTTTTCTGCTGTGCGGCCTGCTAAAACAGCGGCGTCTTTGTTAACGGGAACGGTGGCGGTCCTCAGTTATTTTCCCTAATAGCATTTATTGAGCAGTTGACCATTACAATTGAGAGTTTAACCCAACCATACAAATATCAATACATCTCGGCTTCGTTGTAGTAAATCTCTGGATTTAATTTCTTTTTTTTCCGTTTCCTTGGGAACAATAATATTGATCTTTGTTTAAGGGTAATGTTTCAATAGAGAGGCATGGGGCTGGACTCGAGTGAACACTTTCAATGAGCAGGCTGTCGGTCTCAGGACAGAGAGAAATAACATCAATGCCAGCTTCTTCCGGATCTTTCTGAGAGTGCTGTTATAGGCATGACTAACTGACATGGCTGTACAGCGGCATCTTGTGTAATCCTAGAGCTTGATATCAAACCGTTGATGGAAATGGGACTGGAAGCTCTCGGCGGCAGCAGCAGCGCCGTACAGAAGCTGGGGGCTGGGGTGATCTGATAATTCATGGAGTGACAGCAGGGGGGCGGGAGAGGAGAGACACTTCAAGTGAAAAGCATGAACACACAAGAGCGCTGGCAGCTGAGTGTGGTGTGCAAAGCAGGACAGCAGTTTTTTAAAAGCTTGCTCAAGCAGCGCAATGAGTGGGTCCTCCTCCGCCATTTTTTTTTGTTGGTGCTACAAAATACAGGCCTTTCAGAGGCAGGTTTATAGATTTTTGCGATGCGTACAGACATATTGACTCTACCATCTGGATGTCATACATTGTTATATCCCATAGCTAGATATCTCCATAAGGAAGCATGACAATTTTCAGAAGTCAGACTTTAAAACATCAAGAAATGCCAGGTTTAAGACATTCCAGACTTAAGACAGTTCTGTATATAAAACATTAAGCCATATACAGAGCACAAATTCTCCAGATATGTCCTACAATTTTTCTAGTCCAGAAATACGAGACCAAGAAATCTGTATATCTTTTTTGATCAGTGTAAAAGGAGGCAGGCCTCTGCCAGTCCGCAGGGCACCAATCCAAAATCTCAGCTGGTTAGTACCTGCGTGATGGCAGAGCCTTCATGTACTTTAAACAGGGCCGGGTCCATCTATTAGGGCCCTTATACTCTTACATGACCCAATGAAATATGCATCCTTGCTTTTTGCCTGAGCATTAATTATGAAGCGTAGGGGGGAATTGAATTGCGCTCGGCTCATCAGACCTCATTGAGGATAATTGTGTGTGACGGGCTCGCTCCGAGAGGACACGGGCATATGGGATGTCTCGCTCATTCCCCAGATCGGATTTCACGCCGGCTCACATTAACCTCCCCCCCATGTGCGATGCGAGCGAAGAAAAACTTGGAAAAACAACACCACTCACGGGGCGAAGAGGGCTCGAGAGGGTCCCTCAGGGTCAGCAGGGTTGGTACAGTCAAGCGCCCTTAACTGCAAGCAATACCAATGTACACACACACACACACACACACACACACACACACAATTGTTCTCTTTGCAATAAAGGTGCTTTGAGACTCCCTAAACGTTACGATTCTTAATGCTGGTTTTAAGTGGTCTGACTGACTGTAGAGAGACATGCTCACAAACCACGAAGGAGATTCACACTGCCGTTCGAAATCTACCATGTCTTTGTAATGTATGTTTTTAAATGCTGCGACGAGGATTCTGAGCATAAACCTTGAGATCCTTGGAAGTGATTGTGCAGTTTGGCGCCTCTGCTGGAGCACTGGAGTGGGCCTTTGGGTAAGATGCTGAATGAAGGCAGTGCAGCTCACAGTGCAGCTGATTGTCCCTTGAGACCCAGCCAAGCTATTACCGTCTATGGAATGGAGCTACACAGCAGCAAATATTGGCTTAGCCTTGTCTTGGAAAAAACAGTGGGTAGACCCGTTAAATTCATCTGTCTCATTGCTCCCTACCAGCTTCTCCGGGTCGACCAGACACCTGCAGGTTTATGAACAGAACTCACGCTGTCTCAATGTCCCTTCAACAGAACAGTTAATATATGATTGGTGCATTGTGCAGGAACAGTGATCTAAATGGCAAAGGCTAGTTGTTAGGTAGATCAGAGTTGTCACTTCCTCCAGTGGGGTAGACTCACAGGGGAAGTGGTTCACAGCATAGTTCAATTTGTATGTGATAAAAGGGGAGTTTTATTTATTTATTTTTTTATTTTATTTTATTTTTTTTTAAAAACCAGCATAACATAAAGAGAAAGGTGTGAAGCTGAGTTCATCTCTGTGGTGTTCTCCCCTTGGACTTGGCTCCACATGAAACAAAGAAAAAGAATGCGTGGAACAATGCAATCTGACAAGATAAAAGCCGGCTTTCACATACGCAGCAGTCTTCCCCTGTTTCCATGATAATAATACTGAATAAGACCAGCCTCCATTCTCTTTCCTTCCAGCCTCATTTTCAATAGACAAACCAAATGCTAAAAACAGCGAGAGCAGACCGTTTGTGAAATTAAACATGCATTTAGGACCATCAAATTTTTGCCAAAATGTATGTTTATGTGGCTTCACTAGTGTCAGTCTTATGGCGGCCTTGCCCTGTGATGTCACAATAGGTCGGCACCGCCGTGTCAGACATGCAGAGTGCGCCGTATGCTGCAGGCCAGACGGCCTCCTAATCATCCTCCGTTATGAAACCATCACAAATCGGGCACACACACGCCACACACAACAACCAGATTCTTCATCGACCTCCCTCATCAATTCTGGATTGATTTCGGACTGAACATAGGGAGCGAATTGAGAATGCGTACACAGGCAGATGGGGCCCAAAAATGATTTTTTATGTCTTTGAGTGAAATATTCACTAAGGACATCACATCAAAATTTCTTGCTTTTCTGGCCAATCAAAGTAAAGCAAATGATTAAATAAAAACATAAAACACTGAGTCGAAAGCCTGGATTTATTTTTCTTCCTTTTTAATAATTGAATATTACCAGTCTACTCATCTTTCTACCACTACATAAATCTATAGCATAAAAACATAACTAACTGGTGATGTCACCCAGCGCAAAAGCCTTTTTTCAACATAACACAACAAAATAATATAATTCACACATTTGTACATTCGATGTCATGTAAAACTACTTAGTGGAAGTGAAATTAATCAAATGATTTTAATTAATTCAGATGTTAAATCTGTATTTACTGCCCAGTAATAGCTTGATTATCAGTAAATGACATAAACGTAATCACCGCGCTGAGGAGAATGTGAAAATCATTAAATGCATAAATGTATAATTCACCCTTTTCATGTCAGTAATTAATTTAGCACCTCTTGTAATGTTTTAATTAAAAGGATTAAGAGGAAACTTTTGTGTTTGAGGAAATATCCACCATCCAACTGGTGCTGCTCTTTTTTCCACAGCCATGTAAAGTGAGGAAACTATTCATTGCCAGTTACACTGAACAACATTCTCTGCTTCCAGCATCCCTCCCCCTCCCCATCTCCGCCTTCATGTCTACTTCCCTTTCTTCTGTATTTCACCCTCTCTTCTAACGGTCAAGTGGTGGCTCATCTCACCCAAAATAGTGAGGCATGACGCTGCCCCCCTGGACACCAAGCCCAAGATCAAATGTCTGTACCGATATACAGCTTCCCACATCATAACTCAAACTCCTTCAAATGCTTTCATGTTGTCCAAAGGTTCATTCTCCTGAACGTTGAACCTTTATTAGCAGGAAGGCTGTGTCACATCTGTAAAATATGCACAACCTTTTATGGGGTTTAAGTCCATATTTTTAACCAGACTGATAAAGAATCCTGGATTTGTGATACTGATTGGGTGAGTGTAAGTCCATTGTTTTTTTTTTAGCTGGACAGCCAACACTTCAGTTCAGTGCCTAGCAAGTAAATCCTGCCATTATAGGGTCGCGATATGCCGCAGAGACTCTCAAGGTACACCGATTTAGAGAGCCATCCAAACTTTGATGTGGCATAAAAAAATAAGTACATATAATAACAAGAACAGGCCATTTAGCCCAAACCAGGTTCACCATTCACCTACAGTCTACAGAGTGTTTAGTGCTGCCTCAAGCCTGGACACACACAGAGGGTCTCTGTCTTTAGTGCTTCACCAATTATGTGTACAATATGAAGCCTTGTTCCATAGACAGCCTGCTAGAGTCAACTACAGCCCTCTACTAAAGCTCCGCAAACACACACTGAGTTGGCTTTGTCTCTTTCACTTTTCATCATCAACTGCACACGAGGCACGAGATACATTCCCTGCGAAAATATAAATACACACCTAACATTTATCATTCGCTTTGAAAACTTGTGTTGAGTCAGATTTGTAAATCTCTCTCGCCGTGCTCAAAAAATAAATAGGGTGGCAAAAAATGCTTACGTTATCCTTTTTCTTTTCTCCTATTTTGTACCTCAAGGTTGTTTGCAGTAGATAGAAGACAGGATCAAACTGTGATCCTATGGATTAGATTTGTTACACAGGAGAGTATTGTGTGGTTTAAGTCATTAAACTCACAGTAAAATGTAAAGTCAGCACTTCAGCCTGGTTTTGTTAGTATTTAACATTTTGAAATGGATTTAATCCAGCACCCTAACAATTTGTGTAAGCCTTGTGATTGCGTGGTAACAAAGGGGCGCCGCACTGAACTCTGTGCAAGTGCATGTGTTCGCTGAGATAGGACTCTGCCCACATATTGAACCACCATCTGCCTGTTTTCAATGCCCTTCCTCTGATTCCACTCTAAAGTGAATTCGTGACTCAGAGCCAGGCTTTGTCGCAGTCGACTGCGAGTGATTGAGAGTGCGTGTATTTCCCTGTGTGTGTGCGTGTGTGTGTGTGTGTGTGTGTGAGAGTGTGTGTATTTTGTTTAGAGCTATTATTTCTTAATTTTGTGTGTATGAGAAAGCCTACATTTTTATGTGTCAGTGTGTGTGTGTGATTTATGTGTGAGCTTGCGTGTCCGTGTGTGTGTATATGAAGGCAGGAGTATGTTGTATGTGTATGAGAGAGTGTACATTTCTTTATGTGTGTGTGTGTGTGTGTGCGTGTGTGTGTGTGAACAAAACCTTCCCTGTGCAAATGCAGGTGTGCAAACATCCCGCCCTGTGTTCTCCTCACAGCACCTCCCACCCACCATCCCAGGCTGTCAGAACAATCACTTCCACACATAACTCCTCATCACACCAGCTCTCTGGAGCCTGTTTCAAAACGCCGTCAAACAAAGCATTAACAACCCAGTTTGGGGAACAGGCTTTTCTTTTCTCCGGCAGAAAAGCGAAGGCACCTGAACGAGCTCTCCTGACGCAGAGCCGTTCTGAAACAGGGTCAGCAGAAACGGTGTTTACTTTTCTGCTGTGTGCTCAGAGTTTGAGTCTGCACTCTCTCCGTGTCTGCCATAAACGGCCAGCAGCTGTTGCTTTTCTGTTTTGCAAGGACACGGATGGGGCTGCCGCAGTGTTCAGTTTAACTTTAGGGGGTGTTTTTTCTCTGCTATCTGAGCACTGACATCACTACCGCAGGGCTGTAATTGAACTCCCATTAAATCAGCGGGGGGTTGGGTGAGCTCTCATTGGCCAGAGCGAGTCGGGCCAAGAGCCGCTACTCTGCTGATTCACTTTCATGCATCTGTCAGAGGGGATAACACCACTGCTACCACCATGGCACTCGTGCTGGCACGTGCAATGCACGCGGCATGGCGCTTACCTCATCACTGCACGCCGTCTGCCTCAATTAGCATCACTGGGAAGACAAAAAAAAGTCTAACGCACATTGGTCTCTCAGTCTTCCATTTCTATATTGAGAGATATATTAAGTACTCCAGACATGTCTGTGATTCAACAACAGTATAGAGCTGTTTACTTCACAAATATAAGCCTGGATTAGAAGCATTAGTGCATGAATTGAGTCAAACTTGCAATAAGTCGCTGTGCTACCGTGTGTGTCACTGAGATCCAGACTGAGGAAATTAGCATGGATGACTTGCAGGAATTCTAGGGTTATATACAGTATGTCATATGTCTTAGGGCTCTATTTTAATGGTCCAAAGTCATGACACAATGGGCAAAATAGGGCATGCTAATGTAAGGTACACTCTGAACTTCTATAAAGTAAACTTTGTCTGACACAGATATCGCAAATGTTTTGGGTTTTCAAATAAATGACGCAACAATTGCATAATACAATACGGTCTTTGTATCATCACTTTGTGAGTTTGCACTGGCAGAATAAAGCTCTGAACTTTCATAGCACAGAGATGAATGTGATGAATGGTGTGTTGAATGAATGTTTAGTAGCTGCCTCTGCTATAGCAATGGTATACTGTAGGTTGATTTAATGACTATACTGTAAGAAAAAAAAGGATGTTTGGGAGTTCTTTTCTCATTGCCATAAATGGCACAATAGTATCAAATGGTTTCTTAATGGTTCATTAAAGGTTCTATATAGTACAGAAAGAGGTTACACTATGAGTACAGAACCCTCCTTTGGTGCTAAGCTACAACAAGTTGTGCTGCTCTGAATCATCTTTGCTCATTACGTAAACCCACTGGTTGCACTCTTTGTAATTTGCTCTGCATAAGAGCGTCCGCCAAAGTGGAGTAAATGTGTAAAAATGTAAATGTACTATCTGTGCTCACCCAGTTACAGTTGGAGTGTGCAATCAGCAGAATCGTGGTTGTCATAAACTGCAGGTACGACACGTGGGTGGCAAAAAACCCCCATTACGTGCACATATTCCATGACTGAGTGTGCTGTACACCGCGTATAAATGAAAAGCACACATCACACATTGGTGGTGAGGGTGGGTGTTGGTTTGGGGTGGGGGTGGGGTGTGGGGGGCGGGTGCTGTTTGATGATGCTTGGCACATCCTAGCGGGAGGCTAGTGTGGGCGTTTTCCATCATGGCCTCTGTTCAAGGCCATCAGCCAATGTTGCTTACAGCGGAGAAGTGCTTGCATGGGAGATTGGATAGAGCCAGATACGCGGAAATAACTCTTTAATGTTCCATTATCTCCCTGATCTACGGGCCTTGGTCTCTGGTCCCTCCCGTACTCCCCCACGGGTCTGGCTATTTATAAAACCAAGCTTGTTATACTCACAGTTATAGACTTGGCTACCATCTGCCGCCATTAATTACATATTTAATTTAAAATAATATGCAATCAACTTTAATATCTGTTCCAGTGATATGTTTTGTTCTGTTTCGCTTTTTGTTTTTTTTTTACAACTTTATTAAATTAAGTGTCAGAGACTCCAGTTGTACAAATGTGAGTTCTCACGGCGTATTTATTTGTCTGTTTCTTTTTTAAGCCCACAGCTCTGGATTATGGCCCATGGGGACTTATTAACCAACAATAAATTTCATTGCATATTTACTCAGTGAACACACTTATCCAGTTGACTTGCAGTGCTGACAGTTTCTCACAAATTATTTTAATGTATTTGTGCAGCTGGAGTTTTTCTGGTGCAGCTGAGGTGAATTGAAAGCTTTGCTAGTAGGCCGAGTGACAGTGTGTGACCTCTAATTAAAACCACTGGTCTTCAAGCACAGGATGAAATGTTCTAGCAATGCCTTGCTTAAAAATGTTGTCTGAATTATATTAAAATTGATCTGCAAAAAGATGAAAATGGACTTTAAGTGCTAATACTTATCTTACATTATTTTACTGTCTTAATATTACACAAAATAACCAGTAACTGCAGCCAGCAGTAGACAAGAACACTTTTTTTGGCCAAGGGCGTAATTGATTGTAATGGAATTTTTTTTTCTCATAGCAGGAAATTGTTCTGTTAACCAGGTCCCTATTGACTATTTCGCCTTGCAAATGAACCCAAACACATATTGCGCTTATGCTTCTGTCAACAGACGAGCGTGGGTGTTGCCAAAATCTGTCAGATAAACGAAATTAGCTGGCAAGGAGACAGAGGAGAAGAGGCGACATTGAGGGGAGAGAACCGAACGTCTACCAGCGACGGCTGGAGGAGCAGGGACTTGTGAATGCCTGGCCGCATTAGTCAATGAAAGAAGAAGGTCGGGCGTGATCTGTGCTGCCAGCGATGGTGGGGCGAATGGTGACAGCCCCGCTGATACTGAACAAGCGCCTGCCAGTGTTTCACTGTTATCGATGCTAATCCTGGCAGGTGTGCGGAGCTCACCTCCATGTGATCCCGGACGATCCCCAGCGAGATCATCCCTAACGTTCTCATTGACGGAGGGTATGTAGCTAGCTCAGGCCTCTCTGATAAAAATCTTAATGAAGTGGATTATTGTAGGGGCTGTGAGAGGGTGCTGCGGGGGGACTCGAGTGGTGAGGCTTAGCTCACCACAGATAGAGGGATAGAGGGGAAGTGCTGTCAGACATACTGTCTACGCTGGGGGATGTGTTTGAATTCAGTTCACACTGACTATGCTAACACAGACAATGCTAACACTGTTGGTCTGGGTGGACAACAATACTGCTGGAGAGCAGGCATGTATGAACGTTTCTGCTCCCACTAATTGCCCTGGCTCAGTTCGCGGTCTAGTTTGTCAAGCTTCTACCTCTCTACTGTAGGCCTGGGAGAGCAGTGCACCTCAGAGCAATCAACCTTCTGGATGTCACCAGCACTTCCAAACTAATCACATCATCTGTGTAAAGGCAAGGCTAAGGAAAAGACGGCGATGCATGCTGGAGATTAAAACATAAAACTCCACAGAGGATGAGCACGTCAGAAACGTCACGCTTTTGCAAGGCTCCCTCTGAGAGTCTGATCTAAGCTGCCATGTCCCAAGCCTGGGAATCACTGCTTAATAAGAGCTGAGCCCGGGAAGCATGGCAAGACTGTCTTAAGATCTCTCAAGATCTGGCTGTCCGCATTCTGAGAGCAGCTCATTAGCAATATACACCAATGATAGTTTTCACTTGTACATTAGACACCTCGACAAACAGGAACTTACACAAGAATTTTCAAGCTGTCATTTAATGAGCTTATTTAAAAATTTAGCTAAAATGACTGACTGTGCAAATGACTGGGGAAGTCAAATAATTAAGAGCAGAAGCTGGCATGAAATGTAGGAACAGATTTGGTCCTCCTAGCCCACCTCTAGTCAGGGGAGAGACCTCCTTACTCTCATCAATCCATCCCGCAGGATTTGCGGGAGCCGCAACAGGCTGCTTGGGAAGTCATCCGAGTGACAAATTAATAAACTTACCCCCCACCTCCTCCCCCATCCCTCTGGCGCTCTCCTGAGGGGCTGTCTGTAGCACTGCGATATCGTGGTGAAACAGACACATGTGGCTGTCAAGGAAGATTTGTCAGGCTGAGTGGCAGGAGCGAGATATTTCAGGGAGGGGGCACTTGTCTCTGTCAGACCGCCCCCCCCACCCCTCCGCCACCTCACACTGACCCACCCGCAAAGCTGTGATTTCTCTGACTGCCGATGACATCACAATGCCATCGTCGGCTGCCATGGAGGCACGGCCCCAACCCTTTTCCAGCTCTGCTTCCCATTTCCCTGATTGCGACACGCAGAGGGAATTTTAATAATTATCTCACATTCCCTCCAGTCATGTGGAAACGATACAACAAGCTCTTACAATGCAACACAATGAGCTCTTACACAGTGCTGTTCACGCCAGCGTCCCACAGTGTTTCTAAAACAGGATTATAATTAAGCTTAAAATTTTTGATTTGTTCCAAAGCAAGAGAAAGCACATGAGAACAGGTAAAGCACTAGACCCGATGAAAAGAGCCAGATGTACCGGCACTTCTGATAAGGCTTTGGAGCTGAAGTCAAACAATGAGGTACAGAGCAACTCGATGTTCTCCCCCCACCTGATTTCAGTCAACTGGGGGGGATCACCAGGGGCAAGCAATCATTGTGAGTACTTGGATAGTTAATAGTAACTAGCAATAGAAATATTATATATTATATATTATATATTATGTATTATATATTATATATTATATAACCAAAGAGTTAAAAGAAAGAAATTCATCTGCATTTGGAGGGGCAACATGTAATTCACATTTATGAACCTGCATAATAATGATAACTTACCTAAATGTTTGAAACAGTTGCAGCTGTTTTAATGCTCTTACATAATAAAACATTCAGGTTAAATATTTATTTCTTCAGTCATCCTCAATATATAACTTGTCATAGCATGTTTAATATTTAGATGTGTCATTCCAAACCTCATAAATGTAGGAGAAATACAGCAGACCCTCCCACATTACGGCTTTCCACATTGTAGCTTCGATTTTTCATGTGTCAGCAACAAACAACTGAATGGGCATTTTTGGGGGTTTTTGCGGCCTTGTGTGGGAAACCACGTAGCACTGCAGACACCGTGTGAAGCATAAATGCATAAAATATATGTATAATATTAATATATTTTACCCATGTTTAATACCATAAATATTCACACAGTTTTTCCACATTGCGGGGGGGGCTGAGCCCCTAACCCCTGTGGTGTGGGAGGGTCAACTGTAGTAATTTGTGGGGATTGTGGATGGGCGTAAAACTGACCCTTTGTTCAAAAGTTGGAGGAAAAATGAATGATAAAAGAGGTATTTCATGTACTACTGAGCACCCCATACTTTTAATGACCAAAAAGTTTATCTGCGTTCCAGTGTGATACAGATCTGAGACCTCACGCGGCGTGTGGGTCTCAGGAGACAGACGATGGAGGGCCATGCCAGGCCAAACAGCACTGACTGCACACTGATCAATGGCCACCAACACTGGAGGGAGATGCCACTGCAGGCAGGAGGCAACAGTGCAGTACACAAACAGGGCCAGGGTGCCGGCAGGATATGCTGTTATGGTATACACAAATGATATTAACACAGTTGGTGGCATTCTTTGAGGAAAAAGTTGTGTGGTGTACTAAAGTTGTGGTAAATTTTGTTTTTTTTTCCCTTGTAAATTTGGATGCTATTCCAACCAAGAAGATTTCAGAATGCAAAACAGCTCACAAATTATCAAAAATCACCACCCATTACTCAATTTTTAGTGTACATGCTTCAGTATACATCCATAAAAGGATGGAGGTGGCAGAGTTTAAAATATAAACTGTAAGATGTCCTGGTTAAGGGTTTCTGCCACATAAAGAATGAAATGTAAAAGAAAGCAGAATACTGCATAGAACCCCCTGGTGGCAACCCCACAGAGGTGATGGCAAAAGGCCATTATTCCATTAGTAGTCTAGGCGGCCCATGGCCTTTGAGGTGGTAGTGGGGGAAGCAAATTACACAGCAATGACGTTGAGCTCAATCGAATGACCTGTGGCATGGATTGTGACAGGCACTTCCAAATGTCAGAGGTGCGGGCCAGGAGGCCAGCATACGCCCAGGCTCCGCTCACAGGGAGCATCTGCACACCTGTCAGGATTTGGGTGTTTGCTAGAGGCACCTTCTCCCTCCTCCTGCACCCCCTTATCTCTCTGCTGTGCAGTATTCATTCATATAGGAATGACCCAGTGGAGTTAAAAGGCCAAACTCTCTTTTCATCTCTGAGTTTCGTGCACTCACATACAAAAGCGTACACACACACACACACATCTGCGACCCCATAGAAAAGTCCTGTGTCTAACAAAATGTATTCAAAATGCCCTCTTCATGTTCTGAAAAGGTTTGGAGATATCAGTGTTTTCTTTTACAATATGTATGTCAGTATATCCCAAATTTATATAAGTTCATATTCATTGACACATACACATACACATGGATTTGTGCACATGTGCATGTACACATGTGAACACAGTAACATATAGAAAAACATATGCACACTCTAACACACATACATATGGACACACACACACACACACACACATCAAATTGCAACATAAACTGCACCACATTTCCAGGGCAGTATTCATTACCCTGTCATTGCAGAAAGAGGAAGTGATTTAGAGGATATTAACTGCTTGGAGCCAAGATCAATCTTTTGAACAGATCTGTCTCTTTTTTAAAAGCTTGTCCCATCAGATTTTTCTCATGCCATTATAACAGACATGGTGCTCTTGCAGAGGAGAGAGACTAACACAAATTGAAATATCCTGGCTGTAATTTACACTCAGGACGAGAGTTCTGCTGAAAAAGCTAAATGTTTCTGCCACGTTGGTCTTTACACAAGGAGCCAACATTCTGATTATTCTCAAGCCCTCCAAAAGCGTAAAAGTCAAACCAACCGATCTTTACCAATGATGAAACACGGCAAAACAGGATGAAAAAGACACGTCACAATTTGACAGAGAAATGAGGGAAGTAATTTTCTCATCGACTGAAACAAACTCTGAATGCTTTACAGCAACTGGGCCAGCATTAAAAGCTCATTTTGTGCTCTGCAAATCAAGGGTGTAGTAACCCAGCTATCACAAAATGTCCCCACAACACTGGGGAAGATTTTGCTCAGGATGTCATTTGGCTGTGAGGTAACGCCAAGAGGAGAAGCTTTCCTGAACATTGCCTGAACCTTTCATTGTAACAAAAAAGTACAGGGAGTCCTCGGGTTACGACGGTCTCGAGTTACGACGCACCTCCATAAATTATTTAAAAAACCTAGTTTCGACCTACGCGGTTTGGTTCGTAAATACGAACACAGAAATAAAGATAAGAAATTGTTCTCTCTTTTTTTTATTACTGTTTCATTTAATTACTGTATTTTATATGTCCTTCATGTGTTGTGTGTACAGAGTGAGTGACTTAAGGTGTTAATCTAGGTATAATTTAGGTATAAACTCCGACTTACGTCGAAAATCGGGTTACGACAAGTCGTAGGAACGGAACTCGTTCATAAGTCGAGGACTCCCTGTATTGTGAAGATCACAGAAAAAAAAACAGAATATACTGAGGAATATTGTAAATATTTTTCAGGTATTGAAATGTACAGCAGTGTATAAAATGTATGCATGCCAGGCATGTCACATGTTGTCACACACCTCAAGGATGATATGTGTGAAATAAATTTTATGAAGGTTCAGCATGAGGACATTGAAACTGAAATTAACTTATATTAATATTAATAATATTTAATAATATTTCTGATAAAATTGAAAATGAACACCCATTTGGAGTTCATATACCTCACAGTATGATGACTGGTAATGCAACTAAATAAGTCCATTTCTGTGGCGCTCCATGTCGATTAACAGCAATGTTTAAGTGACATCTGGGACTCAGATTTTGCAGGGAGGGGGCACATTTGTTTTGATAGGCTGCACAAATTTGCATGCTGGAAACGTTTACCCCGAATGCTCTGAGAAATACTCTGAGAACCAAAATTTGTCAGGTAGGAACATTACAGGAGTCACAGAGGCTCTTGTTCCAATGAAGCGGCTGGGCGGTGGAGGAGAGAAATAATAGGGGAACATTCCGGATATGGCTGTGTGGGCGAGCCCTCAGTGTTGAAAGGGTAACGCAGAACAGCAGTGAAGCTGGGCAGGCTGTGCGGTTTAATGAGGTGGAAAAAGAGACTTCACAATGTCCAAGACCCGTGCCGTTAAACAAAATTTATGTTCTGCTTGAGCTTCCCACAAATCATGTGGGCCAGTCTACATTTGCACGTCATTATATAAACAATCGATTAATTTTAATGTGCTTCCCACAACCTTGTAAAATGAAAAGGGCTGAAGTTAGCACTGAGGTAGCCTCACTTGTACTACTGTCCATGCCCGACTTAGTGGATGTTATTTTAGAATAAAACTGTCTTCACTAACTAGTTCTGACCATTTGCAATGCTGTGTCTGTAGGACTCTAATTTCAGAGTGACATTTCAGAGTCACTTTCTCATCGATTGAAACACCCTAAAAAATGTTTCACAGTGGCTTGGCCAGCAGGAGTTCGGAGTTCCCAGAACATTGGGAAAGATTTTGGTTAGGCTCCCGTTTGGTTTGTCCTTAACTTTGCCTCATGATTAAGCACAGCTTTTCATTTCATAATCTTCAACGACATTGTTTGGCACGATGAAGTTAAGGAAAATTTTGATGGAATTCCAGCCATTACAACTAGAATCGTAGCACCAAAAAGCATGCAATCTATGGCAAGAAGAGAAAAGAAATCAGAGATTGAGTGTCTTGAGTCAAGACCAGCCTTGAGGCTGTGATAATGGTTGTATCGTCAAAACCCGGTACTCTTGCAGTGACGTATTTCAATCCTGAAATGATGACAAAGACGATAAACAAAACACCAGATAGACAAACGCCCATGATATAGTATCATACAAGCACTGTTTATTTTACTATGCGATTACAACTTTGATGGGAACTGCAAAAAAAATAATTTAGAGAAAATGTGCTTTTCTCAGTGGGTGAAGATAAATCTTTGGATTGTTCTGCTTTTTTGGATGAATGATATGAGAGATTGCAATCTGCAAGACCTGGAGGGGTTCAGCACAGTCCCGGATATGTTTTCCTGCAAAACGCTGACATTTACATGGGGGCTTGAATGCCACACGCTGTTTGGTGCTTCCGAAACTCTGCAGCCGCGACGCGCATCGCTGACCCTATCAGGTCACTCTCCATCGCTATCCTTCCCTCATTAATGGATCTGAACTTTAATTTCATGTTTGATAACGAGAAGTCAATTTGTTTCCAGGCAGTTCTTCATTGAGATTTAATGCACCGGTAATTAAGATGACCTCATTATCACCTAATTATCAACCCAGCCATGGAATTGTGTCTCTGTTTGTACCTGCTTCTTCTAATTGATAACTCTAGGGGATTAGGTCCATAATGCGGTGCATTTGGATTTTAATGGCCTATGTATAGTTGATAAAGGGTGAAAATGTGGAAGGGGAAATAGAAACAACAGGCCTGGGGGACGGCGTCTTGTGGGTTTTTAGCATTGCCTTCCAATTAGCATTTATTATTCACCTAGAATGGTGTGTGAAAGCCTACATTGACTTAATTGAAATAAAGACACTGAACCTCTAGGAAAACCAACCAGCCCGAAAAGAACAAATACCAGGGTGCTAAAGGAACACCTGAGTACTCTAGAACAGGGGTTCCTAACCTGCCGTCCATCGACCCCTTAGGCTTCAGGGGGGTCTGTGAAGGTCTGATTGTGTTTCTTTTTGTTTGGAGTGGCCATCTACTTTTGCATGAAAAAGAGTGAGAATTTTTTTTTGATTGCTTACTTTATTCATACTTTGTGTGTGTCATACACTGTATGAGGCAATCAATTTCCAGTAAAATAAAGTACACTCATTGCATGCAATGTTGCATTTATGTGCATTTTTCTAGGGAGGGGGTTCATAACTTTCACCAGATTCCCAAAGGCGTCCGTGACTCAAAAAAGGTGACGAACCCCTGCTCTAGAATAACATAACTTCCACTGTAAACAGTTAGATACTCAATGAATAGAGGGTTACTATCATTATAAGAGTGGAGCAAAATACATTAGGTAATGGGGGCTGAAGAAGTCAACATTAAGGTGTAAAATTCCTGCTTACTATTTGGAGCCTCAAGGCACTCTTGATAGAGTTAAGCCTTTTAATTCAGCCATTTATTAGTTTGGCATATTGACTGATATGGTAAAACTAAAATACATCAAACAAAAATCCCATTGTCTTTCAGCACAGAGTTGTCTTCTTCAGGTCATGAGGGGTAGAACCTACATGAGGCACTATAACCTCTGAATCTATGTGGCACCTGTTAATCAATCACATTGCACATTATGGTGATATTTTAAGGATGAAGGAAAAATATATATTTGAAATGGAGATGGCCGTCCTTCCTGTCAAGGAGGTATGACAAAGCGTTGTAAAGAATTCTTTGTTCATCTAGCTTTAGCCTGATATGGCTGGACATCTCTGTATTAATATTCATGCATCTCATTTTCATTGAATATATTAATAAATTAATAAGGAGCCTAAACTTTCCTGAAAGGCAAGCAGTACACTGTTCAGTAGAGTGGATGAGGCCCAGTGGATCGTGGGTAGGAATCAAGACATATTTGTGCAATATGTCATACCGATAATTCTTGAAAGTTTAACTGAAACTGAGAGAGAGAGAAAGAGAGAGAGAGAGAGCTCATGCACAAGGACATGTTCAGTGTTATTTTGATTTCAGTCTTATTCTTTATACATTGAGTCCTTTAATGTATCTTATGATTTTAGCACACACTGCTTTAAATCCTGTTTATTACCGAAGAAGTGGATTTGTACTGAAATGAACTGATAGTGCGAGAGAGAAAAAAGAGAGATTTTGAGAAAGAGAGAGAGAGAGAGAGAGAGAGAGAGAGAGAGAGGTGGGAGGCAGGGAGTGGGCATATACTCCAGATCCTTGTGTATCCCTGCAATGTCATGAACCCTGGATTTATGTCAAAACACAGCAACACTCAAAATCTGCCCCGCCCCCCCCACCCAAGCCCCCCTCTGAATGTATTCACACCTCTGTGCTAATCTCCACTCAGTCAGCGGTGTTCCTGCACACTGAACTATGAGTCTCAGACTTCTCCATTACAGCTGCAGATTCCCAGCTGCTGCCCGGGGCGTTGGGGTGGGAGTGTGGGGGTGGGAGTGTGGGAGTTGGGGGGCACAGTGCCAAGAGTGACCGCCGCCTCACTGGACTGATCTCAACCAGCCAAACAGCTCCGGAGCGTCTGGGTGTGAGGACAGCATTTCCATATCAAAACAATATCGCATTGCTATCGGGGTGCATCACATCACATTGCATTGATTTAGTGAGCAGTCTCATCCAGAGAGAGAGAACATGAGCGCAGCCACAGGAGCTATAAGAGATGCAGAGACAGTGACCGCACTAACAGCCCTGCCAGCCTAGAGTACACATGCAGCTCCATCACAGCGAGAACAGTGAACGTGAATGTGCCAACCTATCACCAAGACACAGAAAATCAATTATTATGGTGCTTCATTCAAGGACATAAACCCCTATACAACATCAGGGGAACTTTAAATACTGTAACAATCACCCACGTTATGAAGCAAATGTTAGAGGTTGGTGGACAGGAGTGGAAACGAGACATTTCTGAAATCTTAAATAACCCCTAAAACCCAGACCGAGGTAGGAAAAACACAAAAAAAAAATGTTCCATGGTCCAGCACGAGATTCACTGCGATGCCTGTTTGTAGCCCGCTGTTGTTTACTGACATCCCAGTCACTAGCAGGTAGTCTACTTCAGTGCTGTATATAGTGCATGGTTTTTGGCCTGCCCGGGGGCTGAAGACAGATCACAAGCACCTTGATCATGTATTCTCAGTCTCTCTCCCCCAGTACTGTTTTGTCTGCTCTTAGCCTTAACTAAATCTCTTGACGGGATGGGGTTGGTTGGTGTGTGCTGTTCTCTTATTTTTGTTCTGAATAATTGAAAGGCCTTAATGTGTAATGGATGGGGCTTCTGAGAGTGGGCAACAGGACTGCCTCTTTTGAGTTCACATCATTCGTCAGCCTCAGGTTGGTTCTGAAACCCTATTTGCAGGTCAGAACTGAGTTGTGAGGTCAGCTTGCCTTCGGGCCTGCTTGATTGGCTAGGTAAAGACCAGTTACCGTTCTGATACCTTGGGGACAGCAACTGAGGGCTTCGGTGCCCTGTTCATTTGTTTATTTAAATCCCCATCAGCTGTTGCCTTAGTGACCACTGTCCCTCATTGTTATTTCATACATTTATTTTATACATCAGCATAATATAGAAATCCAAACAAGAGAAAAACAATAAAAATATATGCAATTTGTGAATCTGCAAATCTCAAGAGTTTCCCTCCTCTGAGCATCTACAGAGAGAAGCGAACCTTCAGTCCCAATCTCCTCTCCAAGACAAAAACCTGCATCCCAGTGGTGAAGTCAAAGCATGTGACAAACAAGTGAGAGAGATTTGCTGTACCAGGATACATACAAGACGGAAGATAAACATGTGGCACTTTTGTGAACTTTAATCAGAGATGCCCTCTCAGAAGCCAAGCTCTTCATAATGTCAGCCAAGGTACACCACGTACTGTACATCAGCAAATTAAATAAATATCGGCCGGTCAAGAGGACAGCCCTTGTTTATTTGTTTAAGTAGCAACACAGGTGACAAGACAGCTGTGAATGTCACTACACTCATGGAAAGTTTTATTAATAAGGATTAGACTGTGAAAACATGGGCTTTGAAAACAATGTAGTCTTATCTGCAATTTTCTCTTTTTCTAAAATTAATTCAAAGAGGGAACAAAAATGCAATTTGTGCTCAGTACCCAAGGATTTACTTCTCTGGGAATACAACTTAAAATCTTATAATGCGTGCTGAACTAGACACAAAACAACGATTGTCATTGCTAATTACTTATTGCATAATATGGATAAAAGAAAGACTTTGGGGTTCGATTAGTAGGCCAACTGACAGCTACTTTATAAAGTTGAAAAATTAATGTATTGTTGCCGAGCAGATTGTTTTCATATGGCTGATTTTAATGGCTCTTATTTAATCTTATTTAATCAAAAACTGATGAAATACCAACATATTCACTTCAATGTTTTGGGCCCCCATGTGCATTTGTATTACTGCAGGGCATGTGTAATCTCACCTTATTACCCCCAACACACACACACGCACACACACACACACACACACACACACACACACACACACACACACACACACACACACACACACTTTACACACAAGCATTTAGCATTTTACATTAGGCAGACACTTGTCATTCAAAGGGACTTACAGGACGTTTAGTACTGCTATGGCCACATATATATCTATAAACTGCAAAGTAGCACAAGCACACACATGGAAACAACTTTTTAAACCATTTTTTAATAATGGCAGAACCTCTGAATGCCGGGTTTTCCTTTTTTAACATCAGAACTATGCCCACAAAGAGCGAACAAGCAAAGCAGGCAACAATACCAGTATATCTGTTTCTGAGGATGTTGAAAAAGCTTTGTTTCCTGTGCCCTAATTAGCCGTCGCAGGGCTAATTTATCCGTCTCTGCAGTCAGAGAGCGTTCACTCCTGGGACTTTCTGCAGGAATCATTTCTGGAGTTTGATCCTCTATTGACGGTTTCCATCAGTTTGATTTGCTCATCCTCCAAAAATTCTGTCTTGAATTTGAATGCGATTGTGCACAGCCTGTCATATGAATCCCTGTGGTTTTTGCTGGGGTAGAAATGCCTTTGTCAGTGCATTAAGCAGTCTACTGCAAAGATACTTTTGTGCATTTAATTGTACGTATTCAACAGATACGTTGTTTTGCAGACCTTTTGTTATACTGTTCTGACAGTACTGGATAATAAAGACATCCAATTTTAAACAGCATTAGAAAACAGTGTGCCTTGGGTCTACAAGAGCAAGTCTTTATTGCACTTAAACTTTAAACTCTACTCCACTTCTTTTCTCAAGATTATTGTTTTTAAAAAACTCCTTTTACAAACGAAGTAAGGGGATCCACAGAGTTTTGTTATTATATTACAGTAATTTGCTATAATGCTATCCCTGCTCTGTGGCAGATAATTGGCTTGCGCTTAACTTAAGGATGAAAGAGTCCAACATTAACCCGCACGGCTCCTCTTTGCAGAGTAGTGCACTCCACAGATTACCTCCCAGGCACAGAGCAGGGGCGCGAGGCACGGATACAGAGAGAGAGAGAAATTGCTTTCTTATTCAACAGACACATTAGAGGCATGTAAGATTGCATTACCCAGCTACAAGCCTGTCATAGTTCATTAGTTTACAGAAACAAAAGAATTTGGCTGTGCGCTTGAGTTGGAAAAATAAAAGAGGAGGGAAGAAAGAGAGTGATGGGAAACAACAGACCGCATAACCCTCAGCTATTGTGCCTCATTTTGACAGCTCTGTAAATGTCGATTAGCATGTAATTCTGCCAGTCACTTCCCATGGAATAACACTGCCAAATTGACAGTGGCTGTCATTTTCAGGCCGACGTGAAGCAAATCGTGTTTGCAAGCACTTCGGCACCCTCAGTGTGAGAGAGCTCCCTGAGTGTTTCGGGCTATAGGCGTTGTGGTCATGCTGGGTTTGGGGTAGGTCAAAGGTCATTGCCTGAATGGCATCCAATCAAAGCCCCAACTCTATAGGAAGAGTTGTGTGTGCTCATGTCAACACACTAGACTGAGTTGTAACCCAATCAAAGCTGTACATGTCGGGGTGAAAAAGGATAGTGATTTCTGGTTTGCTTTAGGTGCTTGTTGATAGTGTAAGATCGTGTAAGATTTTTGGTTATGGCCTCACCTTGGTAACGCAGTAGGAAGGAGCCGGGCTGTGGGTGGTCGCTCTGGAAACGGATGGCGATCTGGTTGCTGGAGCTTCGCACAACCAGTCCCTTCATCAGGACGGTTTCGTTCGCCAGGACAGAGTGATCTCGGCCTCCGAGGTCCTCCAGCGTGACCAGTTCCCCCTCGGACAGACTCACATTCAGCACCTGCATGCAAAGGGAAGATGTGTCACTCAGAAGCAGGGTTACTCCAGGTCATTCAGCTTCCTTGGCCAGCCTAGACTGGAGTGCAGGTCCAGAAACCTCCTCCTGCTTCCCTCAGCCTTCAGCAGCAAGTCGGCTCCCCCCAGTCAGCTGCAGTAACCCCCCACAACATCCATACATACCCTCTACCAACCGCAGTTCCGCTGCTTCACCCCCGACTCGAAAACGAGACCTGAACTCGACAGAAGACAAGCGCTGCGCCTCTGAATTACCCCGCCTGCAATTTGCGCTGTCACGGCTCACTTGGTGTGTGATATTAATTCAGTTGACATTCCCCATCATTCCAAACTCATTTTAAATCAGAGTCAGTTTTCTCAATGTTGGCCTTGATAAATGAACCACTTGAGATATGCTTCCTTCTGTTCAATTTCCATTAACAAACTAGCTGCAGTTTCCTGCATTTATGTGTGTGTTTGTGTGGGTGTGTGTGTGATTACTGGGGATTTGTGAAGAGTATTCAGAACCTTCACAGACCACCATTTGAATAAGTGTGATAGAAAATCTCTGCTTAACTCCTTTTCTTCTTCACTCCTCTTACTCCAGATGATGTTTTTAAAAAACCGACAAATTAATTATCTTCCATCCTCAGACAGACTCTCTGAAAGCAAGGATTTTTCTGGTTTGCAGCAGCTGTAGCCTGAAGTGTGAGCACTCTACAAAATGTCATGCTTTTTTCATAATTCAAACCATTTACATGTGTAGATACACAGACAGATATATTAGCGGGCCCTCTGCTTTGAGAGAGGAACATCTGGTGTAATTTCATGCCGAAATTTCAGATGGAGCAACTCGCGAGTACGCTTCGGTTTAAAAATGAGTCTGCTGTGCAAAGGCAGATTGGTCAACATTTCTAGCTTGTTTTGATGGTAGAGAGAGCCGGTGTTTAGGTGCTGCCGACACACAGTTACAGATCACCTGAGGCCAGCTGTCAGCTGCACAGGCACTTACGAGTCAATAAGATCAATGGAGATGCATGGGCTGCACTTTGCGAGCCGGACATACGATCACAGTGGGAGCTAAACAGTGGGTCTATACTCCTCAGCCTGAGCCAGGACCTACAACAGTTACATGTCTGACGTGTTGATCTGTATACTTCTTCAGTTAAGAACTCGGACCCGAGAGAATACTCTATGTCAATTGTATCAACAGTAAAAAGCTCTACTTTACTGAATGGAGACTATGAGGAAATGAGCAGAGAACTGACCAGAGTATTACAGAAAAATGATGACCATGGCTGGTAAGATGCATCAACTAGTAATAGAGATTTTTAAAGTTGTACTGAGGCCATATGTGCTTTATTGCATTGCATTAGACGCTGTGTTAAGGAGGTCAAAGGGTTTTTCCTGTTCACCCTAAAACACCTAATTTTGCAAGGAGTGGCAAGACTTTGGACAATTTTCCAACTTTGCTTAACAATTTGATTATTTTTGGAGAAATCAATAGTCAGAAAAAAAGTGCTGACCATTTAATTGATAATAGAAAATGTTTTATCCAGTGAGTCACATGTAAGATATTGTTGACTGACAAAAAATGGTGTGTGTGTGTGTGGTGGAGGTAGATGGCGGATTGGGGGTGGTGGGATGGTGCTAGAAAAACAATGGGGACAGTATACATTTTTAAAGAAATCTTTCTACAGGCTAGCCATCAAATCCACTGAACTTTCATTTCAGACTGTGAGATTTCAGTACCTAGGTGTAAAAGCCTGAGATATACCCTGAACGTGTGAGTCACATGCCCAATGTGTGAGGCTTAAGGGCTGTGTTTGTATAGATGTTTTATATTTCCTGCAGTGCTGCTGCTATATTAGTTCAGTTGCAGTCGTTCTGTGCAGAGACAGGGATGGTAGGTACCCATGCATAGAACAGCGTAAATTACCTCTGATTACACATTGGTTTGACCATGACACTGCTTTTACCCCCTTTAGAAAGTCCTGCTTGTAGATCAGGACTGAAAAGGTTAGGTAGAGATTTGCAGTATGACTAAATAACATCCACTACATCTGAGACCTCAGGGTTAACGCCGTTGGAGACGAATGTTGACTCCGCAGTGTGCTCGGCTCTCCTCCTGAGTACCATCACAGCGCCTGAGCCAGGCAGAAGTGATAACTGTGGTGCATATTGAATGCATACAAAAGAGAACAGTTTAATTTTCATCTCTGCTCATTTGCCTTTTCTATCTATGGGTCTAGTTTGCTCAGGCTCTTCCTGCATTAAACAGCTTGAGCTGCTGTGAGAAAAAAAAATATATATATGATTTAGTTGGCAGTACAAAGAATAATTTAAACAATTTTATACAACCATGGCATAACAATGACTTCAGGATGTCACTACTGTTAATAAACAGAGTCAAGAATACCTTTATCAATCAAATACATTTGCATCCCTATATTGTGAATTACTACTCATACTGCACTTGTAAAGGATTTTATATTGCATTGACACAGCAAAACAATTATAAACCATTTTGTCTGCTTTTGTATTCTTAAACTCTTGTATATTGTCATACTTTTCAAATGTCCCCATGTATTCCTTCAATACATATTTTTATCTGAGTAATTCATTCTTAAGTATATTTTATTTTTATTACCTTCAAATATGGGATAGGTGCTGTAGGTGCTAAGGGCTGTTCAGCTGAGTCATGAGGCTGTATGAGCACAGACTCTGCTGGTGGGGGAGGGGCAAGGCCAAGGCCTCATTAGACAGCCAATCAGCTGAGCTCTTCAGCCGTTTCCTAGGGCGATGGCACAATGACACAGGTTCATTTCCTCCTCCACCTGAGGGAGCACTGCAAACCCCTGGAAGGCCATATCATTCTGGCTCTAGTTCTTCCCCACATATAAAACAACATAAAATGAATTTCAGTCTGCCTTCCCTGTTCACTTTGTTTTAGGACTTGTATATCGGTGCAACACGTGTGGGAAATGCATTTTTTGTGAAGATTGCTGAATTATGTCTGCAGTACGTCAAACACCATAAAACAAATCTGTCTGCTGATTCAGTGCCGCTGGGTTGGGTAAGACAGCGGTGAAACATTGCAAGTGTGCGAGGTGGGGGAAAAAAAAGCGTGTCTCCACAAAGATAATTATTACTAGATTAAATGAATACCGATATTTCATCTAGCGCAATGCTGCGGTGAGATTGCAGCCTCGCCTCATTAAAATGGATGATCGCCCGCCGTCCCTGGCCTGTGCGCTGAGAACGAGGCCCTCCGTTGGACCGATCCCTCAAGGGTAATGAAAGTGTCACTGAGGCAGACTAAAATGGCTGAGAGCATGACGCGGGTGAGCGCCAGGGCGAGGCGGCGGTATAAAAATGAATCCCGCGCGCGACTGTCTGTCACTCGGTTCAGAGGGGACGTGAGGATGAGGGGCTCGGCTGGGTTTCCCAAGGGCAGGGAATCAGCAGTTATTCTCCCGCCGACATCCAGACTGTTGCCACAAAAAAAAACCTCACTTTTACCCACAATGCACCACCAGCACCTCAGCTTTCCACGTCATTATTTAAATTTGGCTCTCCTGTCCAGATAGACATAAAATATGACAAGCCACTTGATGGGAACAGTAATATGTGTCAAAAAATTGAACATGTCCAAAAAAAGTGGGCCTGGATTGAGGGCATGTCATCTGTCCACAAAGCATAATGCTAACAAACTGACTCATTTCAGTGCATGACAAGGTAAGACATTGTTTCGTTCCTGTGGGGATTTTTGTCAGTTATGAGCATGGAGCCCAGAGCATGGAGCCGGATGACCTGTCTACAAATCAGGCTGAGGCCTCAACAGCCAAATTGTCTTTTGTATCCAGGTTGCCATGTAAACAAAATAAAATAAAATAGAATAAAACAATGATCCACCTGATGGACACCAATATATGACCAGCCAGCTGATAGCTCAGCAGGCGAGTCGTATTCTGCGTAGCTATGGCAGGAGTCACAGTAACCGGTGAGTGTGCAAGGGCACCGTCGCATTTGCAAACCATCGGTCGCGTTTGCTGCACATAATCCAATAAAACCACAGGAGACACTTCATAATGCAGCTGCATTACAGAGTAATTACATTACGACCTCCTGGATTACAAAGTGCTTCCCAAACATTACCCGACACAATCCAATTTAATGTGATATTGTATACAATTACTGTGTCTGATATGAGCTACCCCTGTGAAAGAGAAAAAAAAAACCAGCACACGTCTCAATTATGTCGGGACCAATGGCTTCCTGTGTTTATATGCAATTATGCAGTGTGATCCATCCTCATTGGACGTGCAGTGTTTCATATATCAACGATGACTGGAGGAGGCAGCATTGGTACAGCCAGTGCTAGGTAGTAACTAAATATGTAATCAAATTACAGGAATAAATAATCAGACAATTACTAATTACTGTATTTGCTTGTCTTGTAATTTGTGATATGAATCAGATTATTTTTTGGTCAGGTAATTTGTAATCAGGACCTGATTATGTTTTCAAAGTAATCCGCAAAATACTGGTAATAACCTTGTCCGGCATTCAGATCACAGAGTGATCAGCTCCCACCAAAATTATTAACAAGTAAGTAACAAGGTTGTGCCACTAGAGGGTGCAAGTTAGGTACTCCTATGATTAAAACTTCACTTATTGCAAAGGTAAAATGGGCAAAGAACTGACATGAAAACTCCTGCCTAGTATTGTATGTGACCAGGAGGTGAAGTAGAGAGCATCCATCTAATCCTACAAACCATCCTGACCATATACCCATGAGGAACAAACAGGATATGAATTTTCTCTTGATTAGCTCTTCTGGTAATGCAGAGAGCAAGCCTTCTTTCTGCTTGACAGCATGATTGCATTATTTAGGTATAGCATGAGAAAGAAACACTGCAACACTGCTTCTGTTTGTAGCATTTTCTCAGTGGTGTCAATATGATTGATTTATGGACCCAATCATGTCTCTAGTGCCTGGAACATTCCGCTAGCTCTTTGGTTAATATATAATATATTGAAGGTTATTTTTATATTATTTTTTACAGGGTTTCTGAATTCTATTCACAGCTTGGCTTCAAATTTTCCTCTTTATTTCAAGGACAGGAGGGAGGACACATCCTTGTGCAGCCCTCCCTCTCTCTCGCTCTCTCTCAACGTCCTCCCTTTGATGTTGTGCTGCCATCTCCTCTGTTATCATATACATTTTTTACAAAAAAAAAGTAACATTGTCAGCTAAATCTCAGTTAGTGGGTTAAATCATAGAGATTACGCTAGATGTATGCATAACTTTGTGACTTTATCTCAAACTAATATGCCACATTTTATAATTGTATTATTTTAAGTATTTATACAGACTGTGCAGATGTGACAGAATAGCTAAGCGCTTTGTGAACATAAATTCCAGATAGCAAGCAAGGGACAAGCTGGGGAGAGCAAGCAAGGAGTGCTGAATAATAATTTCTTTTATTATATGTGGTATTAGTAGTTTATGTGGTATTATTAGTAATACAGGCCCTCAGCTTCGCCTCAGAACAGCATCACACCAGCTTGTCATGATTTACTTTCATACAACCGCACTGTCTGCTGCGGTTTATTCCTTAAAACATTATTGGCATTTTGATACTGTTCTGCGCTAAGGGTTTCCTGTAAATATCACATTCAGTGAGTTACTGGAGATCTAGAGTGAGCCAAACAGCTCTGCATCCACACAGCTGTGCGCAGAGATGAAAGCACGCACTCAAAGAAATTGCATCTTTTTCCTCATATGACGATGACCCTCCTTGACGTTTTCTGGAGATTCAACATGTTGAACCTTTGCAGATAATAATCTTTGGAAGTCTTTTTGGTCCGCGGCTCCCGAAGATGAAAAACAACGAGACATCAGAGAATGGCTGATCAAAGGGAAGTGTTACTGGCGAGCTCCATCCCCGCGGAGCACAGGTGCAGAGTTAAGCAGCCACGCTTTCTCATCTCTTGTGACCATAAAGCATCACCTACATGTCTTTACCTTCTGTAAAACCCTTAAAGAAAACTCGCTGCAACACTTAACATTTGCTTATGCACATGGGGACTTGATTCTAAGGTGAGCGATGAAAGGCTTTGATAAAAAACAAAAAATTGTAGGAAATGTTTCCTTGTTCTTGGGTCGATGTGGGGAGACAAAAAACATGAGTACATGAGACCATACGGTGAGGATAACAGGCCATTCATCCTAACGAGGCCTGCCATTTATCCACAATTTACTCAATCCTTGGAGTGTTCATGCTTTGACTCAGAAACTAACCTGGAATTGGGTCTCTGCCTCAACCGCATGACCAAGCAACATGTTTGAAATGAGACTAAATATTCTCATGGTTGTTTGAAGGGACAAATACACACGTCCATCTAAAGCCCAGGTCTGCACATAGAACAGTATCCTAAAAAATCTAATTTCATCACATTAAAGTATGCTTTCACACACCTGATCCCCATTCGTGCCGTATATTGGATGATGCAACATTATCAAAAGTTAATTGATTCTACCCACTGTAGAATAACAGCTTAAATGACAATGCCATCTGCCAGCATGACAATAATGAAGTATTCTTCTAAAAAATGCATTAGACTTCATTTTACATTCCCTGAGTAATTGTTCAGGCTTTGTGATAACATATCTTTATTGGTCAACACAATGTTATGGGAATTACTTGAAAATTGTGTAGGTGGAAAGAAAAATGGTTGTGCTTTCTACTGGGAAAAAATCGTGTTTGTGTCATTTTCAAAATCTCTTATTGCATTTCAGAAATCTCAGTCAAAATATCAAACTAATTTGGCAGCCAGGTCTATATTTTTCATTGTATGAAACTGTCAGACTTTTGTGTGTTCATGGTACATCAAGCTCCTACAAGTGTTCTCTGGATTACAAGTCACAATAAATATTTTTTTCTGCAAAGTTCAGTTGGTGGTACTTTACATTAAGTTGCACTTACACCTGCATAGTTATAGTATGGTTATAACAGGCTGATACTGAGCAGCTACAGTTTAGGTAACATGAAAGAGGGGTCAGAGCTGCTCACAATAACGCATGTGAAACAGGGTCAGTCCTGTTACATGTTACTGTCTTAAATGTTACTTATCATTACATAACAAGTAACACTGCAGGCATGTTAACATTTCAGTTAATCGCAGTTACTCAGTGCCACCCTATTGTTACTGAAGTAGTTACAGTGTAATTACACAGGTATATGTGGAATTTTATGTGAAGTGGCACCCTTCAATTTAAACATACATTTTAGACAAAATAAGTTGATGGGGGAACATCTAGTGCATATGGTATATTGTCTTTTGCACTGATAACTCAACATACAGCTAAAGAACTCCAGGTCGATCTGCTTTGAGATTTTGTCTGGCGTTCCTGACAACGTTGAGTGGATTTCACTGCAAGACTCCAGCAGGTCCTCTCTCGGGCAGCCTCTATCACAAGTCGTGGAGGATGGAAACCAGGTGGTTTGCGATTTGTCTTCCTGTAGCCATTTGATATCTCCCCTGAGCGTGGCTGGATTAGGGAACATACAGGAAGTGCTTTGTATGTCTCACAGCAACAGTGTGACAGGAACTTAGTGATATGTGGCGCCTGGTAGATACCGACATGACAAGGATGATACAGCTGCAACGTTATAGAATCTTGATATTTTTCCCCCCAAAGCCTGTCATTCCAAAAGAGGGAGAGGAAGAAGAAGAGAAAATATTTTTTCTGAATACTTCACCATTTGCCTGAATCTCCAGCTCCCCACTAGCTTGGGTATTGGTGGCAACTACTGCAACTCAGTGGGTGGAAGAGCAATGGCATGTGATTTGAGTGAGAGAAACTGTAGTGTGTTGTGACAGAGATAAGACTGGGTGTGCTTTGTTTTGTGATGAGGTAAAGGATTGCATTCACTGTTTCTAAGGGAATAATGGAATAGTTATGTACAGTGTACTGTGAGAGGAATGAAAGGGTATGAACAATGTGCTGCTATGGGAATAGAGGAGTATGTACAATGTGTTGCCATGGGAATAGAGGGGTGTGTTTATTGTGGTTGCTATGAGAATAGAGGGGTTTGTACAATATGTTGCTATGGGAACAGAAGGGCATGTACATAGTGCTGCTGAGGGAAGACAATCGTGTCTACAATGGATTGTTTTGTAAATAAAGGGATAGGTATAACATATTGCTGTAGAAGTAAAGGGACATGGACATTGCTGTTTTGCAAAAAGGGTTGCATGCACATTGTGTTACTATGGGAGCAGAATGATATGTACACGATGTTGCTATGGGGATATATGACTGGACCAGAGGGAACGTGCAGTGTATTGTGATAGGGATAGGGGTTGTATGCTGTGTGTGTTTTAATGGAGACAGACGGGTAGAGTATGTGTGCTTGTTCAGCATGCTGCTCTGAATCTCCTCAGCCCTAATTCCTGTGGGCAGGCATACATGCCCCCAGGGGTGGTTGGAGGGGGGTGTTGGGGGTATGTCCTGGCATGTCCTACAGGTCGGTCCTTATAGCCAGGAGAAGCTGTCCTGCTTACTTTATGAGCCACACCATCCATGCTGGGAGACATGGAGCCTGCTAATCTGCAGCAGAGCTGAGGCACAGGTTGGGGGGTTGGGGGGATGGGGGGGGGTAACTGAGACCGAGAGACAGGCCTGTCCCCATCAGCTTTAACAGTCAGCCCTCCACAGCACAACCACCTGCATGGATCCAAATGCAATCTGGCAAGATGCTGCACAGTAAAATAAATTAATGACATCTTAAAAATGATGAATATAGGAGCACATAATAGTGATGAAATGTTGCATCATAATGTATATTATATGTTACTATAATGAATGTAATAGTTTAATAGAAAGCACAATGTATTAAAAAAATATCTATTTTCTCCCAAACAAGTAATTTTTTCCAATTCTAAAAAATAGCTTGTAATGAAATCTAAAAAAAAATCTTGCAATAAAGAAAAATTGGAACCACATGTTTCTAATAACAAAACATTAGTACCTCATTATTTTATGAGTAATGAAGAAGTAATGAGTTCTTTTGTGCAGGAACAATTTGGTTTGGCAGTCTGATAGTTTTGGAGTTTTGGGCATGGGCAACCACCAAAGCAACAGTGTGCAGTGTAGTGCAGTTAGCTGGGTAATGCTTTTACAATGCAAGCATCTACTGACACTGTCCATTATATTACACAGCCATTAAAATGGGATGTGAAAGGTTTTCAAGTTGCTTAGCCAGTCCAGGGCACAGAAAGTCTGGATAAAGCTGTCAGTATTGATGTCGCCCACACACACACAGACACACAGACACACAGACACACTCACATGGATGGGCCCATGTACGGAGACACACATACCAACATGCATCCATAAACATACATGTGCATACATAATACACACACACATATATGCTCACACACATGCACATACTTGCACATGGTCATTCACACACACACTCACACACACACACAGATACACACACACACACACACAGATACACACACACACACTCACACACGCACACACACAGATACACACATGCACACACACATACACACACTCACACACACACACACACACACACACACACACAAACACACACACACACACACACACACACACACACACACACACACACACACACACACACACACACACACACACACACACACACACACACAGGCTTTCACCATTCCTCCTCTTTGTGTCCCTGTGAGCCAAAGCATGACAGAGCCAGACTTTTTCAGTTCACACTGCACCATTTTGTATGTGCTGAGACTGGACTGAAATCAGGGACCCAAGGCTATGCTTTTGAGGAGAAATATCTCAACGTTATGGACACAGCATGCCACCACTGAGCACGAAATGCTTTGAAAACCAGTTTGTACACAGAAGCTGTCCGACATTTGACACGCAATGCCCAATATTCCACCTGTGAATAAACATTGACGGAAAACTGCTCAATGCAACATGACCTGCACAGCACTGGTGTAGCTTGGTAGAACAGAAAACACAATTAATTCCCAGCCGTTTGGTATTTAAAAGAGTGCATCTCAGTTCAGGAGAGGGAATAGATGAACTTCTCTTGATAGGCTTTGAACATTCAATGAGCTTCATTGATAAGTTTTGATGCTCTCCGTCACATGAAAAGTTTCCAAAACAAATTACTTTCACTGTTACATTGCTTCAGCCATTCAGGATTTTGGCTAAAATCCCACAATGGTAATATGTGATGGCTTATGCCAACAAATCTTTTTTTCTGATAAATAGGGCAATGACATCACAAATGCAACAAATAGTCAAAAAAAATTCAGCAGGTGCCTCTACCTCGTATCTCTGGAAGTGCAATAAGAATATCACAGTCAAAAAAACTGGAATTTACTTCGCCTAAAATTTCCCTACAATTTCACATTACCCATATTATTCTGTGCAAGGTGCTTAATGACCTAATCATTAAAATACTCTTAACTATAAAACTATTCTTTTTTTCATAATGAATGCACAATCAGAATAGAATAAATATGGTAACTACGGTGAAATGAAGTGCCCATTAGCACACATTTTACTGACTAAGAATATCAGCATCCATTTAGATGTCTTGCTGTGCAGAAGAGAAGAAATCTCTCCATGGCAGCCCTGAAGGATATATTTAGCAACACAGCCTTTATTTCCTCCACACAATGAAGGGTATTGACTTCTCCCCCAAAAGATTTCACTCTATTAGCGCTTCCTCTGTTCTGCTTATTATTTAGGAGACAACAGATTATTATTGAATTATTCAAATAAGACTTCCTCATAACGGGATGAGGGGTGGGTGGTGAGGAAATTGGCACAGACATCATGCTTTGGGGGAATGCCAGTTGACTCCTCAAGAACAAAGGGATGGAGAGGGAAAGGGAGAAAGATAGAGGGAGAGAGGGAATGTGTGAAAGAGAACGAGAGTGAAAGGAGAAGGCAGATATGCCAGGCTGCTCTCAGAGTGATGAAAGTAAATCTAAGTCTCAAACAATTTGTATTCTGCCTCAGCACCTTAGATAAACATGCACTCAGATTCTGTTCACAGCCCAGGAGATAAACGCTCTCCCCGCTGTACCTGACTGAAATAAGGGCTTGAAGATGTAGTCAAGCAGAGGCATTCCTGAGGTACAGGTTTGAGAAATACCAATACCCACGAATGAATTATTAATGAATTCCTTAATACATCACATCGTGCTACACAATTTACACATACAGGGATGCTGTCCCAGGCTGGCATGACTGGTGTACGTCCCTTGTGGCATTGAAGACGCGGATTATCGAAAAGGTGTGTGAGAGCAGGCTGAGGGCAGAGATGCAGGCTCAGAATGAGCCTCCTCTGAGATGCAGTTCCCCAGGGCTCTGACCTGGGCCCGTCCCTGAGGTTGTTTTTGCATTTATTCTCTTTGCTGGAGCCTGAACAGACTTTCCCAGTCATTGCCAGTGTTTTGTTTCACACTATATAAATTCCTTATTCATCACTGTCATTGGCGTCAAGTGTAATTAAACTGTTGTGTGCTGCTTTTCACATGCTGTTTTTTGAATGTGTTGGACTGGTATAGACATGTGCCTTAGCTGAGGGAAACAGAAAGAGAAAGCTGCATGTCTGATAAAAGTAGCCTGAAATTTTACCAAAATTTGTAGTGTTTATGTGTCTTCGCATCATCATTCTGAGTGTGTGTGTGTGTTTGTCCGTTAAGTGTGTGTTCTTGGTTTTGATAACATCTTATTTCATTCTAAAATCAACATGTAAAATTTGAACAACATCTGTGTCTAAGTGAATCACATCCAATCCTGCTTCAAATTCATTATATTATATTAATTTCACTGATACTTTTAACCAAAGCAACTTACAGTTGATTAGGCTAATCAAGGACCAATTCCCCGCGGGAGCAATGTGGGGTTGAGGGCAATGTGCTCTTGCTGTGGCTAGACTGGGACTTAAACCACCAAACTCAGAGGTCCCAGGCATGTACCTTAGCCACTAGATGACGGGCTGCCCCAACATGGCCTAATGAGATTTTTCCAACTGCAATAGGAAGTGTGTTTTGTGTTTTCTTCACCGCCACATGTCAGTTATGTAAACAAGTCACTATAACCGCTCTACTATGTAAATCAGCCTATGCTATTCAAATTACATTAAGTGAAACAACAAAGTTAAAGTGAATACATGCCAAAAAGCTTATTGCTAATGATGCTGTCACCACATGTTTGCCTTTCAGGTATTCGTCCACCATCTGGAATTAGAGAGGATTGGTGCGGATCGCTTTCCCACCAGCTGCAGAGTGGAAAATTTGAAACTGATCACAGCCCATTCACAACCCCCTTGTACAAGCACACCTGAAATCCTGTAGCAGGTGTTTTGTGTGCGCTTTCTTACGCATAAAAAAAACATTCATATCTACTAAATGAACCAGATTAAAAGGCAAACATACACGGTATTGGGGAAAAAAAGCCCCTCTAAGCAAACCAGACATGAAAGCCACATCATTTCCACAACACCCTCGGATCCAAACAGCTCCACAGTCCTTGAACAAGCTAACACTCCCCCCCCCGCCGCAGACCCCCAAAGACTCACTCAAATGTTCTGACTGCGGATCTTGCATAGGATAAGTAACCAGAGCAGCTATGCCAGTAGCTTGTGCCTCTGTTGCTTTATTCCATTTCTGTTCTGTGTATGGAAAATAAGCATTCGAGTTAAAGCACCACATCCACGCCTCATTTGTTTTTGCCTGAATCTCAGTGGCATAAAACTGGCATCCTGATCCCAGTTGAGTGGCCCGTTCTCCTTAGTATGTAAATCTTAATTTGATGCTGTGAAGCTTGAGGACCTCCCTCTCCTCCTCTTTACTTACTGCAAAACAACAGAAAACTCCCAGAGCGTTTCCTGTGTTTTGAATACACTTTCTGTTTCAAATAGGCTTTCAACTACACTCCCCCGCCTGCCCAATCATCACTGCCGCCAGCTACCCCCTCCCCCATTCGCTCACCCCCTGCTGCTGCCCCCCCCAACCGCCTTCCCCTGCACCCTGAAAAGAGTGCAGAGGTAGAGGGGAAGTTTCTCTCAATTAGCCCAGGCCGCCTCTTCCAGCCTCTCCAACCCCTCTGGGAGGAGGCGGGCGTGTAGGACACTGTGTGGGGCTGCTAATTAAAGGATGTAATCAAGAGGGAGTGGAGTGACTGATGTAGCCCCAGCAGCTGGGAAAGAGGGGGGTGGTGGTAGGGGGGGGTGTGTGGTGTTGGCCCACAGCCTCAAGGCAGGGGTCACCCACGGCGAGTGGCACACGAGCTAAATATAGAAACGCCCAAAACCCCTCGCTGTACCACCTGGCCCACCTGTCATGTTGCCGGCGGTAACGTGCTTGCTCTCACCCGCGCCAATGACATCATGCCCGCCATGGCTTACCTGCGGATACGGCACAGCTCGCTCAATGTCAAAAGGTTTTCACCCCGTAACAAAGATCTCCTATCAATGGGGTACGCCCTCAAAGTGGGTTCATAAGATCACTGTTTCACCTTGAATTTCATATAATTCCTATTGTTCCTGTATTGTCAGGCATTCTTACAATGTTTAGCTACATTCGACTGAGAAGCAAATCCACTGCAGTGTATTATAGACATTTAGCATGCACTGTTATTCAGAGCAGCTATCACAAAGACTGCACTGCGTATTCTGTATTATTAAACAGAATTAGATAAATTAGAAAGTTAAATTACTTTGCTTAATTTTTCATTCCTTAAGTTAGATTTCTTTATTTGGCTCTTTTAACACTGTGCCCTCCATTGTTTTTTTTTTTTTTTCTTTTTCAATTATTTATATTCAAATTCAGTGACATTTTAGTGATTCACATCACCTAAAGTACCAGCTACAGAGATGTTATTTTTATTGAAAGTTTTGTTTCAGCATGAGTTTAAAACATAGCCTTTATATGAAAAACAGTCGCCCACACACAATGAGGTTCATTTCACGCACACTGCAGCTGTGACACACACAATTGAGTGCATATACACACTCATCGCTGTGGTGTGTCCTTGCATGTGTATGTACAAAACATGTATATTCTGTGTATATGTATATGTATGCTTGAGTATAAACTGGACCATAAGCGTGCCTGTATATGTCTATGTGTGTATGTTTACATTTATCTCTTTGTGTGTGTGTGTGTGTGTGTGTGTGTGTGTGTGTGTGTGTGTGTGTGTGTGTGTGTGTGTGTGTGTGTGTGTGTGTGTGTGTGTGTGTGTGTGTGTGTTTGTGTGTGTGTGAATCTGAGTATGTTTGTCTGTGTGTATATATGAGTATGTTTTTGGTTGTATGTAAACTGAGGAGTGTTTGTCTATTTGTCTGTGTGAAATGTAAAACTAAAACCGAGATGAAATCAACACATTCTCGTAAACTGAATTAAAAATAATATTTTTTTGAAAAATATCAAAACTAAAGAGAAATGAAATGTTTTTGTTTTGATCCTATTCATAATTTATATGCCAGGTGAGGAATACGAAGTTTTGGAAGGAGGATTTTAAAATTCACCTGAAACAGATCCCACTTCCCCTTAGCTTCTGTTGTTGCCAGTTGACCTTCAAAAAAGTATTCGCAATCCACATCTCTGAGTTACAGTTATTTTAGACTCAATATATAAAATAATTTGCCAGTGCGCATCTAGGCTGTGTAGCATGTGGGATTCAGAAAATCTAGAAAAAGGTATTCTTTCTTTGGACACAATCTGCAACATGTTACATCCTCCCAAAGTTATTTATTTACTTCTATTCTGAGCATCCCAGGGAAGCGCTGCCTAGCGTTGGTTGCTAAGGGCCTATTGTTTGATTGCCATGGCAATTATTATTTTGTGAAAGGTCAATTAAACATAATTTACAGGGACTTGTTTTCTTCAGAAAAGATCTTCTTGGATACAGTTTAAGGGAGCCAACTAAAGTAAAGGCTGAAAGAGAAGCTAATATTAGCAGTTGCAGTTGGTCAAACCTAAAACATTTGCAAAACAGGAGAATGGTATTAAAACTACACAAAACCCGATAGTAACTAGTAATTGAAACCAACATGTAAAGCTAAATAAAAATAAAATTTATGAAAAAAAATGTAAACTACAGTAACTCTGGTCGATATCTGTATGGGTATTGTTATGCCCACATGTTAGCTGGTGGGGCATAATGATAAGAAATACTAATGCCTCCTAGTTTTACAGCCAAAATGGTGGGAAACGGTGGTGGATATACCAGCGCCTGACCTAACGGTTGGTTTGACCGTGACACCTCCATCTCTTCGACCAGACTGTTTTGTTCTAATACCTGTTTGTTACCCTCTCTTGCTCCTCTAAATAAACTAAACTCGAGAGACGAAAGGTAGCGGTGCTCTTGGCCGGGGGAGCGGCAGCTCGAGGAACTGGTGAAGCGCCCTGGTAAGTCCCAGTTTTCCTCCCAGTTTTCACCATTCCAGGCCAGCTGCCTTCTTTTTGTAAGCGAGTTTCCACCCCTAGACATACATGACCGCAACAGTATGTATTTGTGTTTGTGTGTGTGAATCCATGTTTGTGTGTCTGTATGTCTGATTGCGCATCTACGTGCTTGTAAATCCAAGTCTGAGTGTCTATGTGTGTGTGTGTGTGTGTGTGTGTGTGTGTGTGTGTGTGTGTGTGTGTGTGTGTGTGTGTGTGTGTGTGTGTGTGCAGTCCACAGGTTCACACCGCCGTAACAGACACTACCCTGTCACTGCTCGCGGTCTCTAGCACAGGTGAGAGCTCAGGATCAGATCGCCACACTTATCAGCAACGCAGAGGGGGGGTCACACGCCACGCAATGGCAGATGGAGGCCTGTCGCTCTCTCCTGTCGCTGCTGATACGCTGGCGATGGCCGCGGTAATGTGGCGGGCTAAAGCCGAGCCGCTAGACAGCAGGTGTGCGGCAACACCGGCGTGACGGGACCTTATCTCTGCTCACAGAGAGGGCGGATCAGGCTCCTGAAGTGCCCTCGAAAACCCGTCCACTTTGGGGCAGGGTGAAGCTATCTATCGCACCGCTCGCAGGGAATAAACAGGTTCAGGCGAAGCCATTTTATTAAAATGGTAGGCTAATAATCGCATTTTGCACATTTGGTCTCGATGACTTCTCCTGTACCGTGTCTAACCACATGTGTAGGGTTTGGGGATGGAACAGTCACGGCCCTGTTTTGGCTTTGCGCCAGTTAAATAGCTGTGTTGTGCACATTAGGATTTGGCTTTGGGTTGAATGTGCAAATCCTAATTTTAAACCGTTTCGATGTCCTAAAGAACAACCCAGTTGCCGTCAGATAAGGCGCCTGTTTACCCTTGAGTAAATTCATCCTTAAAAAAACACAGGCAGACAACTACATGTAAAATAAAACCAACAGTTCTCTACATCATTGGCAAGGCCTCCAGATATGAATAAATAAGAAAATAAATAAATAAAGAATGACCATAACGGTATATTATTTCTTGGAATTTCCCCTAAACCGTGTATTGTTGATGGAAACATGCGCGGATTTCATTGAAGACATATAGGGAATTCTACCATGCACTGCCAGAAATGGCCCCTCTCTAAATTGGTTTCTCTATAGAAACAGTAAATTCCAATATATATGCACTCTTTCGGTAGTATTGTGTCCAAGAAAACAAAATGAAGACCACTGCCAGAAAAATAAAATATGAACGTTATCAAAATGTAAAACATCCCTTGCGTTCTGCAAAAGATGATAATCTCTTAGCTTTGAGAAGTGGTCACAATCGAGTGTTTTTCGGAGACCTCCTGTGATCTGTGTATATTCTGTACATCCCGCTCACGCCTATTTCCTAATGTTTATTACATGCTAAACACGCACTGTGTCACTCGCCCTATCCGTTTCCAATTAGCCTCCCCCCGCTCTCCCGGTGCGCAACGCGGGGAAAGAGTGTGGCTAGCCATCTCCCGCAGACTGGGCATTCAAATACGCTGTCTGTGGTTATCTCGCTTTAACATTCATCCCACCAATTCCCTTTTCATTATCGCGGCAATCCCTACACTGCGTTCAGAAAATTGGTTTCATGCAATACACCGGAATAAAAAAAGGAAGCGAACGCAGGAGGGAAAAACCCGACACAGTGAAAACAAGAGTTTGGTTGTGTAAATATGTTAATGTCATATTGTATAAATAATAACACCTTCCATTATGAAGCAATTTCCATGCCTGTCTATTTTTCACTCTATTGTTGGGTGTATGAAGGTAGGATTGCAGAGATGTATCATTTAGTGTTGAATAAACAGGGTGCCGTATGTTTACTGTGAGAGAGACTGCTTTTCAATGCCTTTCCAAAAGCACGAATATAAAGAAATCACACACGCACAAGTTTCTGCATTACAGGAATTCCATGAGCATCGTGAAGACGTTAAAAGAGCAGGAGTAAATGGAAAATTTCGCCAAAATCTGCATGCTAATCCTCAACATTTCCCCCTATGTAAAGGAGGGATGTTATCTATATCCATTGGGTTCCACTTAACAGGTGAAAGAAGCCCTTGTGTTTTTGAAAACTTCATATGAAATGATTGTAACCAGATTAAATTCTCACTGTACAGAAGGAAGTGAATTGTTTTTTTTTTTTTTCTTGTTTTTCATATTTGTCCAAGGCGCTTCTCAGGCGTGACATTGTGGTTTAATATTTGCAGCAGATGTGGGGCAGCATAGATTTGAATACATGCATGTGAGATTCCCGCCATACTTCCGCCGTCCGATCCATCACAATGGTTTCGATCCGCTGAAAGGCAGACGGCAGCGGGGAAATGGGCGACAGGTCGCATTCCCAAAGTCATGTCTCACATCCGCTGACTGAAGGGAAAGGTGAGAGGCAATTAATGGAGGCTGATGGCCATTTGCCAGTTGGGGGAGGGAGGGGGTTAGATTAAATGAGGTGGGAAACCCATAAAAAGGTGTCACATTCAGGCTCGAACCTTGAGGGGAAAGGAAAAGATCATTGAGGAAAACGGACTCTCTTCCCCGTCTGGCTCTTCTGCTCATACCTTCCCTGGGGTGAAATCCTCCTTTGTACATCGCCAGGGTTAGCTGTGCTGGCAGTCCTGGAGTGGTGTAATATTTTTTGGGGTGCAACCTGTTCTCTGGATGATACCTGTTAGCTCCAGATTGGGGGTGCTAAGTGCCAGAGGTCATGTCTGACTGAAGTCACAAACGCCCACACCACCCCCAACCCACCACCCCACCAATCCCCCCCACCGTCCCACTCCTTTTACGAGACTTTGAACATATGTGCTATGTATTATTCACCACTCTCTCCCCCTCCGGGGGAAGGCAAAGGCCAGAGGTCACCCACAAGCTGCAACACTCCCTTATGATGGAATTCAGCCAGGGTGCTCGTTACCCAGAAAGCTCAGTGCTTGTCTGCCTCTCCTCGCTGCCGTGCTTTCTCACCTGACGCCTCTGATAACTCGTAAAATGTCAAGTGGTTCGGGAATAAATCTGAAAACGAACAGAGAAAAATCAGGGCACTTGAAAATCACTGCAGGCCCTCGATATCAATATGCCTCTTTTACCGCCAACCTCAGAGCTACGTACATACCAATCTTCACAAAAATACACACACACACACACGCTTTTCCATCCACTTTCCATCAATTGACTCACGCCTTCACACTTGTGTCGATGAAGGTGTGGCTGTGTGCGAGGGGAGGGGGCAGTGCCTTTGTTAGAAGCCCGAGGAACAAGCTGTACTGCAGGAGCGGCCGCCGCATCAGAGCAAACAAATGTCACGCTTGCGCGGCTGCGCGTGGCTAATTGTTTCCCCGGATGGAGAACGGTACATCACTGACAAGCCCCCGCCACATTTTATTCTCGTTCTCGCCAAGTTTTATGGAGGTCAATGCCAAACGTATTTAGCTTCCTTTGTCAGAGCGGGGCGAATTAAAATGAAAGTGCTCCAAATCAATAGAGCAATTCTTTCTGCATTAGAAAGGACCTTCTTTTCAGCCCTGGGGGCGGTGTTTATTAACATGTGTATTGATCACTGAGTCACAAAAGGGCCGAATCCCACAGGCTGAGCCAAACAGAGATGGCTGACCTTTGTGTCTGTTTAACTGTAAGCACTTGGCTTCCTCTGTCACCTGGATAAGATTCGGCAAAGGATTATGAGGGTACAAACGGTAAAGCCGATCAGAAAGCCTACGCCTCGCTGAATGCATTAGGTATTCACTGCAGAGGAACTGAGCCTATCCTACTGCTGGACGCTGCCCCGCTGGAAAAATGGGAAAAAAATAAAGTGTTGTTTACCCCTGAAGACATCTGGATGATGTCTGAGCAAAGCGGACAGGAGAACCCATCAATACCTTAAAAGAAATGTTTTCTGATACTTTTGAGCCTTCCCTCCACTTTTACAGGCTTGTTATCCTGTTGTTTCTGTCGGAAGTGGCCCTTTTAATGGGCCTTAGGGAACGCTGTCTTGTACTTTTTTGGGTGCCTGAAGGGGTATGAGGATCTGCAATTATGTATGAGTTGACTGTAGTCCTGAAAATATAGAACAGCCAAAACACTAAAAAAGTGTTTATAAAACAAAGAGCAATGTTTTGTGTTGTTTTATGAATTCTGGTTCCCATAATTGACTGCTCTATTGACCCAACACAACAAAACATTTTGTAGATGTCATTTTTAATATAATTTTCACAATTTCACTCCAGCCACAAGATTTGAGGGTGTGTTTGTAACAAGCCCATAAAGTCTGGTTTCAGTTGGCTATCACTTCCCATGTAAGTAATTGACCCCAGCGGGTTTGTCAGAGTAGGCCCACAAAATCAATAGCCACATTGATCTGGCGGTAGAGGTACAGAACCGGCTGCTTCTAGGACAGAGGCCTACCGTGTCACAGGCCATTGAAGAGACATATGCAAAACCACTCATGTTTTTCCCCAAGATGGGCCAAGCATCCCGAAGAGTCGCTTAAATCTGAGTCTCGGCTCCTACTTGCCTGAAAGTGACATGCCATTTCACCAGGACAACCCCCAACAAACCCACTTCCATGCTTCAACTGTTCTTCCCCCTGGATATCTCTTTCTCCTGTCTTCTGCCAGGCTGCCCCACTGTCACATATATAGCCATCCTGTGTCAAGTCACACAGGAGCCATAACTTAGCCGGGTCCGTACTGCTCCCTGCAGATCAATGATCATATTGATCTCATAGGCCTAATCTGACAAACCCACTGGGATCAATTACTACATGAGGAAGCGATGCACAAGGCCAGCCTTATTGGGCTGGAACTCAGAACTCCCCGTCCATGCCGGTGGCTAGCACAAAAATATTGGTTTCTCAGAGTAACATGATGTCACAGCTCCCATGGTGACCAAAATGAGCAGATTCAGGGGCCTCATCGCCTGGAAGAAGAACGAAACTTTAAATATCACCATCTGCAGCATCTATATGGACATTTAATTAGAGGAAACATATGTTAACATTACTAACTGGACTGAATGAAAGAAAAACGGAGCTTGCTATTTTGGTGGGTTTTTCTTATTGCTCCTATGAAGGATACAATAATGTTAAACTACCTCGACAGAGTAGTGATAAGTCTTTTTGTATTATATCAGTCAAGGTAATCCTAGATGATGCAAATTATTCATGAAACATGTTGTCTGCTTTCCTTTTTATTTAATTTACTTTTGGTTTTGAAACATTTCCTCTATGGCTTGTCATGCATATCTTGATGTCAAGATGAATATATGTTTTTATCTATGTCCTATTGGTGTCCACGCAGTCCTGATGACTCTGGTTCAGACCAGTTTGTTCCAGTTTTGTAACCTGCACAACACGTTGGCACGCCTATGAGCGAATGAGCCTTGACAGGAAATCACCACACTAGAACTAACTTTACTGACAAATCAACAGGTGAAGCGGTAACCCTCCTCCTTTCTGAAGGACCCACTGTGAATTGCACACTGTCTCGAGGCTAATGGAGCCTTCTCAAAACCATCCTTTGTGACTGTGAGACAAATTGACAGCACTGAGCCCCCCTACCCCCATCCCCAAAAAGCTTTTGACAGACTTACTACTTAAAGATTTCTGCTCTCTCTCTCTCTCCCTCTCTCTCTCTCTTCTCTCTCTCCTCTGTCTCTATCTCTTTCGCTGTTTCTCCCTGCTCTATCTCCCCCACCCCCTTCCTCTGAGCTAAATCAGCCCAAGAGCTGGAGTCTATCTAGGCATGAATTCTGGAGTCAAAAAGGAAATTGCACCGGAAATCTCCAAAAAGGTAACCTCTGGAAAATCAGGGGCAGGCAGAGCAGAGTGCAAGAGGGACTGTCTCACAGTGGAATAAATCAAAGACAGCCAGACAGGCTGCAGAGAGCTGATAGCCAACCTGCTGGGGCCTAGCTCACCTTCCCCCAAAGAAAAATAAAATATAAAATAAAAAAAAAAAACCTTAAAGGATTTAAACTGAACAGAATCCTACTCCAGCTCTGAGAAACCTTACCCCAGCCTCATACGCGCACCAAATAGAATATAAAGCCCCCTTGCAACAATAAGAAGGCACAGAACCACACGGTGAATGTCACTAATGGACCGTTCTCTTCCCTGGGCTCCATATTTTGAAATCCTTGATGAGAAGAGGCTCTCTGATAACCGTTCGGTAAGATCAGACTCCAGACCGTTCTCTCTCATAGGTGTTCACACGAGGCAAATTCAGCATCTATTGTTTAAACACCCACACAGAACAAATACTTCTTTAACAGGACATAGTGGAAAAAAGCAGTTATTTAGGGTTTTTAACACTTCTGTAAGGTGCAAGGTATTCAACCTGGATGGTTTTAGCAGATATTTGACAATGTAAATGGTCATTGTAGTGCTTTTAAAAACACTGTCATGTATGTGCTGGCAACTCTTAGCACTACGGTTTCTGCTATCAATGTAAATAACCCTGGCCCGATGGTCTTTTTGATTGATGGACAGAGGCACTAAAGGGGTTGCAGGGGCGAAAGGGAGTCAATCTCTGTCCTTTAACCAGCCTCTGATTTCCGCTCTTCACATGAGGGATGTGACCAGCGAGAGCAGTGGTCTCGCCTTGATTGCGCTCCTCTTCTCTTCCTGGCTCCACCATCAATGATGTAGACAGGCATTACATAGCAACGACAGCTTGGGGGTGGGGGTTGGGGTGGGCAGACGGGAAGCGTGTTCCTGTATCCGCCAAGCAGCTTTAAAATAATTAAAGCGAATCGTTGCCTGGAATCCTAATGACAAACGCCTGCCACGCTTTTTTTTTTTCTTCTTCTTCTTCTTCTTCTTCATTTTTCAGCTCTCCTCCCGTGCCCTTCTGCGTTACCTCCCAGCCTTCATTTCTTCTCCTCCTCTCCCCTCCCTCCCTCCCTCCCTCTCTCCTGCTGTGGAGATAATGAGGCCCTTACAGGCAGAGTGGAGGAAGGCAGACCTCTGGAGAGGAGCATGCTCGAGAAGATTTCTCTCCAATTACAGTTCAACAAGTCATCCTCCTGGACGCTGCCAGGGTCCCACGGAAATGACTGCCTACGCCCGGCCCTGTCCACTGCACGAAGTCAGGGGCCAAACGGACATAGAGAAAGGGAAAAGGGGAGGAGGAGAGGAGGAAGAGAAAGGAGGGGAAGAGAGTGCTGGACGTAAAAAAATACATCTGTGGTTTACCTGTATCATGTTTTAGATGCCCATTGTGTCAGAACATTTCAGAATAACGCATCATTAGAGTGTCTTCAGCCTCTGACCCTCATATGGCGAGGCCCGTTTCTGGATCCACTATTTTGTGGTACCATAGTGCCCTGTCCTGAGAGGAAGAGAAGACTAAAATAAAAACGTGTCCAGAGTTACAAGAGAAGGTGACATGCTTTGGGGAGTTCTTTGAGGGCCAGATCTTGGTAAAATGAAATGAGGATGGCAGCATATATGTTCACCTTGGGACAGTGTTTATCCGCTCTTCAGTGTGGACCAGAAGCATACAGAACCATCTCCAACATGCTCAACAAACTACCAATGTTCATTCAGCACTATGTCAGAGACCTACTTGGAATGCATTGGCCAGACACCATGAGTAATACCAGGCCGGTGAAAATTACAGAATTACCCAGCAGAAACACAAATGGAATGGTGGAAATGGAGCTGGATCGGACCATTACATTATGACATTATTACATCGGACTAAAACATTATGACAGTGTTATGTCATTTGTCATGAGCTGTAATACACTGTCTTGACAGGTTATGACAGGTGTTATATCATGCCTATTATAGTTTTATGTAGTTGTTATGATGCATAGTTCGAGTAAAGTGTTGCCACAAACAATAAAGCAGAAACAAAACAAGCCCTAAAATTGAACACGCTGGATAAACACAAATGAGAGAATATGTGAATCCAGCAGGAGAGGAGACTCAGGGAATGAGATGAAGGCAAAGGCGCTTGATGTGGCTACACAGGATCGAAAAAGATGAAGGTGAATCATCAATGGCCTTTGTTACACAAGCAACTGAAGGGAATAAGTAAGTAAGTCCAGCATTAATTGTTTTTTCATCAAGCCCCATGGCAAAAAAACAGATCCATGCAAACGTTATACCATTGGGGCCTTGGAAATACCATGCTGCTTTAAAAACTTCACAATATGCCTGACTGAAGGTCAAGCACCTTTATGTGTAAACAGTGGTCTCCAAGAACTGTCCCCGGGGCACCTGCAACTTACCCATTTTGTTTGAACATTTGAAGAGAAAGAAATAACATTCTTTTCACGTCAAACACTCAAAAATATTGAATACTACCTTCTCTCTACCTTCTCCTACTACCTTCTTTTCTACCATTTAAAGATACATCTTAGGTATTACCTAAACCAAACTAACCAAAATGAATTACTCCAGGGATAAACAGTGCGCAGGACAGGCATGTATTAAGACCATATAAGAATGTGCGTGTTTAGCAAACATAAAGTGTGAAGATAAAATTTATTCGTTTCCATGAACAAAATGTATGATAAATTCATGATAAATATATATTATCATATTGTAATATAAGGGTATCATACCATATTCTAGGTTTATCAGATATTCCCTATATCTTTTGTAAATTAAGGAGAAAAGAAATATAATACAAATGAATTTGGTTTTAAGAACTGTATAAGTCATATTGCACTGGAATTATGTTTTTTTGTAGTATTGGAAAGTGTACTGGTAATATTGTCTCCTTTTTTTCCAGAGGTCAAAGGCCACTGAATGAATCTCTTGCAATTTCACTGAAGCAGGCATGCTTCTTTCATCCATCTGTCTGCTCACTCCATCCTGAAGATCTGTCATTCTGCGCAGGTCAAGAGTTTTGGCCCACTTGCATTCGATCCGTCCCTCATTTAGGAGGAAAGAAGTCAGGGCAGAACCTCACAATTTAATTTGCTGATAAAGTGGAGCTGAGGTATCCTTGTGTGAAAGCCTCTCCTCTCTCCTCCTCAAGGGGGACCGTCTGTCACAGCAGCGCTGCAGGCACGGCGGAGATCAAAGCACAGCACACATGCTATTCCGACTGTAGGGCCACTCTCGCTCTCCCTGACATGCTGTAGACAGATCCTGTGTGTAATCAGTTAATTCAGCTTCTCTCAGGTACACACATGCGCACATAAACATGCTCATACACACACGCGTACGCACACACACGCGCAAATACACTCAAATACACTTACATGTCACATGTATACACTCTTTCTCTCCCTTTCTCTATCACCAAACAGACAGACTGGCCAGCAGTGACACAGACACACTCACGTGCACACACACACAGATTCGCACTCAGACTTGTACACTCACTCGTACACTTGTATACTCACACTCACTCTCATTCTCACACACACATATAGACACAGACACACAATCTCTCTCTCTTTCTCACACACACGCATACAGACAGACACTCTCTCACACATACACATACAGACACACATACTCTCTCTCTCACACACAAGCACACACAGTAAAACTGAGAAACCTTATTCCCTGGGGCAATGTGAGCAGTGCTGTTTTCAGGGTGTAGGGAGCAGAGAGAGCTCGGCTGCCGCGGTCTGAAGAACAGAGCAGAGCAAGCAGAGGTACAAGAGAGACGCGCTGCTAAAGCTCTGACGGCGGAGCCTGGACCCCGCTGTTCAACACAAACGCCGCACACAAACATCGCACAGCCTCCTGCAGAGGAGGAGGAGGAGGAGGAGGAGGAGGCCCTGGGAAGCCAGCTGCCTGTGATTCGAGAGCAGCCTGCCACCGTTCACTTCTGGGGGTTCACCGTCTCCTCTGACAAAGGGCTCGTTCGTGCAAAGCAGACCCCGATCCTATCGTACCACCCTCACCTGCCTCAGTCGCCAAAACGTTCGGCTCATCTTCACACACTTCCCCATCAGTCACATAGTGCTTCGGACCTGCTCTACCAATGCCCGCTACGCTAAAACACTTTACCTTTTACAACTGCAACCCAACACTCCCCCATTAAAAGCCCACTCCCACCAAACTTACCGTCTGATTTTACACTGTTGAAGGAAAAACTGATAAAGCAGAAACAGAGAGCTGTGACATAGGATCTAGCTGGAAAAGTAATGCCCTTTCACTGCTAAGTAACTTAAAGAGGATACCTACATCACATCTGTAATAAATGCTATAATGAATGTTGTGGCGCGGGGGAAATCATTTTAGGGGGAAAAAGTCAGAAAATTCACCTCTCTGGTCAAATCTCTCACACTGCTCTCTGGCATGTCAATTTCTCAGCTTGGATTTTTGTGCAGCACCGTTTTTAATGAGCAGGATCTGGATATGTATATAGGTAATAAATGTGAGTATAAGTCAAGTGGGCCTTATAACCAAACAATGCTTCATCCCTATTACATCCAGCACTTCTGCATGAAGCAAATAGTGCTTCAGACCTACTATATCAAGGCTTACTCCACTACTCACACAGCTCTTTGTCTGTAACACGCCTGGTACTGATCCACTTAACTAAGCAATACCTAATTATTATTACTAATATTACTTCCTAAAATACATTTTAATTTTTCATGGATGAAAATGACAGTGAGTGAGAACATTAGCACTTTACATTCCCATTGTTATTGTTTTTTTTTTTTTTTAAAAGGGGGTCACATGCAGCGCTGTACTCATTTCAGAATAAAAGTCTTTATCATAAAGCTGCTGAAGACAGCTGAGTAGAGTCTGTATTATGTGATAAACTGTGTGTTTTTCATTTTCACACAGATTTTATGTAGCTCATGTGCAACATGAGTTCATGATCTTTTTCAGGGATACACAAGGAGAGTAAAGGCTGTTTATTCATGTCTCATTAAATTACAGTGCAGTTGTTTAGCAGACACCCTCATCCTCAGAGACTTCTATGTAAAATTATCTTTAGGTTTCCCTTGAAAACATCAAAATATTTGCATTCCACTTCATCTCAAATTTCCTTTTCTATCTTAAATTCTTGATATAGGTATATGTTTTGTTTCTTATCTCGTGGTGCATGAAGGTGGCTTGTTTTGTTGAGAGCATTATTGTTGCAGGTAAACAGCACTTTAAATTCAAATAAACATAAACTTCGAGTTGAGGACCATTGACTACCGAGACATGAATAACACTTGGTCAAAAAGCACAGCTCTTTCTCATTAGGTTACAGGCCGACAGGCCCGATAACCTCTTGGCATTACGAAATCTCTCTCATTGTTGGGGGGATGGGAGTAATTGCTTTCCCTGAAAGGGGAAACGCGCAAAACAGGAAAGACAATGGCTGGGCTCTGAAAGGGGAGAAGAGGCACAATGGCCGAGGGAGCAGGGGAGGGGTTGGTAAAAATGTGAGCCCCGGAGAGTGCGATGCAGCGCACTCCACATTTACAGGTAGGCCCACTCTGACTTATCCGCCTGTGACAGCAGCGAGCGGCAAACACGCGGCGGCCCGCAGTGATGAGTGACTATCAGTAGAGCCGGGCCTGCCACGTGCCTTCCCTTTCCACCAGCTCCCCTCTGCACCCTCGCCGTCAGAGAGATGCGCGGAGGACAGAGAGAGGGAACGAGAGAGACAGAGATAGAGAGGGAAAGTGAGTAGAGGAGGGGAAGCAAAAGAGGGGGCACAAATCTCTAGGCATGAGCTACATGGGGGTGGATGATTATCGTTGACAATGCACTGAGAACATTTGCCTATTGAATGAGAGAAATGGAAATGAGATGGCATGGCAGAGGGAAAAGGGGGGAGGGGGCACAGAGCTCCGGACCTGGGCTTCAGCTGGTATTCCAGACACAGTTAAATGTCATTGCTGATGATCTGCTGACAATCTTCCTGGAATCTAACTCTCCCTTTCTAATGAGAGCATAGCAGAAGGAAAGAGGGGTGGAAAGGCAGAGGAGGCAGAAAGAGGGGCATGGATCTCTCAGAGCTGGTGTTCCATGAGGGTTTAAATGTCATCACTGAAGACCTGCTGACAAAACTAACCTAAATCTTACTCTCCCTCCCTCCCTCCCTCCCTCCCTCCCTCCACGATCCTTCTGATTTTTTGGGTTTTAAGAAGGAGGTGTCAGAAAAGTTGCCGCAGGGATAACTGGCTCGTGGCGGCCAAGCGTTCATAGCGATGTCACTTTTTGATCCTTCGATGTCTGCTCTCCCTATCATTGTGAAGCAGAATTCACCAAGCGTTGGATTGTTCACCCACTGACAGGTAGCACTGACACACCCCAAGGTCTTAACCTTCCGTCACTGAAATGTACAGCCCACCTTGCCTGTGTTCAGCTCTCCCTTTCATGCCAAGGTGGTGGTGTGCTCACTCACAGATAAGCCTGTGTGCAGTGGGCAAACGTGATCATAGAGACACTCAGAGTCACACAGATCAGAGCGAGCAGGTGGATCGGCATTCCTTCCTGGTATTTGAGGGTTTGGAGCACAAAGGGAGTTGCAGGGGGGCGTGGCTGTCAAAGCTGAACCTTTGCAAAATCCGCTCCGGCAGACATGCACTGCGTTGTTAGGCATCAGCTGCGGCGAACTCGGAGCCATTCTGTCACCGCCAAGCGAAGCGGCGGAAATCACGCTATCGCGAAACGGCGCTGCCAAAACAAACTCAATTAGTCAAACAACAGTGCCCAGCAACCACTCCTCCTGCTCCTGTTTGTCATGTACGGCTGGGGTGGGGGCGATGGGAAAGGGGGGCCTTCTTTCATTATGCAGAGACACTTGGGCACTGTCCCCCCACCAGCACCACCACCTCTACCCCCAATTTTCTAATTCATTCCAACAGACTGCCATAAATTGACCCGACTCACTTGCTCCGGCGTCATCACATTCAGATGCAGCCTCCGCGTTGAGCAACAGGATGAAAAAAAAAACAGAATTAATGAAGGTCGAGTGGAAAGGGGACTTGGAGGTCGTTTTTAGGGTAGTACAACGTCCATTTGCAGTAAACAGCGGTCCGTGTCTATCAAGGTTTATTTTGAGGATAAACTTTTTCTTCTTTTTTGTGTCTTTCTTCCTTCCTTCCTTCCTCTCTCCTTCCTTAATTCCTGCTTTTTCATCCTTTGTGTTTTTTATTAGCTGATAAAATATGCAAGCCACAGGTCCCGCACATTCCTCTCCACGGAAGTCTGCTGCAGTGAGGGACAGGAGATGCAGCTGAATTTGCTTAATTATGTCTTGTAGAGCTAGTTCATTAGTTAGATGGTATGTGAACTTTTTCTTCTGAGCAAGAGAAAAATGTAAACTTTCTTTGGTGGGTAAAAACACACCATACTGCAGAAATTTAGTATTCATTTGGTCTGAGGCCAGATTGTGTGAAGCAGTGCAAGCTAGTTTACCAGTATTTTCTGAAAACACAGGTGCAGCATATAAATAAATAAATACAGCACACAGGATAATTAGCCTTCCCCATGTAAAGAATTGCCCTGTCAGGATGACATTACCATAACAATAGTGCTAAGGTGTGTGCATCATGACAAGTGGTGATTAGATAAGCCACTGAAGCCAAATGAATGGAGAATTAGATAACAGCTTTTTAATTACCTCCCTCTCTTTTTTGTTTTGTTTTACCTGATTTTTTTACCCTTTTTTTCTGAACCTGAACTCTGCAGAACTAGTTCATCCCCCGTTGCAACCCTCCCTCCCGGCTTCAGGAGGAGGAGGCTGAGCATGTGACTTCTCTAATTCATGTGACGACAACCCTGACGTCTTTACACACTGCCAACATACCACCAATCACGTGCAGCGTATGCTGTTGGAGGATTATGAGGTCAGTATGTTCTTGTTTCATTCATCTGTGGGTGGCCTGGCTGACCAGGAGTGGCTGGTGAAAGCACAAAACCGACAGAATTAACTAACTGGTGAACTGCGTGTTGAGAAGAAGCAGAAGCCGATGCTCCTTTTTTCATCAAAGAAAATAAAAAAGAGAGAAGTTGCCACAGCTTACAATCACTATGGGGCATTCCAAACTAGTAGAAAATGGAGGGAATATATATAAATAAACAAATAACCTATCCAATATATTCACAATGGCTTGCATCACAAAAAAAAAAAGTGTTTAGGACCAAGTGATGCTGTGACTCGAGAGAAGGCAAGTCCGCTGTCCAAGGTTCTGAAGGAGCTGTTAGGAGGACACCAGCCTTCAGGAACTGTCTACTGGCACCACGGATGGAGATCTCAGCAAAGAGAAAAAAAAACAGGACTCAGATTAACTTTACAAGTCTTGTTAACACTACCACCCATTCCAAGGGTTGTACCTTCAAAATTTTGTTCCTTTGAGACTGATCTCTCATCGGCCCTGTGTGGGGCTAGCCGAGTGAGGCACAGTCTTACCCTTTGAATCTGTGACTCCAGTGAATCTCTGGGCTTTAATCCTGCTGCACTTTTGTCTTCCTCATCAGCGGCTCTATTCCGTGCAAAGCTCTCACCGAACTGGATAAGCTGGCAAAGTTCCACAATCCGCCTCAGAGTCTTTAAATGAATCCATTCTTTCTTCTGGTCTTTCAGAGAGCAAGCAGAATAGTTTTAGCTTCTGGGTAAGGGGGGAGGCGTGTTCGTGTGTGTGTGTGTATGTGTGTGTGCGTGGCTGTTTGAGGGGCCTTTTTGCTGTGTGGGGAGGATGGCTAAGGTCTGCTGAGAAAATACAGGGCTCTTCATTCAAATAAGTTTTGTTATCACCATCACTGAATCAGACAAACTCGGACTAAATTGGGAGGAACAAAGTGTGTAGTGTTCAAAAGGAAAAGGGCATCAATTTGGCAACTACCAGGCCACAGTCGCTTTAAAAAGCCAAAAAAGAAGTAGAGTCAGTGGATTCCACAGTGGAGCTGATAACACAGGTAGCTAATACAACAGGCTCAGGTGCTTATGGATGGAGAAGAGATTGGGTCTTGCAACTGGCAATTAAATGGGCCCGAGATTCGATTTTGCTTGAGTCCTCCTTTCATGTGATGAAACGGTAAAAGATCAGACGACAAAGATCATCTTGCATTATTGATTCTGGCAGTGGGAGGATGGTAATTGCCTCTTGGAGGCACGTCCGGCATGCCAAAATAAAAAAAGGAAGCCACCTCCCAAGCCGAAACACCCAAGTGTACGGTCCCCCCTATCCTGTCCGCAAGACGAGGCTTCCAACTGCCAAGATCCAGGAAAGGTAGGATGGATTACAGAAACATAAACAGAAAGGGTGTGATATTTGGCCCTGCTTGTTTTTAATGGCTGTGCGCCCGTGCTGGATTGAAGAGAGTCCGCCCTTAATTTTACATTATATTTACGCATTTAGGAGACGATCTCATCCACAGTGACTTACACGGCTGAAACTCATTTACACATCATATCCTTCCATTTATCGATTTATACTGTTTTATTTTTGACTGGACCAGCTCTGGTGAAGCGCCTTCCCATGTGGTGAAATGGCAGCATCCTACTGGGAAACTGAATCTGAAACCTTAAAGGCCAGGTTCCCTAACCATTATACGACACACGGCATGCTACACAAATTTAGCGGTCACATTTGCGGCCGCTACCGGTCAGTCCAGCCAGAGCTGAGCTGTCTCACCCGCTGTAAATACACACTTTATGAGACCTGAATAATTCAGGCAAAACCTCAGGACCTCTGGGGTAAACAATATCCGTCAGACGGTTACAGCATTTCCCAGCCTCTGGATCTCATCTCTGTTGAAGGAGCCCATCTTTATTCCCTGTGCTAGGCTTCAGTGGCATCAGGTTGGGACTGAGAGCCAATAAAGTACGTGGGTGATGCACCCTCCCCTCATGACCTATCACCCCCTCCCCCACCCCGAAGGTTACTGCATGCAGTAAGCCAATGTCCATAATTACATTCCATTCACGTCCCCTACCCCCCAACCCCCCAACCCCAACTCGCCCCCAGCTACACGCACTCAGGAGCCGTCTCCGTGGTGTCGCATCGATCGCCCGCCCCCAGCAGGGACGCCGCCGCAGGTGGAGAAAACAATCCAGGCCTAATGAGCTCAGCCAACCTTGATCTTCCGCAGTGAAACTAGCATATCCAACCACATTATCATCGTAGCCGCATGGGGCCACAGGACATCGAAAGACCCCGCGGGGAAAAAAAAAAACAAACAAACGAACTGAGTCATAACAGCTCAGCAAAGCCCTGCAGAACTGTCTCAGTGCTAAACATCCTAGCGCGGGCCGGTCTACATACCAATCAGGCCTACACCACATTTATTAAAAAAAAAAAAAAAGATAGAAGTCAAGCAACATTGCAAATGACTCACAGTGAGTAACAAATGAAAAACCGGCCCTCCTCGACCTCTACTGTCACCCCCTCCGCGCACCGTGGAGAGCGGCCTCCGCTTTGCAGGTGAGCTGACAGATGCGTTTGTGCTCGCTCTCTGCCATCAACCCAGACAGTTGCTGCCCATATATCTGAACTGTGCTGTGGTCCAGCTCGTCCGGGGCAATTAAAAATGTTGACGGACATTCAATAACCGCGTGTCGTCCTTGGCTATTGGCCGGTGCATCTATACGAAAGACCTCTCTCCCTCCTCGACAGACTGGTGTTCGGGTCGGGGCACTGGGACCGGATCTCTGGGTTTTGATAACAGCACGATTCCTGGCTTGTAGCGGAGGTGATATTGGCTGTACAAGCTCTCCCCCACATAAGAGCTCAGTTCAGGGGCCAGAGACTTTGCGCAAATGTTCCACCTCAGACCTGAAATCAGACTAGTATGAGCTGCAGTCATCGCAAACCTATAGACATAAAAGACAGCTCTTGATCAGAATCGATATTACGACAATTCGTGATATATGTGCAGATAAACACATAGCTGTGATTTTCTGTGTTTAACAGGGATTTTTTGTTTTATTTACAGTAAGCTGTTACATATTCCATTTCCTTAAGGAGTAGTCTGACTCAGTGACTCATTGCTGCTTTTCCAAACATTGCCAGGGCTGCAGTCTGTGATGTAACATCACATAAATACTTCCCAGAATGAGCTATCCCTTTAGCCTGTGACCGAAGGCAAAGGATTTACGCAGTACATACTGAACTGTACACTGATTCCACTTGCTCAAATGGCAGTGTATTAGCAGCCCTTCACAGACACAATCAGGTATGATGGTAAGAGTTCAGGTAAGAGTTCACTGTTGCCCTAATGACTCCATCTCTATTTATTTTAAATACAGTATATTAAATATAAAAACTAAAATGGAACACGTTTTCAGGCCATCTTAAGTACCTTTTACCCACAAGGGTTTATGGAACAATGACAGATTATTTTCTGTATGCTCTACTTCAGCTCGTTTGCTGTGACCTGAAGTAGTGGCACACTTCCTGTCTTGCCCCATGTTTTTCTCCTCAGTTTTCAGCATCAGCACCAGTGGAAATAAACACAGTCGTACACCTTGCTGGCTCTGCCCACCGCTCTCTCATAAATATGCCAGAACAAGAAATGGGGGAATGGCTGAGCTGACACCGGTCAGCTTGGTGAAAAAGATAATAGGAAAAACCACTCAGACCCTTAACCGAGTGGGTCTGTTTGGTTCCAGTCCTTCAGCAGAATTACACTCTCCAACACGACTTATCAAAGCTAACAGGATGGAGTAGCATCTGCAGACGGACCGAGTCGAGGACGTTTACATGCTTTGAGCGCCCGACTCTCCCCCAGCCGAAGTCAAAGGCTCCAAAGAGAAGGCCAGAGACAGCATGCATATTCAAAGGTAAGCAGGACTTATCTTCCTCCTCCAGAGGGAGGCTGAGGAATTGCAGACAGCGCAGAGTCATTTGTAGTACAGGGTACCTCCGCAACCATAAATAGCAGGCAATGAGAATGCATATGCCATTAATTTCAGGACAGGTCTGAAATGTGTGTCTGAATTGCAAGCAAACAGATATTTCCCACCCGTATGCTTGTTAACATTTTAAAAATCCATTGCAAAGTTGGATTTTTCTTCCTTTCAGTGCAGAAATAACAATAATAGTGATCAGTTTATATGACCTGAATTGTCTGTGGTATGTGGCTCATCTCCCACAGAAGGCTTGGATGGGATCTAAAAATACATTAACGTTGCGTGACTCTGCAACCGCTTCCATTTCCAAAATCAGCCTCTGCTTCAAGCATGTCGTGCGACTGCAGCCGAGAAAAGGAAATAACAGGTCTGGCTTTCCCGGCCTCCTCCTCCAGCCCCGCTGTAACACAAACACTGTCAGTGGGAGTAGGATCTGCCATCTTATCAAAGCCATCTCTGCAGCGGAGCTTTGTGTCAAATCGCCGCATCACTGCCAAACCTTACAGAGCCGGATTCAGGATCCGCTGTCTCTCATTTTGCCCTGAACAAGTTATGACCCAAGAAATAAGGTGAGGTAGTGGCATAATCAGCTGTTTTAATCGATTAATGTGGCACCGAGTAACGCCAGAAAAGAAGTGAATTCCATGCAACAGATTACAGCATATTACAAAAAAGTTCTCATCAGATGAAAATCTAGCAATGAAACATGCAAGAACTTTTCAATGCGTTGCACTGCTTCATTTGCACCTGTAACATTCAACTCTTTTAGAGCCCTGATGAGGACTGAGAAGTGCTTCTCTTTAACAGCAGTCGTTTCAGGAAGTTTCTGCAGTCATATTAATGCCCCATGAGGATTCTTTTGTCCAAAAGTTTTAAGGGGGTTTATTTTCTGTTTACTCTACTTCCTCTTGTTTGTTGTGATCAGGCGGCACACTCAACTTCTAAGTTTGTTTTGTGTTTTTCTCCTCGGTTTCTTGCATCAAAGATGATGGAAACAAACACGGTTACGCACCCTGCTGGAGCCACCCACGGCTCTCTCGGAAGCAGGCCATGAGCTGGAGGTAAAGTTGACCGACTGTCCTTGCTTTTCCACTGCTTCACCCACATCCTCAACTGGACCCCATTAGTCCATGCTGTAAACTCTGCCCAGTCTGAGATAACCCTCACGTCTGCAGCCGAAGGCTGAGGTTTTTCCCCATGGTAAATATAAGCAAACAGATTGCTTCTGTTTACTTGAATGAGCATGGATCAGATTGAATGGGACGGATCCTTCACTTCACAACACCGTCAGAGCTGAACGTAGTTAACACCTCTCACTGGGTATGCCCAGAACTTGTGAATAGGGCCAAGACCAGGAATTTGGTTGAGCTTTGATGGCAGAGCTGGCAAGGGGCCAGGTTGGCATTAGGAATGCCAGTCTCACGCTTCTACTCCTATTACAGCGCTAGAGTGTCACGTCCCCTGAGGGTGCCACCGCCCTCTCAGTGCTGAAATGTGCTGCATGATAGAGTGACCTTTTCATTAGCCGGGCTGTCATCCGCAGGAGACGGCAGGGCACGCTGCCAAAGCAAACACCGCACGGTTGCCTTGCGGGCACTTTTTGAGAGGTGGATCCGAGAGCAGTGGGCTGCCAGCGCAGACATTAAAACACAGCAGTCTGACACGAGGAGCACCGCCTTGGGGTTTGCAGGCATGCAAACAGGACACCCTCCGAGTGGGCAGATCTCCTTACTGATTGGTGTAAACACAGCAATTCATCAAGATTAATTCACAACCATAAATCATAGGGGAGTGAAGAAATATATGAAAACATACACATGCAGACACACACACACACATTGAAATACAAGCAGTGTACATAAGGCATGTGTATATACATATACAGTATAATAGTATATATACTACTATATGCACTGTTTATATTTTTTAAAGATTTCTGCCTTCTTTCTGGAAGAGAGAAAAATGAGTGCTGAATGGCATCTATCAGTTAAAGTGTGGTGCATGTCTTAGGCCGACCGTATCATCAGTCACAGCTGAAAACACCACACAGCCCTCTCTCTTTCAGGAGCAACACGGGCAAAAGAAAACTTTCGGGAGGCGAGATTGATGTTTTCACCTGAGACTCCTCTTAGAAATATGCATAATTGGACGAGGTGCCTTTTTAAGTGAAGATGAAGGGGCTTTCTGCAAGAGAACTCCCACTCCCAGCTGTGCCTGTCAGCTTAGCTGTGCTCTGAAAGAGAAAGCGAGAGGCTTGCTATACTTTTCCCCTCTACAAATGTGGATAAAATACAAATCTCTACCCGGTATGCCGTACACGCGGCCACGCAGCTCTTCAGCTCAATCGATGGGGCGGGAGATGGAGAGGGGGCGTGTACTCCAGTGCACTTTGGGGATCCAATCGAGTGGCCTGCTCTTAAGAAAATGATTCATTATTGGGAGTGCTGTTTCTTATGTTGTAACAATCAAAGGATGACACTGCTGGGTGGTGCATCCTGTTAAAGCACTGTTCCCGCAAGTTGACGGGGACACTGATCTAGTATTAAATTTGGACTGGGTTGGTTCTGACTGTGGTAAGCAGCCCTACAGTGTGACACATATCTGCCATGGCATAACACAAAGAGTAAAGAATTTACCTGGAAAGGGTGTCTGTGTCTATGTGCTCACCCCTGCTGTTGAGTTGGTCACCCACAGTCTGCCTGCATCTGGACCTGAAGCATCTTCTATTGACTCATGTCTGTGAAAGCTCAACATATTTAGGGGGATGGCACATTGCTACTCTGTGCTCTCCTCAATAGATAGTGGACGTTGTATCAATGAGCATGGCTTTTGAGCACAGCCAACCATTCAAAAAGTGGGAGACAAGCATGCATAGGAAAAAAGGGGCTTAGGCAGAAAAGAGTTTCATTTTAATTTTTATCATTATCAGTTTGGTTTGCAAACGCTCTTAAGCGGTGGTAGGAATTTCCTACCACGGGCCTTAATCCCTCAGCCTTCTCACTGTGACCAAGAAAACGTGAAGCTTCATCAACGTGAGGGATGAACCGTCGACCCTTCAGAGCCAGGAGCAGCAGAGTAACTGGCAGAGTTCCCTAGACTGAGATGACCTCCCCTAATGGAATCCAGTCCCTCACCTCGCCCCATCAGACACCATCAGATATCATGGTGTTTCCGGGGAGACGGTTCCGGGATGATTCCGCTGCCTTTCCCACTGCAGTTGTGGTGTGTCATTGTAAAATGCCTGCTCACTGCTGTGCTGGATCCTAATTTTAGCTCTGAAATAGCCACACGGGGCATTTTTCCTGTGAGGGTGGACAACGAGACAGTGGTTGGTAGTGAGAGGAGAATGGGGCTTCGCTAAAAGACAGGAAGTAAGTGGCTATAGCTGAGAGTTGATGATGTATAGTAATCGGTCGCCTCTGTTTTTGCAAAAAAAAATACTCACCCACCGCTTTGTTGTCCAATTCTTCATAACTCCACTAAATAAAATATATCCACAAGGCATTAAAACACCACAGAGTTCCCTGCTACTTTCCTGAATAGAGACAGAATTTTATTTAGAAAATTAATGAGTTGCCTCTGACCCGTGCACTGTAAAACAGCAAGTGTGAAATTCAGATAAATTGGGTCATAAAACCATTTCAAAAGTAATGAAGGTCTCCACATTATTTGTGGAATAAACATCTCTTTTGACCAGTCAGTAAGAAGTCGAGGCTTAAAGCTAATAGCCGTTAGAGAGATATATTTTTTATCGCAAAGCCTCCACTAAACTGGAGAAGCAAAAAACCTTAATCCATAACTTAATTACGGGAGGAGCTCTGGCTTTCTACACATCAGGCTCTCTGGATAATTGAAAAGAAGGAGCAGAAGAAGGATTTGAGAAATGCACACGTTTAGCCTGCCGTTTAGTGGTTAGAATCACGGACTGGGCCAAAGCCAAGCTGTCAGGTAGCCTGTGGAGTCTCACTATTCCCCCTGAGGTCTGTAAGCAGCTGGGAAACAAAATCCAGGAGAATCCACTGTGCAAACACCCACTCCTCCTGGGTGTATTAGCCCAGCCGACTCCTGCGAACATCATGAATATGTAAAAGGAAGCAGTTCATCAACGGGGATGATAGCAGTCCAAGAGATGGTGATTTTAAATCTTTGAATCAATGCGTCCACAGTTCAACGGATGCATAATGACCACGAAAAGACATAATTTTGGGGCTGGATGACTATTGGCAGGAGCTTAAGGTCACCAGGAAACATCCGTTACACAAATCCCATCAACACCCAGAATGTAGTCTTTTAGCAGTATGGGGGATTTCATTTCCCCCTTTTTTTTGGCAGAGTGGGGGGACTGCTGTTGATATAAAATCTGAATCGACTTAAACACTCTGCAAAGCATTTTTTTATTCAGAAAGGGAGCCACTAAACCATGGTGCCAGATAACAAAGACGGCAGCTGTTACGCCAGATAAACCCTGGTCATCCGAGAGGAGGCTTCAGCTGCCGCGAAGGGCAGCGCCACGAGAGCGGGACCCATTTGCATTCATGTGGGCGACTCTGCAAGGCCAACCGCAAAGCTGACCTTTCGCGCGTACCGCCATTGTGCCTCTATTCTCCGGACCGTGCTAATGCTATCCATCTAAATGGACCATTATGAAATTGTGTCTGACAAAAAAACACCTTGCTCCGCTGTTTTGCTCAACTTGATTGTATCGATTGCGGTAAGAGTCTTGGCAAAAAAAAAAAACCCCACAAGCAGACAAATTCAACATCATTTCATTAAACCTTGACAATATCAACAAGGTGGCTGGCTGAATTTTTATGTCCAGAGCAGCTTGTGGCATGTCTTTGCTCTTGTTGCTTCTCAGCAGAATTACATTTTATTTATTGTCCATTTTAAAAGAAAATACTGTTCAGCAATGCTTCACCACAATTCGGGGGAACAATATTTATACACACCATAAATTCAATGCAATATTTCTGTTTTTATAGGCCCAGAAAATGAAACCAGAAATGTTGAGAGCAAAGGAGGCCTACATTAAATATTTTGCTTCATGTGTATCTATGCAAAATAGAGAGGTCTATTTGAAGAATTACAGTTGGATATTGGTGTACTACTGCATTGAAGGCACTCAATTTCATCTTATGTTACTTTATATTTATTTGTTTGACATTTATCTACGTACAGGTATATGGGGAAAGTAGTCAGTTCATGTTTAAGTTTGTCTGGTTAAGTTTGAATCTGACTGTAGTGTTAGAGTACCCTTTGGCTGATGTCAACAAAACCACTGCCATTGCCCTGATGAATGAGAATCATTCCTACTGTCTCTGTCTCTGTTCTTTGTTAAAAATAACCAATAGTAAGCTAATCCTTCTTCTGTAACAAATGCAGACGTTTAAATAAATGATAAACTAGGCCAATAAAACCCTCCCTGAGAAATCTGAGTGCACCAATAAGCTTGCAGGCAGCCTATGCCAAAGAAATCATTCATGTTTTCCAGACTCTCAATCAGAAATTGAGCATCTGGATTCGAGACCGCAAAGCAAGTAAAAGCGAAGAGTCACCCAGGATAGCAATGAAGGTGGCTTCTACGTACCTGGACCTCCACTCCATATCCCAGGTACACAGTCACGGTGAAGGTACAGTCCACACCGGAGTCGTACCACGGCGTCTCAATGTACCCGTTGGGGTTGGTGAAGTTTGTGTTACATGGAACTAACAAAAACAGACAAAAAAAAAATCAAATCAGGTTACCTCCCTCTAGACCACGAGGGGCTCTCTATCACCTTATCTAATTTCAGCATAGCCTTAGCCCCCTTATACCATGATCAAACTCCCTAAACCCCAAACCCCCCAACCTGCCATTAACTATCAGGCTTTGCTCATTTTCATTCAGGATAAACAGAGCCCCTCTGTTCCTACGGTCTGAATCGTGGGACCGGGCTGGCCCTCGGATCAGATCCGGTGGCTTTGAAGTCCCTTCCAGATCAAGTTCCCCCGACCCTCCGGTTTCAGCAGAGGAGTGGTTCCTGTGAAGGAGTACTCTAACCCAAAAAACACTCTACCCCCACAGTTCCCAGTGCCCGGTCCCACGCTCATGGGCAAAGGGTCCTCCCCTTTCAATCCACGTTGACACACATTTGACTAAATTCATGTCTACGGCCACAGGGGGAGCAGGTGAGGTAAGCGAGCGCTAATGGAATGAAGACTGGGCAGCCCGGGCCACCTCAAGTTTAGCCCTGCGCAGAACGGATGCATCTATTACATTTCCTCTGCTGCTTTTGTAATTTACTTCTGGAATGCATAGGGGACCATCTTCAGAACATCTGAGGGCCCGTCTGAGCTGATATTTAATTAAAAGGTCAGAAATGTAGACTGGTGCTGTGCCAGTCGATGATTTAAAACCGAGTAAAAGAATTTTAAAATCAATTCTGAATCTCACAGGCAACATGTGCAAAGATTTCAAAACAGGAGTGATGTGTGCTGTCTTCTTGGTTCATGTCAGGATTCTTCAGGCTGCACTTTTCTGAACATATTTTTGGATGACCAGAGAGAGAATTACATTAGTCCACTCTCCTCATAACAAAATCATGCATTATCAGCTGGTGAGAGAAAAGGACTTCAGTGATGTTTCTGAAATGGAAAAGGGCTGTCTTGGATAAATTCCTTATATGAGGCTGAATGCTTAAGTCAGCATCCAAGATTGCACCTTCAGATTTCACTTCAGGTTTGTTTCTTGACTCTAGAGGTCTTAGGTTCTTAGACATCCTCTTTCTCTCAGTGAGCTTTGGATCTGTGATCTAGTCTTATCCTGACTCAAAATTCTGGGGCACCCAGAAGTCTGTGCCATTTAATAATTTAATTTTGTCACTCTGCCATTTCTCTGATGAAATGATTGAGCTTTCATCATGCAGCACCACAGAAATGTACAGTTGTGTATCATCGGGGTAGCTATGGAAATGAATGCTTTTTATACTAATGATTTCCCCAAGAGTAAGCTTATATAAAAAGCAGATTAATGGGCTAAGAATAGATCCCTGTGGAACCCCACAGTTAATATATGCTTTTTTAGATTCAGAATCCTCCAGGGCTACAATTTATTTTTCCACTCAGATATGAGTCAAACAATTTAAAAACAGATCCAGGGAGACCAACCCATTTATGAGGCGATGTGTCAGGTCTACAGTATTAAATGCAGCACTTAGATCTAATAGTGCAAGAACAGACATGCCATCAGCATCTATAGTCAAATTTCATTACCCGGCTGTTCGGTGTTGGAGCTCCAGTTAACATGGGCTACGTTTACTTTTTGCCTTTCCAGCTCAGCTCCCACTATGGCTAAGTGTCTAGCATACTCCTACGGCTCTGTCATGGACAGCTGACAGGAGATTTGTAGACTGTTCAAACTATGTGTCTCTGTTACAACTGAATTTGATGTATGGGATGATGGTTAATTACATCTTCATTCCTGGGTTTCTGAAAATACGTTTGCATTTTCCTGCCTATTTATGCATTCATTTATGTATGCATTAATGTATTATTTTATCTGTGTAAGATCCTTATATGTCTTTAATTGTATATTAATTACATAACTATCCATTTGTGAGAGGTTTGGTCCTTCATAAGCCTTCAGCAGTTTGAAATGAGAAGGGTACGGTACGGCTTCTTGCAGTACTGCTCTCAGATGTGTTAGGACGGGCATTGTGGGTAAGCTGTCCGTTAAGCTGTGAGATAGCAAGTGCTGCTCGGATCATTCTCGCCAGAATTCTAACATTTGTTTTTTTTCTCTCTCTCTCAAGCAAGTAGGCAGAGCAGCACAAGCATGCTGCCGTCTGGCCCTCCTGAGCTACATTTCACGAGCGCTTGATTGAGAGGGAGAGGAACAGGAATACTGATTCTGCAATTACTTTAAGCCCCTCAGCTGTTTAGGAGTGCGGGGTGCAAAGAGAGGTCACTCAGAGCTAAGTGTCTCCAGTAATGGGCTCTCTCTCTCTCTCTCTCTCTCTCTCTCTCTCTCTCTCTCTCTCTCTCGCTTCACCTGAAACTCTGCACAGAGACCTGTATCTCTGAATCTCTAAAATAATGTAAACAAAATACCCTCACTTAAGTGATATTTATATACACATATAGCAGACACATGGAATTTTCATTGGTAGACCTCTGCTGGAAATAAAGAATAAAGTTCAGAGTGTGACGCAAGCTCAATTCAGCACTCTGTAAGTGGGTGTGAATATGATGCCATAATTACATTTGGCTTTTAGCAGGTGCTCTTATCTCAGTATGACTTACACAGTTTTTTTTTTTTCACACTCTATCCCTTTATACAGCACTGAAAATACTTAATGCTGAAGTAGTTCAGGTGAAGTACCTTCCTCAAGGGTACGATGGCAGGGTTGAACTGGAATTGAACCCATAACTGTTGACTTATGAGCCCGGCACCCAATCATATTACACTGCCTCCCACACATCTTCCATGTCATCTGTCCTATATTAATCCATGTGGACAGGTGGGTCATACATGTGTATACCTGGGTTCTGCATGGTGGTGATGATTGTGGTTGTGATGATCGTGCTGGTTGTCGTTTCCTCATCTACGTCCCCTGAGGATGATGTCACAGGTGCAGCTTTTGCAGGTTTGCTGTTGCCTCCCGCCTTGCGCCCTGTGACAGACCCGCGATCTTCTGCTTCGCCTTTCCCCGCTGCAGTGGTCAGCGCCGGCGGTACCAGGCTGGCCGCTGTGGTGACAGTTTCCTGGGCGGGGAGCCCCTCCCTCACAGACGAGGTATGGGCGTGGCCATCTCGGCGGGACGGTGGGTCCGATGCACGAATGACAGGCGTGGTCAAGGAGTCAGTGGTCACCACCAACTTCCCACCATCCTTAGCTGCTGCTGTGGCGCGCGCCATGGAGATGGGTGGCTCCATGGTGATGGATGTCGCCGCTGTGGTCATTGGTGTGGTGGCGGCCGGGGTGGCAGGGGTGGTGGCCACGTCAGAATAGGCGGGCGCATCCTCGTGTGGGACCACGCGGGTCGGGGTGTCTCCGAGGAAACGGGGTAGGCCCGGGGCAGGTGTGGTCGGGTAACCCCCCACCACGCTCCCATCCTCTCTGAAGAACTGCTGGTCCCCCCGAAAGTCCTTGGTTAGCAGGGCCTCACGGAGGAGAAAGCCCTTGAACAGGGGCCGATGGTGGGGGAAGTCAGGTGGAGGGGCCGTGGTGACCAGGTGGACCTCCCTCTCTGTGTCAGGGGTGGTCGCATATAGGCCGTGTCCTGCCGCCACTGTCTCCACAGCTACACCATTCTTTCCAGCGGCAGTCTTTTGCTCAAGGGAAAGACCTGGAAAAGACAAACAAAACAAACAGCCCCAAACGGGTGTCACTCCAGAACTGAGGAGCCCAACAGGAATAATTCCTTGCAACTGCTCATGAGGGCTGCATGAGAAAACTTTTTTAAAAAAAATGAATTTCTTTACAGGAATCATTCTCTCAGAAACCCATCAACATGTTAAGGCCAAAGCATCATATTTTTCCTCAGGAAAGAGTTTGATTTTCTCTTACTGGAGTTAAATAGAACATCTTGTTCTGAGAAGACCTGAGTGGGTGTATTTTGCGGTGAATGTGAAGCCTGCTTGAGTATCGGGGAGGATCCACAACTATTGATCGAAGTAACCGGGATGCTATTTACATACACAGCAAAGCCAAGCCGCATTGTGATTAGAGACAGTTTAAACAGAGGGTTAAGCACCCAAGCCAATGAACAAAGGCAAGCTGTAAAAGCATTAATACTCCAGTAGATGGGTTACCGTGGGAGGCCCCCTTTTGAAAAAGCTGTTTGGCGCGTCAAGCTGAAAAGATAACCTTGCAATAATTGCTCATTTCAATACCCTCTTTCCCTCCCCTCTCCAATTAATAAAACGGAAGAGTTTGCCCTGAACTGCTTTTAATTATCAAATATAATAACTGCGGTGAGGAAAAATAATTATCCCCACCTGCACCTGGCACAGATAAGATCAGCAGCTCCTCGGCAGGCTGCCTTTTTGCCAGGGGAAGAGTCCGTTTCATCACAATACCTCATCTCAGCTCTATTAGTGTTTCCCCCGGCTCTCATAGAAATCCGCCCAGACGATGGGCCCATTGTACCGCCACAGAGCTCAAAAGGAGCCCGTCTTTCAGTCAGCGGAGAGGGGGGGAAAAATCGCTTAACCCTTACTAAAAAAAAAAAAAAAAAAAAAGTGTGAAAGAATCAGGTGATGAGATCTCAAATCAAGCTGCAATTGAACCCTCCTCCCCACCCAACTGCCTCCCCCAACCAACCCCCCTCAGCCCAAACCATCCCCAACACTCAAATCCTCTCTGTTATGCCTGGAGGAGGGAGGGGGATGTCAGATGGGAGAAAGCCCATGGGCACCCACACAGATTTTTTTTTTTTGCACGGGGTTGATAACTTTGGCTCAGATTAAATTAAATGTTGTTTAATGTGTCAGTCACAGGCCATTCAAAATGGTTTTCAAAAGCAGTCGAGAAAGAGGGAGGAGAGAGACAAACCATCAAACAGCGTCATCTTTTGAAGCCCAGAAACAGTGGCACTATTATTAGGGGCTAAGTGTTAGAGGGAAAAAAACAACCTAGACTGTGCCATTCAGAAGGGAATAACTGCACAGACTAAAGCATTAGGCTTTATTGTAGCCTGTCAGCTTGGTACCACAGAGTCCACGCACATTTATCTCCATTACTGTTCCAGAAGCACCTTGAATCGTCTAAACGCCAAAAACATAATTATTTCTTCAATACGCTGTGGGTGATATTTCAGCTCAGGCGCTCCTCACCAAACACAGCCCCTGTAATCAGCACATGGTGACAGAAAGAACCCAAAATAAACCCAATCACCTTGTATAATGAAACGTTCCACCCAACGACTGACGTACGTTTAACAGAAAGTGCATTGCTTTTTTTCCCCAGCACTGCAGTAGTACAGACTGCTACTGAAGGACAGAGTGACTTATGGTCCCTTCTGTTCCCTGTACCCCCGACCCCACCGCCCACCCCCATCTCTCTCCCTCCCCCCCCCCACCCCTCTGTTGCAATGCATCAGACATCCACGCTGGAATAAAAAAGCTGGAGGGAAGGAAATCAAACAAAGCAATATAAAAGTCGCGTAGAGATAAACCACTTCAAAAAAAAAAAAATATGGTAAAAGGCCTTATCTAAAAACTCTGCATAACCCTAGAGAAATGTTCTCGGCTTCACGCCTCAACGGGGCTGCCAAAACAAACAGCGGTGGAAAAGTGATAGATACAGCAGAGACAGAGAGAAGTGGGGTGGGGGAAGATGAAGCGTTTGCTCGACCAGCTTTGGGCGGAAAAGATGCTTTTAATTTTCGTCCATATCCAGGGCTGAAATATAAACACATGCTGCAGTGTTCAGCGCCTGCTCAAACATGGTATGGCAATTCCTCTGTCCCACGGAGTGTTTGTTGATGAGCCCAGTTGGGGGTTGGGTGGTTTGTCCTCGTGAAATGTGCATGGCTATTGTTCTTTTTTTCTTTATGTTGTTTTTTTTTTCAATAAAGAAAACCTGTTGATCCAAATTCTACAATTTAATTCAGGTAATCAACTTAAATCAGCAGAAAAGGGCTGGATTATATCAAAAGCATTTACACCGGCTTTCAATCAAACACACTTGGCGCCTTAAAGGGATATATGAAATTCAATCAAAATGGACTTCAGCCTCTTTAAGCACATACACACATGCTACTCTATTTTAAAATACAGATTACACATTCCAAAGGATATGACTGCTTGTCTACAATAAAGTAGACCATGCTCAAAATAAATTACTTTGTAATGTTTTGATTGAATTACATATGCCCTGAAAGAAACTATATGCGTTTGACTGAATATTCCCTCCAAGACTCCAAGGGTCCAATAGACATTTTCCCTTAAATACAAATGAATGCAGAGAAAGGTGATTCAGTTTATTAAGTCATAACATAAGGAGAAATGTTGATTGCAATCACGCCAAAACTTCGATTATTATACAATTGCCTCTTGAATGTATCTCCTGCTCCTTCAGCAAACATGTAATTTATACATCTAATATTGTGTACTGTGATTATTCACTTAGTTCTTTTTACAAAGAACACATCTCTATGACTCAGAAATGAAGCAACAGAGAGTATATGATGTTAAAAAATGCAAAGACACAAATTTCCGGTGAATTTTATAATGACTGTGGATGCAATTAAAGTGTATATAGTATACAATCAGTTACAGCCAGTATTTTTGACTCTTCGAGTGTGGGAAGAACAAAAAAAGTACTTTCATTGCAAGCAGTTATATCAGAAAAGTGCAGTTGTTTCTTCTTTTTCATCTCCTTTGAGTGGGTAAGAATGGGTGATTCACGTGTTTTTATTTGTTGGCCAGGAGAGACTCCTCACTTCTCAGGGCTAACAGACAAGCAGGAAATCTTTGGAGCTGTGCACCAGCGTACGAACAGCCGCCCTGAGACCTGAGGACCTGTGCATTCCCTTGCACAGACAGGTGTTTCCGACACAGAAGCACCCAGAGGAAGGAACAGATACGGGTGGCTCCGTATGAAGTCGTTCCAGGTTAAGTATCCTCTGAAGGACTGAAACAAATTCCAAGGTGGGAAGAGATCAAATCAGGTCAGAAGCTTGTGCAGAACCCATGGCGACAGGGTCCATAAACTGGATTGAAGAGCAATCCTATCTGGTCTCTGAGTGGATGGGTCACTGTGTGACATACTGGCCTTGCACAAAGAACTCTCTCTTTTAAATTCTTAGCTGCGGTGACCCCGAGGTGTACAGTAAGCCTGGACTTTTTTAAAGTGTCTGCAATCCAGCGATTATATATTTCTAATGTTGAGCCCTCTGAATATGGTGGAATTACTGAGCCAGAAGTATTACTATACTCTGAAGTAGGGAGAAATGTGTTTTTTTTTCCTTTTGCTGAAGGAGAGGACTGCTTTATCACTTTATCACAAAGCAGGGGGGGGTGGTTGCAGTGTGTGCAAGGGTGGGCCCACAAAATATGATGTTTAGTCCACACGTATGTAAAAACAGATTGTGATTTTTCAGGGAGTTCACAGTAACCTTTTTAAAACGAGTACTGACTTCACAATATCCTGTCCAAAAAGGTTTTCACCCTGGACTCTAAAGGAAACAAAGTAAAAAGTACGGTACAATAAGAAAAATTTAAAAATATTAGCTTTCATAGTCTTTACTTGATCTGACTGTTTCAATGATGTGTGCAAATTTTTTTCTGCCAAACTGTAATTTTAGGAGGTGCCAACTAGATTTTTTCAAGAAACAGTGAAGATACGATGAGAAGTTAATTTTCATGACAGGGGTTTCATAATCACTTTGCATAGCTCAGTGGAGGCCAGAGAGACAAGCTAAAGTGTTCCACTTTTTCTTGCCCAACTGGACTAAGTTCACCCTCATTATTTCATGAAAATCATCATGACATCAAGGCAAGTTATTTTATCAATCCTTCCTTTCCAGCAAAGTTCTTTGATTCTCCCTCTGTTTTCTGTAGCATGGATACCTATACTCCTAGTGAGCCATTTAGCCAGCTGGACTTCTTTGATGTTATTTCTAACTGTTTCTAAGTTTTACAAATTATTCTCTGTTCTGCTCTCTGTAAGTGAGGGATTCAGTCACTGCTGGGAAGGCAGGAAGGAAAAAGACGCTGTGGCACACCCTAAAGCAAAGCTGCAAAACAAGGGGCAATCCGTTTTGGGATTTCATGCCAACTCCTGAACTTACTTATTTGATCTACCCAGTAATTTATCTAATGTGAAAAATATGAGGTACATGAGCTACAGTTGCAGATTTCAGGTGAAAATATTTTACACTGGTGAGAACGGCTATTAAGTAAATTAAGCCAGAGTAATTGGTGGACACATAAACTACCACCATCCTTTCCAGAAAGATACTGAGCACCCCTGTCCTACAGAAAGACATACTAAGAAATAATGCAAGAGCACTACTGTATATTACGGCAGAGTCCAATCCAAAATCATAATGTGTGCTTCAGTTTCAGGCCTTTATGATAGACCAGTACTAATGCACCCGATTCAGCTAATCAACACCCTTATGGAAGACTGTGACTGGTTCATGAGTTGAGTCAGCTTTTATAGTGCTGGCCTACGACAAAAGCCTGCACTCACACCGAGCCTTCTTGAATAGAATTGGACACCCCTGGGGTATGTAGAGGAAATATATGTCAAGGTAATATACAGGAATATGCTGTTCATTTAGAGGAATGTGTGAACATTTATCTGGAGAGACAGAGCTATCCAGCTCCTGAGTGTCTCGTAAGGATCATTCATCTGACGGCTACACCTCATCACTTGCTCTGATAAGATTGGGATTTTTAGAATTTTTATGACTTTTGAATTTGACTCTGAGAGGCAGTTTGATTTAATGTGAAGGAGGGAGGCAACGTGCAGCCGAAACAGACTATTCTCCGTGTCTTTTCCCTAAGGAGTGTAATGTTAACAGAACAGGGGGGTCAGGGAAGAGATTTAAAAACAAATTTCTCCAAAGCTCCAAAGACAGCAGAGAATCCTTCTTGCCAGAATTGTTTAATTATAAGTTGAGGGGAACATCTTTAAATATTGAAGTAGTTGCACCTTCATTTATTACATTTTAAAGTTCAGAAATACTCTCAATTATTGATTCCTGATATTTACCATGGAACTCGGTATGCAATGCAATGTTGTTCAGATTTACATTGCATGTTGTGTTCTTGTTTTTTCCTCTCCTTCCTCCAGTTCACTAACTCATTTGAAAATCAGACCACATGCGGTGGAGAGCTGCTGGTCTGCTACTGGCTCACCATCATGTTCAAAATATTTTTCCAAGAACATATTTTAGGGCAGCAAAAAATTAATTTAAATAAATATTTTAGTGGAGGCATTTATTAAACATTTCAGAGAATAGTTTTAAACACTGCTACAGCTAAAACTATTTCTTGAATATCTATGTATTATGCTATCTGTATTTAGTTTTCTAAAGCCCTCGTAGCACTTAGATCATCATAAACCTACTGAAAGTCAAGGGCAAAGGAAAGATCTTATTGGTAAGAGCATTTTGGGACACCTTGAATTGTATTAGTTATTTGACTTTGGACACATATTTGGGAAGGGGTGGCAGTCATGCACCTTCACACAAAGTGTGTGTCACAAATACCTGCTTTGGAAATGAACACAAGCTAAAGAACCATAAGAATAATATTATAAAACATCATGTCTAAGCTTAATATTGAATGACATATTGCAATTAATTCTCTCCTCAGATTGGTCAGCTCCATCTTGCCCATGCATGTTCTTGTAAGGTATCACTCCTGAAGCATATCTCATCCCATTGCTGGCATTCCACCTTACACCCTGCTCCAGCAAAATAGCTGTAGCTTAGCAGGTGTAGGCTTTGTTAGGGCTTAGCTGGGAGGCCTCCTGGGAAAAGGTAGATGCCACTGGAACTGGAAGTGGTGTTAGTGGGCCTGTGTGGATGGAGTATTCCTCCCTCTGGACCAAATAAAGCCAAATTCCCCAGTGTAATGATAGGGACACATTGCTGTAGGCTGTGCCTACCTCCTCACATCAAACCAAGGTTCTCTTCACTGGGGGGTTCCCCGGTGTCCTGGCAAAACATGGCTCTCTCAACCTGCCACCTAATTATCCTCCATTTTAGTTGGCTTATTAATTCATACCCTCACCACCTCAACTGATTTGTGATAAGTGTGCTGGAACAAAATGGCTGCCTGTCATCACAAAGGTGGGTGCTGTTGGTGGTTGATGAGTTTCCCTTGCCTTCCCTGTTAAGCATGTCATCACCAACTCAGGATTTTTCACATATAAATCCAATGCATTGTTATTGTTTTTCAATTTAAACCAAAAGCTAGAAAAAGGAAAATTCAGCTCTTTACTTTTGTAAGAGTACAGGTGTCTCCTGTACACGCTCCTTTGGCTAGCAGCACACAGAACAGTTCTGTCTGTGGGCTCACCTCAGACATGCAGGTTAATGAGGATCCCTGCTCCCGCTCACCAGGATACTGCTGTTTTATTCCTCCTGTCTAATTCAGAAACTCAGCATTTCCGGGCTTCCGTCACGCGCCCCTGACTGAAAGGCTGTCCGTTCATCAACACCCACCGCCCAAGCGTTCCCTCGGTCCCGCAGGTCTCTGTTCCATGAGCTTAGCACCGCACCCATGTCGCCAAGCCGCTGGCAATGTGGCGATGAAACAAGGTGAGCTTAAAAGGAAGACCCGCCGGGCAGGTAGACAGTGGAGCGGGGAAGGAGGAGGAGGAGGAGGGGGTGCCCATAAGTGACAGTTCCACACTCTTTTTCACATGATCCCCCACCCCCAATATCCACAGCATGGCCTCTCTAAAGACCAACCTGCCAAGCCTGCAGCGGTTCCACAAAAAAACTTCAAAAAAACACCTGAAACAGGTGACTACAAACACACTGTTCCCCGGTATTTGCTTTCTGAAGACATTGTTTTTTTTTTTTTTTGGGTAGGAGTGAGAGGGGCTGAGTTCAGCTCTCTTCAGTTCTCTTTAATATTTGTTTTATTACTTTTTTACCTTGCTTTTTGTAATTTGGGTTTTGTCCTTCTCTTCAGGGAATCTCATAAATTCCCAAGGAGCTTAAACAGGCTTTTGGTTCTATATGGCGTTGATTATACACGCCTCGACTCACATTGAAACAGCATACTGACGAAACAAGGGAGAGGAATTGTGAGCTAATTTATCCATATTTTTATGCTTCATGGAAATGATTTGGAACTAATTACTACTTTCAGATGGTAAACAAGCATTCTAAAGTATATGCATAAATAAATAACATTAATAACTATAAGAACACATTAATAACGACACTGATTTTTTTCACAAATACTTAAATCAATTAGCTGAGCTAATCATCAGTGTAAAATGGAATGGGAAAGATTTGGCTAAGGAACCATGGAGGACTACATGAAAAAGGAGCTTCAGAGGAACTGAAGAATGAGGAGGCTGGTTAGCAGTGCTGTATGTATAAGGCCAGAATAGCTGCTATCTAATTCAGCAGAGGCGGCTGAAATATCACAGGTGTATTTAATAAACTGCCATACAATTTTAAAACCGAGGTGTCCCTAAATGTAACAGTGGCTGGTGTAAAACAGATTCAAAAACAAAAAGCAACTACTTTAATGAGAATCATGTAACCTCTGGTGCTTTGAGAAAGTGGCGAGAGTGGTGAATGAAAGACCGCACCTCCAACAGCACAGTGTCCCTGGGGCACTGGGATTTATTGGTCCAGAGAGAAGGCTGCCTCCTATTGGTGTACCAGCATAACTGCAGGCATCAGAAACTTAGTTTCTCCAGGATGTCTCCAATCCCACACTTGCAGACATTCAGAAAGTGCAGTATACATGATGCAATGGCTGCTAGCCTTTATAATGGACTATTCCATTTTCCTTAAAAAGAATGACATGCATATTAACATCACTGTATCACTGAACCTTACTTGAAATGCATGTAAGTACTAAAACATACGTAGGGGCTGCCAGTAGTCTAGTGGCAAAGGTATATAACTGGGACCCCTGAGGTTGGTGGCTCAAGCCCCTTGGTTAGCTTAATCGACTAACCTAGTCGCTTTGGATAAAAGTATCAGCTAAGTGACTGTAATGTTACTGTAAAACTGCAAAGAAACACTTGACAAAACTATAATTACAGTCCTGGAGTTATGTGTAGTCATTTTTAACCTTCTCTTTGGGCCACACCACCGACCAGTTAGGAGTGAGGCAGGGCTGTAATGTTGTTGCTTTCTCCCGGGGTGGTGGCTCAGAGTAGCAGTAATAACCTCAGACACTTCAGCGGCAGCCCAGTGACACAATGAGTCAAGGTCACATTTCTCAGAAAGGGTAAATGTACCCTGCTTAAGGAAAAAAAAAGCAGAAAAACAACACCTCAGTACAACTTTCCACATAATAAACCAAACAAGGCTCGGCAAAAACTGCGTGTTAGATAAAGGTGAGACCTTTTTCCTCGGTTTGTTTTGAGGTGACTAGCTGAACAAAGAGATATTAGGATGCAGTTTTTCAGGATTGACAGGACAGCTTGATAGAGATGTTCAAGATGTGTTTTGTTATCACCAGAGCTGCTTATTTGGTGCCTTTGCTGGTTCAAATGGAGACGTCGACTTGGGTTTCTGAGACCACGGCAGACTCTCACACTCTGAACTCCTTCAACAAAGCCCTTTGTTTTTGTTATTTTCAGATCAAAAACCTCCCGTACCTGAGGGATCCAATCATGCTCTTTTGGCTCAAAACAACAGTTACACTCCACTCCTTCTCAGTGAGGGTAGGATGTAATTATGGTGGCTGGCGCCAGGCAAGAACAGCAAGCAATAATAAGCTTCCCGCGCCTGAATTCTGCCTGTGGTTAAAAAGAGACAATCTTTAGCTTTGACCGGGCTTTAAACTCATCCCAAGAGAGACAAAACCAAAATCAGTCGCTTTTTTGTTTTTTTTTTGCACGAGTGTTCTGTGTGGGATACGTCTGGTATAATTGTATATCTAGTATTCCCTGTGTCGATTGTATTTAAAACAACCTTGCATACACACACACACACACACACACACACATATATATATATAAAAGGTGTATGATCTTATGTACTTGTGCTTCACTTTTTGATTCAGAAGAATGGTAATGGATATTGGTGGTAATAACTGCATGGTAATAAAATCAAAGCAATAATAGCGTTAAATCTGCAAAACTGTGCAAGGGTCATTCAATTTAATTTTCTTTATAGCCCTACAATATTTCCAAATTTGATAGGCTTACAGCAGCTGCATAATGTACAGCTTAATTGAAAATAAAATCATCACACGGTTATGCTACTCAGGAGGCTGAAGGTAAGTATATAAACATCAAAACCATAGACTCTATTGCTCAGAGGGTTAATAGTATTTTTTCTCTAAACCTCAGGTTTTAATAATTTGAGGTAAACACTGAGCAAATTCAGCCGTAATGTTAATGTTATTCTTATATGTGTTCATTTTTGTGTATGTAAAATGCAGGATGTCATATATAGCGTACACATGTCAGGATAAGTCAGAAGGCCATTAATGAGCCCTTAAAGCACTTGCTGTCCCAGCTGATATACAAGAACCACCTCTAACATGCTCAGAGCTGTGAAGTACACGACTCTGCAGTTAAGAGGAATCTGCCTTATGTCACCCATCTATATTCCATCATTTTTAAATAAACTAGCATGCATCCCTTTCAGGCTTCTCAAAATTCCCCCCATTCTCCTTTTTTCTTAAATACCTTGGGGTAATGTCTTAGAATTGGCCTAGCTAAACGGAGAGAGGAAAGTATAAGCCCATGGCAAACTGTGTGTGTTGTGCATGCCCTCCCTGCATGCTCACCATCAATAACACATATGGAGAGGTGAGCAATATGCCACCTTTCTCCAAGTCACAAATCTCTTGTATTGTGAAATTGTGAAATGACAAAAACCCTCCTGTGGATATAGAGTTTCACTGCATGCACACACCACAGTTACTCTAGGAGCCCATGGGTCTTCAAGGAGAAGAAAAAGAAGGGAAAAAAAAAAAAAAATGTGTCATGGTACATAAGGAAAACTACTGGCTGGTTAAGATCAGGGTATTCAACATTTTTGAGAAAGATTATAGTGTCTTAAACAGTTCTGAGCATGGCAATACAAGGCCAACTAGCCATCTATGCTGCTCTGTCCATTTCTCCATTACATAAATAAATTGGTAATTATGCAAAGTAATCTGTTTGCTGTTTTAGTCATGGAAGCCCTTTGAAACGGAGATTGAGGTTGAGAGTGATGAATGAATAAACTGGGTTGTATTGCTGTAGCACAGCATTTTAAATTCTCTCTCTCTCTCTGTTTCTCAGCAGGTGGGTCCCACAAAAAGCCACGGAGAATCTGCTCATGAATACCTTTGATGTTCATCATTTGTCTTTTGAAGCCCATTACAGATCCAAATCATATTGTTTTTGGGTAACCTTGCATTCACAGGGGTAGTACGTGTTAAACCAGTGTGATGGGGTCACACCTGGGCCGTGTGTATCTCTTTTCCATTACCAAATCGCTCTGGAAATGAGCTCAGTTTTTCACAGGTAATAATATTTTTAACTGAGCCCCTGAGAGGTCCACTCAATAAATTCACCCTCAGCCAGAGAGCCAAAAGCCTTGACATAACTGGGCTGTACAATGTGTCAGCTTTGACTGAGAGTCCACAAGGGTGGGACACAACTGCCTTTAAAAAGTAGAGATAGGAAAGACTTCCTTTCTCTATCATGCTCCAGAGGTGGATAATCCTTCACCCAGGCATCCTAGTGCCCCTCACTGAGACTGAAGTGCCCAAAACCCTGTGCAGGAGGACTGTGTTAAGTGTTATCTTTGGGCATCTTTGTCCTCCACAATCTGCTAAGCAAAGAAATGTCAAGAGGTGATTCCGAAGGCTGTTGACTTGAACATTATGACAAAAACTTTGTGTGTGTGTGTGTGGGGGGGGTTGTTGTTTCAATGCTTCAATGTTTTAAAGAATATACTGAATGAAATATTCACTCCATCTGTGCAAATAAAAGTGACTGTACAGTGAATATTTAGTGCGCAAATGTGTGCATTAGGCTAGAGAATAATATATCGCGCCGCTGGTGAAAGTATGTTTCAGGCCTGCTCATGCTAGTTTAAATACAGCTTTACCCCACAGCTGGGCACAGCACAGCGCTGCCCGCGTCTGTAAATCATCTCAGAAGCACCAGGTGAATTATTGAGTGCCGCGGCGTCGGACGGGCGGTGCTTCCTTTTGAACTGACTTTACTTCAGAGTTGGGATTTAAGTTTTGCCCATGAATCAGGGCCGCACCAGGGGATTAGGCCGTGGCAAAGTGCCCAAAGCCCAGACGATTTATATCGGCCAGAGCTCAGCTGAGCTCTTCGGGGCTCCCGCCGCGGCTTTGGGCATCCCTCCCTAAGCCTGGCCCCTTAAATCAAGCACTTCTCCATGCCCCGTTTAGAAGGCTAGCTGAAAAAATACAATCAACTAAAGTGAGTCATTCAATAACTTGAATCTTTTTTTTTTTTGCCTATTGAGGTCCATCAGAAGGTTGTTTCCCACATTTTGGACAACAAAATATCAGATCCATGAATTTTTCTATATTCATGGGATCTTTGAGGTTTGGTCCAGGGTCAGAAACGAACAGTGGCTCATCGTAACAGATGCTATTGAGATTTCACAGAATGCCTTTCAGAACTCCCATACAAGGGGAAAGGAAATGATCCACTCTCAGTTTCTCTTCAGCATTTGCTAAAACCCTCTTGTTCCCCTTCCATAAAACCTTCTTTAAACTGCTTTTCATATCCATACTTAACGATGATGTGTTTAGTGGGGACTTTAGTTAGTAATGAACTTACATATGGTTGGTGGGACACAGACATGATGTAACTGTACCCTTGGCAAGCAAGCTTTTTTTTTTTTACTGGGGTGTGAGGGAACACCAGGCAGTGCAGTAGGTGAGAGAGCCAGTAGGTGAACCAAAGCTCAGAATGAAAGCACAACCTTAAAACAGAGAAGATATCTGTCCTCAGCAAATCATGAAAAGCAGTTCCAGTAATTCCTATCCTTACTTTTAGAGAGGGACTGACAGTGGGAATATCTGTGTTTTTAATGTGGATGCAGTTTTGGATAGATGTTGGGTTTTTAGGTGGATATCAGTGAAGTTGCCCAAGGCTATGTCCGCCACATTGAGCAGCAGGTGAGAGTCTTCGTTGTCGGCCTCATTTGTAACACTCACCTGCTGTGTGGACTTTACTCTCTGCATTTTCCATTTAATCTTGGATGTGCTTGTGGGGGGTTGTTTGAATTTTTCTCTTTTGTTGTTGTATTACAAAGGGAAATTAATAAAATATTGTTGACAAAGAAAATTCCACCGAAGCAATTAAGTTCCCATGAACAAACAACCGCCAAGCACCCCCACCCCCACCCCCAACCCCCCTACTCCCAGCTTCTCCTCCACTGCCACTAATGAATTATACAGGGCATCTTAACAAAATACATTTCCCTCATGACTAATACATGCATACAAGTGGGGAAAAAGAGATTAGAGGCAGACAAATCAAATTTTGCTTCAAATTGAATTTCTCTGATTTGTTCCCTGTCTAGTCGCCCACGTACTAATGACACATGCGTGACTTCATAATTTATCATGTGCAGATGGCTTTGTGCCAGTGGACCGCCTCGGTCCAATCGTTTTTACATTGGCTGAAGGAGTGGTTAGGGAAAGCGACTCAGTACTGAGCAGCTGCGACCCGCACATTTGTACATACATATTTGCAAAATGCACACACACATTATCAAATCACAACCTAGTTTAGACTGGTCCCAGCTGGACAAATTGTGTATCAATAATTTGTGTATCATTAAATTTTGATTTATTTAAAAATAAAAAAAAACTAAATTCTCTTGATTGTGATATGTAAGAAATCAGTGCAATAGTTCTAGACAGAAGAGCCTGCATGCCAGTGTTTCCTTTGATTCTGGGAGTCACCTGTGCCAGGTGTATGAAACCCAAAAAGAAGTGCCACCATTTTATAATCACCATGGCAGCATTTAAACCAACTCATCTGGCTCCATGTTTGTTTGGGTTTTTTTCTGTCTTGGAGGAGGATGACAAACTTACTGCCACGGCAACCGTGTCATGGTTCAAAGACGCTAATATTTCTGGGCGCCGAAATCAAGTCTTACTGGATGTGACTTGACATCCCAGACAGAATGTACACAGCGGGTGACAGGTGGCATAAACTGGGTGGTGTGGGGGGTTTGGGGGGTGAGAACTGTCGCTGGCGTTTCGTTAAAAACTGAGATGAAAGCTAGCTGGCTGACACAGGCGGTGATGAGTGCGATCTACCTGAGAGAGACTTCAAATGAAGCTAAGAGCTCCCACCAAAGACGCAGCGTCACAAACTCAAGTGGAAGAACCACAGTGGACCCAAGGGAGTTCTTATTTGCTGCATGGGATTTCTGAATCCTGTAAACTTGTATGGTATTTTATCTGATTCGCTCTCACATAAGAACTTAGTTTCTATTTTCCTTTGGGTTCAACCACCCTCTGCTACAAGTTTCAAAAACCAAGCATGAAAACTCACTTTGGCATTCTATTGCAAGTTGCACCACACACATTGCCAATAAACTACTCTGTTTATCAGGACTGTATTTGTTAACTGTCATAACAAATAGAAGCAATCTGTCAAGCTTCATGTTACAGTAAGTGAGAGTACTAATAGGGTCACAGTAAAATGAAAATAGATATGCTTCTGAATCTAAATCCTTTGCCTTTAGCTTACATTTTTTTTCACATTGTGTATTTACCTGTGTTTAGAGAATGGCTATATTTATAATGCATAGGTCCAAAGAACATGTCATAGCTAAAAAGAGACCTAGTTAAAGATATACAACATTTCTGCTATGAGCTGTTGTGTTTAGCATGCGGAATATATTGAGTGTGCCCTGATAATAATGGAAATGGGAGTATAAATACATGTCCCTGTTCTCAGAGACTCGCCTGGTCTGTGAATTAAATTGTGTTTTAAGTGAGGTGCCGTTCCCCTTTTCTTTACTTGCTCATGCTTTACTGACACACTCAGTTAAAAATTTCACCCCCACATAGTGAGTGCAGATCATGGGCTGAGACTCAATTTTGACAACATTGATCCTGAGGTTGCTGTTTTTTTTTCCCCTTCCCCTATGGAACGTACTCCGTATATCTAATGCAATTGAGCCAACGGCCAAATGTTCACACATGGAGCCTCCCATCCTGATGATTGATCCTAAAATCACACTCACGGCAGGGGACTCCGAGCCCTCTATTACCTTGTTTCAGAATTGGACAGCCCCAGCTTCAGATTACCAAAGTTCCTCCACGTTGAAGTTCTTCCACCCATGCACTTAAGCAGCTGATTCTAATTAGCACGTCTCCTCAGCCAGGTAGGGAAACTAATTAGAAAAATCAGCCGGTTCACTGCATGGGCGGAACAAACACATGCCAGCACTTCTGCTGAAGCCGAGGTTTTTCACCTCAGGTGTATCTTCTCAATAAAGCCCCTTAAACGTTATCACACTACATGCACCCAAATTTGCCTCAACATTTGCTTTTTAAACTACTTTTCTCTAAATTTAAACCAGGAGCAGACAATCCTAAATAAAAGGTGTGCTATAGCATGTCTTCACCAAAGCTTGGATAAGCACAGCATTGGTTAATAGGGTAGGCAAGCATCAAGATGTAACAGAGATATGGTTGGAGCAAACACGAAAATAATTGCCAACAGGCATTATACTTTGATGCTTAGCGTGGCTTTCAATTTGGCTTGAAGCTATTTTTGCTGTTGTGGGGTTAGCAGTGGGAGATTGTGATTTCAACTATTAAAAATGGAGGAAGCTACAGGATAGTATTTGTGAATCATGGATTTGGTGCACTGATTTGGACTGGCTGTGAAGAGAAAAACATTTTAATTGGTTCACCCGAGTCAATAATTGACAGCTGAGTGACACACACACACACACACACACACACACACACGCACACACATAATATAGAATAACAGGGGTGCTGTCCAGTCATCGACAGGATCACCATTGCCGAGATGGGTTCAAAGAGATATAGAAGTAGTACTGGGACATGAAGTCTCAGTGATGCTGTGGCCTGTAGGCCATAGGCTTTCTCTTTCTCATTACAGCTCTTAGCACCTTAGCATTAGCATCATTAGATCCTATTCTTGAGGTTTCATCACATTTACAATTTTCTTCATTCTCCCTTTCAGAAGCAGCCTTGTCTTGCCTATCATGTTCGTAACTGTGCTGACAGTTATCTTACCTTTCTGAAGTAAAAAAAAACAAAAAACAAATGAACACACAACATGAATTAAATAGACCAGTAATGGAAGTTTCATGAAAAAAAGTACATTGCTACCGTTACAGTATTTATCAACTCTACAGATCAAACATACAATGGACCTGTTGGCAGAAATCCATGCTGTTAGCTGATAAATAACTTATTCTACCTTGGTTTGTAACACACAAGTCTGCAGTACGGTAAAATCTTACCATTCATTGCTGTAAATATTTACTATAAAAGCTGTGTAGAATTTGTGAATGGTTTACAATTGGGTTTTTGTTTTGCTGCTGTAAGCAAGGTTAAACAATGAAAAGTGTCTTTGGTATTTGTTTTTTTTTTTTCCTTCAAAACTCCAGAATAGAAATTCTGTGTAAAAAAGTTTGTACTGTTTCAGAAAGACTGCCTTACTGTGCTGAAAATTAAACAATTTTGTTACAAAACCTTCATTTTTCAGAGTGACACCAGGCTGACATGTTGCATTATATTTTACCAGCAGATTCAGTCCCCTTCATTAATCTTTCTTGGTGACAGCAGTAATTCAAAGTCTTTTTGATATTCAGAGATGGAGAGGGGGACGTGTCCTTGTAGCCCTATTCTGTCACAACAAGAGCAATCTCAGCTGTTCTTCAAAGCAAACCAAACACATTTGACATGTCTTGGCAATTTGGAGGCATTGAAGGAGGCACTTTGGAGTAGAATGCTATTGTTATATGGTAAAATAGGTTGGTTGGGCATTTATGGTTTGGTAAAGGTTGAAAGAGTATGCAAGGGGCAAGAACTGATAGAAAAAAAATGACATGCTGTGATTTCAGTATGAAATGTAACAAGCACTGTATCTTCATTTACAAGGCTTAATTTAGTTTTGGTTTTAGCTTGAAGCTAGCCTTTTGTCATTGTAGATGTCTTTTTCATTTTCTAGCCAGCTATCATCCTTTAACCACCTTAAACAGATTTTACTTTGATCCAGTTTTGTGCTTGGAATCACTGCAGCTACTGATGTGTTTGTTCAATAACTGACAACATCAATACTGTTACAGGTATGTCAATGTTGTATAAACAGGTTCCAAAGCTAAAATAAATTAGAGTGTAAGTAAAAAAAAAATAAAATCAAGGTGGATTCCGTGCTGCAGCACAGACGGATTATTTGGCTCACAAAAATGACTTCATTGTACTTTACCTCGCTCAATTACTTTACATCTGGGAATTATGCCACAGCGTAAACTCTGCAAGGTCACAACATTTCCAAATTAAACATAAATTAATACCATAACAACAGGCATGACTACTGTGGTGTAATGTCTAAGGTTCAGAGGATATTAACCACTCCCATTTTTCCCACTCAAAGCGAAATCATCAGCACTCCATTAAAGCAACTGTTTCCTGCAGGCATGGGAGGGAGCATCTACCCCGGTGACGGTTTCCGATTCACGTGTCAAACATGGCTGCTATTTTCAGCACCCACAGATGCGTCCTCATTCTCATGCTGCCTATGCGGTTAGAAGACCCATGAAGTCAACGAACACACGGTTGATTCGCTAGCAGGCCAGGAATAGCCATTAGAGAGCGGTAAGACTGATCATATTAATGAGCTAAACCCCAGCTTTACCAGGCAAGGCTGTGCCAGTTCTTGCCTGTGGCCAGTCAGGCCGGTTGCCATCGCTGGGAATGCCACGGCTGGGACTTGCGCACCCAGTCCCGGGCACGTAAACACACCCAGCATGTGGGCTTCCTCATAGACTGCTACTGAGAAATAATTTAACACCACCTGGGTGATGCAATCACAGGAAAGATTTTCATACATCCTCATGTACGTGTTTAAAGAACATGAGCTAACTATTCATAATTATTTATCATTGTATAAACACAATTTCACATACAGAAGACATGTATCCATGTAGACATAAAGATCTGGATCAGATAATGAATGTATTAAATGCTTTGAACATGTTAACTAGCAAAATGTGCATTTGACAATTAAATAAATAAGTCATTTTGCAATTTTTTTTCTTTCCAACATGTGGCTTCATGCCACTGCAGAAAAATGTTCTTAAATTATTGCATACAATTAATAGTAGGTAATATGATAATAAGAATAGGGATGGTAACTTTGGTGTTCTAGTTAAATTTCTGCAAATATTGTCTCTGTATCCGAATGGAAACACATCACCGCGACATCTCAGATGATCAACCTAGTTACATGAAGATAAAAAATAAATGAATGCACTTGCCCATACAATCATATGCTTCTGAGAGCTGCCATTGTCAAATTAAGAGAACATTTCTCAAGGTAAATACAGGAATGATCACCCGTTATATTTGGGGTGAACTATCCTTTTATTTCAGCAGAGGGAACAGTAGGCACAAGGGCAGAAGCAGTTTATGAAATCTGAAGGTTGCTGCTTTATATCGTTCTGGTGGGTTTTCTTCTTTTGTTCCTTCAAAGCAAGTCACTTGAAGACTGAATCTCCCCAGCAAGTATCAAGCTGTATGACTGGATGATGTTGTGCAGCAGTGCAAGACACTGAATGAAGCCTGCTGACAATGCAGTGTAACTATAGAGATGAAATGAGCGTCAATGTTCTGGGTTCAAGGAGAAGCCTGCACTGTTTTTCTCTCGCAGTGGTCAGGCCTTTTGACCAAACACAGCACTTTGGCTAGCACAGCAAGTGAAAGTGTAGATCACACCCTCTGGTTATCTGGAGCTTGTGTTGCTGCCGTCGATAAAAGATCGATACTCAATGGAAAAAATAACCCAGTGGGGAGAGGTTAAAGTCCTCTCGGTGTTGAAGATAAGGAAAAACACTTCACAGGAGAGCCAAAATCATTACCATGCAAAGAAGGAAGGAAAAAAAGTGATGACGGCCAATGTGCACATGGGAGAACTAACGTATATCTGTGCAGGCTTCCATTGAAAACAACGTCAGTTAACACACGGTATGCATTCAGCCATTGATGCTTTATCTAATCAAGCAAAGAATTCTGCTGCTTTTCAAAAAAGGGTAGCCTTGACTACTTACAGTACGCAGACCATGTGCGGTCAACCTGACAGAGGAGGTGGGTGGAGCAATGGCAAGTCTGTAATTCTGCAAAATATTACAAACAACCCTCCTTCCCAAACACCCACCTGCCCCCCCCCCCCACCACAAACCCCCACCCCCCCACACCTGTCCTGCTTTCCTGGAGAGGCACCTTCAGCAAGGCTGCTCGGGCTGATTTCCATAATGAACTGAGACTGAGAACCGGCAGGATGGATCGATGCACGGTCTCATGCTTCTCCCACCTCTAATTCCTGCTGTCATCAGAGAACTCAGGCTTCCTCCTGCTTGTCCCCAGTAGATAATTTGAGGTAGCAATGTGATACACACGCGCATGTGCATGCACACACACTCGCCATCTCTTTCTAATCCTTTCTCTTCTAAATTTGCAAAGAGCAAGATTCAGCTCTTCTCTCTATTTCTCCTTGGAAAAGTGCTGCGTTGGTCGTCTAGGGAAACTTGGGCGAAAAAGATTTTCTACCTGTCTGTGGAGGAGAAATACAGTGGGTAGGTGGGTGGGTGGTGGGGAAGGGTGTGATATTATGGAAACATAAATGACTGATTCAGCAAAATGGCAAATATGCTTGTTGAGAAAAAGTGAAAATAAAAAACACATGAGAGTGTGGTGTAAGAGAGTGTTGTCTGAAGTAGTAGTAGGAGAGTGAGTCATGAAACAAAAAATGGAGCTTCTAAAAAGTATTGGTGACACTTCTGAACCAATCATTTTGGAGTGTTTTTTTTTTTCAGCAGATAGCATTGTTTTTTGATCGGTTCAAAAAAGTCACAGCTCATTGTAGCTCCACCCATTGAGGGGCCTATGGAACTGCACTACCTTGCCATGTCTGAAGGCCCTGAAGGACTCCAGTTGGGCGGAAACTCAAGGCGCCAACTAATCTGTAAAAGTCTGGACAGCGGAATTGAGTTTTGCCATGTAACAGCAATGTGTGAAGTTGAAACGTCCATTCTGTCTGAGTTAATGGAGCACAACAGGGGTGGGGGTGTAGATGGGGCGGGGGGGGGGTTTTGTGTAAAAATGCGAGAGAGGAAAAGACGTGAACATCTTTAACTCACTGGGTGAAGTGTATGGCCAGGAACGGCTTGCCGATGATAGCGAATTATATCCGCCGAATGGACAAGGGCGGAACAATAATTGCGAGGCAGTGTGCAGGGGAGGGGAAGAATCGCATCAAGCTGGCGTCTGCGCACAGAAGCAAAGCTCTGTCTCTCAAGCTCACCTCCTCATCACAAAGTGCACTCAGGTAAACAGGTCCTTTAAAGGACAGGTTTACAAGTTAAAAAAAAAAACTACATTTCTAGCATTTCTTTCCCTTTTATTTATCTTGCAAAGGTTAACCAGATTTTTGTCTTGCTTTGTGGCAAGTTTGCAGACACGGCAAAGGCATTTGCCCTTGAGTCTCAGCCAAACAGACACAGAGGACAAGTGGGAGTGTTTGAGATGGCGTACCCGATATCATCGGGATTGGAGAAAGGAGGGCACTTTTCCAGCGCAATCTCTTTTCTTTCTGAATACACAACCGCTATTCTGTCCGCCCTCCAGAGCTCTTCAATTAATATAACCCAGAGGATGAGGCCAATGTTTTCCCTGCCAGCTCTTTAACGAACAGTGAGGTATCTGATGTCTTAGTGCGGTCATTCCTCCAGACCTGATAAGAGATTTCACCATAACTCGAACTCGGCCACACGCCTATTGATTCCACATCCGCGCAACGTTAGGAGATCTTCCCAATACACCAAGGGGACAATAGCTGTGCACTCATCAAGGAATTGAACCTGCAACCTATGAGTTACAAGCCCATTTCTTCAACCATTACACCACACCACTTCCCAATGTGTCTGTAGAAAAAGCTTTTTCTGCCACTGCTTATATGCTTTTCCTCTAGGCCTTGGAGTAGCCATGCAGCTCCTGATCCAGATTTAGCTATGCCGGTGCCAACTGTAGCTGGGAGCCCTGCAAGGCACCAGACGACTGGTTGCAGTGCTTCAAGCATAAAGCCCAGCTGGTGAAACAGTAATCAGAAGGAACCCATGGCTGGCAACAGGTGATACAGGAGAAAAAAGGGGTGTTAGTGGGTCGTCTTCTCTAAATGTATAATACATTGTAGCAATGGAACAACATAGAAGAGAAATAAAAAATCAAATGATAAAAATCGGTTCACAAAAAAAAGGCTTGCATAGCCTCTATAGGGAAGAGCTATAGAGAGACCGCTGTGTTATTTCTATACAGGCATTAATGAAAATAAATGAAAAATGTCCAGGGGCAGGGTTTATAAGCATAAACTGATGGCATGCTACCAAAGCTTTGCACACATTGCACAGATCAAAGAGGAAGGGAGTGCCTTTCTCTCAAGCCCACCACGTAAAACAGTCTCGGCCCAACCAAGGGTGCATCCCGTTACTCAGAAAGGTTTCCTCCTTTTCTGCGCTACGACCTCATCTCTTCCCTCCCTCCAATACTGGGGCATTGGACAGAGGGGAGAAATGAGGTCGTAGTGGAGGAAACATTTTTCAAGTGTTGGAACACACCCCATTTTATTTGCATTTGGTAATTTTCATTGTGTTAGGATGTGTCCTGCATTTATCTCAGGGAGTGTGAACTGGTATCACACTGTATCTCTGGTTCATCTGTATAAGTGCAACCCCAAAAGGGGGTGCAAATGTAAAAGTGACACATGATGGAGAGTCATAAAAACACAGCTCCTGTTGAGTCTATGACCGGTTCTCTTTAAAAAAAAAAATACAACAGCTGCTGCAACTGCTTTTCAGACATGTATTTTATTTTTCAAACCTTGGAATGCCTCTTTATAGAATTGTTTTGTTTCTCTTTGTACACACAGTAGACGTAACATTCACCCCTAAGCGTCAGATTAGCAATTCTGGCTCATTGAGAGTTGGCAAAATACAAGGCAATTAAGGATTTTCTTTCTCTTAACAAGCTTTAATCCCGGCATGCTTTCTTTTCCTCCTGATTTCCCTCACACTGAGCCAAAGTGCTGACAGAGGGATTCTGTCATTCAGTATGTTAGTCAGACATCTTTTTGGAGGCTGTGCTGTATCAGAGCGAGAGGTTTTAGCATCCTCCTCGCTGTTGGTGTCGCAGCGATTCTGCCGCAATACCGACTCGTGATTGACAGAGACAAACTGTCCTTCAAACGCTCAGCCCAAGGGGGGATGCGGGTGCCAGGGTCAGAATGAACGTGATCGATTGAAGCAATCTACAAAATGGTACAGTGTTTTTTTTTTTTTTTTTTTTTTTTACAGTGCAATACCCTGATTTAATACTCTGGGGGTAGCTCTGCTTACTGACCTAATATCTTTCTCGTGGGCTCATCCCTACAACCTTGCCTTCCATCGTACCTCATGAATGTTTTATGTTATGAATGCCCAATTTAGAAAGCTTATGGCTAGGGCTCACTGGAGGCTGATGAGCTCAAAAAAGGTAAAGTTTGTTTTAAGATCACCGGCCGCCACTGGCAGAGCGTCTTATTAATATGTGCATTTACTGGCCAAATCATAGATAGGCCTGAGCATGGGCTTTTTGAACGTAAAGTCCCCGAATGTGGCACCCTCTGTGTAAAACAGAGCACCTGGAGATTAGGTAGTATTGATGTTCCTGTACCTTGGCATGAAAGACACTCGTGGTAAACAACCTGAAATGGGTTTTAAGAGTAGCCTGTTTCATCTGCGACAGCCTGCACATTAAGATAGCATGTAGTCTAAGATTTGTCAATAGGGTTATTTTACCCTCCCTAATCCCCTCCCCTCCCACAACATGACACTCATCTCGGTGTCCCTCAATGAGAACTTCCCGAGCACTCGGGTTTAGTCACAGAGTGACCGTAGAAATGTAAAATTCTTAAAGATGTTTAAATCCTGGAAAGCCACGGGGGAAAAAATCACCACAAACTATGCTATCCCTCAGACACAGCTGTGTGGGCTGGATACAAGCAGTGGTATCAAGGCTTCTCCATAGCAAGCTGCTCTTTCATTTCCAGCGGGCTTCAAAGTGCACGCTGTCCGTCCCTGTGCACGTTATGTGTAATATGGATCTGTGTTCATCCTCCAAGCTCACGCACCTCCTCTCCTCATCCCGTTGGAGGTACCATGAATTGGCATCCATTTGATTCCCAGCCAAAAGTACCTACTGCCTTCTACAATAAATCCATATCCTCAGTGGTAGTTCTACTGTTGCTTCTAACCCACGAATGGGAGAGAGACTTGAGTACTTTCCAGTTCACCACTAAAGGCCAAGTGATTTCTTTCCATAATTGATTAAAATAGTGAGATTGAAATGGTACATCATTACATGTTACAACTGTTAAAGCAAATGCCTATAAATTCTTATTTATATAGAAAGCACAATGTGACGATAACGCCTCGGTTAAAAAATGCCTAGTTACCTGCATCTAAGGAGACCACAATTAAATAATAAGGTTGCGGGTCACACAACCACGCCTTTAGTTCAGTTTTCCCCCATGGTGAAATTTCAGTTCCATATCTCTGCTTTAAAACATTAGGTCGTACTACACTCCAACATGTCCTTTAACAAACATGTTCACAAAACAAATAACCCAATTATCTCAAAAGCCATGTGTCATGTTTTTTTTTTTTTTGCTTTTCACTCATTGAAACATCAGAGCCGTGGAGAAGCACAGAGGAAAATGGGCACTCTCAGCTTATTGAGCCGAGACACCCGCAGACAATGCGCGCTCCACGGTCAGACAGAGTCTGTCATCGCACTCATTTAGCTCGTTAGCCTTGAATACAACAGCTCTCTCTTCTCACCGCAGTCACTCCCCACTTTACGGCTCATTGGGTCCTGCCCTTCAGAGGAGCATTGAACAAACTGTATATTAATCGCCTTCATCATATCTGACCTTTTGTTGGTAAAGCATCACTGTGAACAGCATGAGTACAATACAGCACCTCACCAGGAAGCTTTTCAGATCTCAATGCTGGTTATTACTGCAATTAATGCTGATGGCAATTGCAATTATTTTCATCCCACTCTGTTACCTGTCTTTCGGTCTGGTATACCTGATCATCCCATCGTGCCACTGCAATGCCTCCACTAATCTGGGAGAGCCCAGGCAAGCATGCATGGGTCACTGCTTCTTTTCACTACGTAGTCTTTCAATCTAATTTTACACAAGGCCAACGTCGGCCAACTGCAGGCCGCTGATCAGCATGAGGATTTGTTCCCACGCGATGAGACAGGAGTGATCCCGCCAACTGGAACACCCTTCGGCCCCGTTACGGTCAAACATGCAGGATTCTGCAGGCTGGCAACCACTGTCAGCCCTGATATCCTTAGTGCTGAACACTAAACATTGATAGCAGGTGTGCCTCCTCACAGTGCCTACTGGCTGGGTGCTCTGCCACGAAAAAGACTGATCAGTAAAAAAAGACCAGAGTATAAAGCAAGGGGAACGGTGGCACCCTGAATTTTAAATATAAATAAGGTACATCATAGACACCTTTTGGCCATGGCAAAAGGGTTTTTTTTTTGTTTTGTTTTGTTTTTTTTTTTGTGACGCCATTGTCAGAGCAACAGTTAGCACTGAATTCCAGACCGGGGGGCACATCACACACAGCTACTCTCACACAAGTTCTAAACAGGACGACTCGCCCAACAGCGTACCTTAATCCAACACATACTGAGCAGCTTTTGAATGACCTCGCAAGCAGTAAACCACCCAACATGAGATGGAATCCAGGAGCGCATGGGAGTTCATCTCGGGTCTTTTTTTTTTGGTCTGTAAAGGAATTACGATGTGAGTCTGTGATGGGTTCTGGTTTGTTTGTAGCTGTTGGCAGGCACCGCCTCCCCACTCTCACCTCAGGTGGGCCCTGGATATCCCCCCTCACGGCCGGGCCAGTCAGGCCCCTCCGCATGCCACGCTGTCTGTCTGATGCGGTTAATTGATTATGCTGTAAAAGTTAATGAGTGTATTCAGGAGGGGGCCTGCCTTTTATGTTTTCCATCACGGTTAACACCGGTGTTCATCCCCCCACAATTCTTTGCTAATTGTTTCCTTTCATGGGTGATTACCTCTTCCTTGAATTATCTATTTATTTGTTTCACAATTTTTCTCCACAGCAGAGATTTTAATTCCCTGATTTTTTTTTTTTTATTATTTTTAGGGCTGGAAAGTAAATGAATTTTAGGGAACCCAGAGCTTTATGTGAGGCGGCCTGGAACCTCAGCGTCCAAATTTTTTTTGTTTCCCAGCCACCTTTGTCACATGCCGCAGTGATTAGCTGTGGACCCCTCAGTACAGCTGTACTGCCAGTCAAGCGACCAGTCTCAACATCCGTTCTGATACTTTCATGTCCAGTGCCGGACCGTGCACTGTGCAACAACTGTAACCATAAAGCAATCTAAAAGAAATAACCTGAGGACAGCAACAGAAAAAAAATCCTGTGCTACATTTTGTAATTGACATTTTGAGAGCAGAGCAAACTATCCTAGAACAAATTGCTTTACGGTGTACCTTCATGTCATTAACTCGCAAAAATACTGGAACCTATAACAGTTCTTGATCAAATTCTGATCTAACGTTCCAGAAATGTTCCAGAAATATTACTTTAATTTCCTTACTACACTTGCATATCTGGTTGAGTAATTTGGAGTGAATAATTTTACATGTAAGAAAGAGGTGTGGAATAATGATGAAAAATAGTTTAGGATCATTCTAAACCAATATAAATTAAAGAATTTCATGTACGCTAAATGGAATTTGTCTGTAACTAATGAACTGAGGCACAAAGGAAGATGATTTCAATCATGAGTAGCAGTCAGAATTTGATTTTAATATCTGCTAGTTTTATCCCTTTAACTAAAAACAAACACTCTAAAGGGCATAACAGCTGAGTAACAGTTACAAAATAGTCATGGTGCCTGTGTCAGTACAATGTAAAATGACTCAGGATGATCATTCCATCCCATAATCCGCTGCTGCATTGTCACACTCACATAAAGCAGAGCTGTGAGAGTTGCTGTCTGTGTATAGTTTGCTCATGTCCCAAATTCGCCAACATGATGGTTACATTATTGTCCATTCCTTTCATTTTGTACTGTATTGTAACTAACTATAATCCAGGAAAGAGTGAAGCATTATCTTAAATGATAGAAGCATTTTATTATTCCTACTCTCTTATCCCAGGGGTGAAAGATCCACAAATTATTTATGTGACTGGGTCACCCTGAGTTTACAAACTATATACTTGCGGATAAATTATTCAAAGCTAATAAACAATTTAGCATTAATATAGATCAAGATTATGTGTGTATGTACTCTCCAGTAAAACAAAACAAAGACTTTTTCCCTTTGCATTCTCTTATGATGACCTTCTTTCTTTTCATGGTGTTTTAATGGCTGCTTGTGAATAAAAGAAAGGAGAATTACCATTATTTTGTATGCAGAAGGGTAGGTTTTTGATTTGCATAGATTCGAAATAGCTTAGGTTTCACACAAGTATGCAAAGATTTGATGTTGCAGATCTTTTAGTGGCAATCTTATCTTGGTTACATCTTACAGTTTCTCTGCTGCTGACCAAGCTCATTTCAACAACTAGAAACCCTCGAAATGGATTTTGTTGCTGTAATAGCATTGGGTCCCACCAGTGCTCCACAAACACACTGTAAGTTATAAGCCAAAAGCAGATGAAATTTAACGTCTGTATTATGTGCATATATAATCATGGCCTTTATTCATGGTGGCCTGTTCTTGCATACTGCAAAGACATGCTCATTTGTACTTGAGTTCATGATTTCCTCCCTGTAGCGAGAGCCACAGTGGTTTTGTCCAACACTTCAATTAAACAGACAAATTCAGCTTTTTTTTCTCTCTTTGTTCCATCGTTGTGCTGTGGAGTACGGGTTCGAGGTCACCCCTCTTCATTTCACAGACCATTAAGGCCCATTGACACGCGGAGCTGGACGAACGGGGAAAGAGCCAAGCCCAGAGCGGCGAACGAGTGTGAAGAATTTCCCTTCTGCTACATTCAGCCTCAGAGCCGTGACGCCCATTTCCTCAGGCTATTTGACTTTTGTCACATTCCACCTTTTCCCTCTCTTCCCTCGCTGGCGCACAATCATAAATACACAAACGTATGTGAGCAATCCCAAGAGCCCCCCTTCTTGACAAATCCTCACATTCTCTCTGTCCAGGAAAATATAAATGTCCTGGATTTTCAAATTCCAAAATGTTTTTTGTACTCAATCAAAATAAACTCCCCCCAGCACACATACATTCTCCCCCACCCACCCACTGAACCCTGGTCAACAACACAGCCTCCTGGGTGTCTTAGTTTTTTACATAGGGAGGTGTCTACCCAATACCAAAAAGCTCTTTCAATGTTTTGTTTTTGTGGGCTGACTGGAAGCAGAACCTCACTTACAGAGCATTGATCCTCATGAAAAATTATATGCTGTAATGTAGGCAGCCCTCAGTCTCACAGGGGTTTGTGGGTCGAGGCTCGAAACGCGTGAGCGCCACACAGCTTTGTGTCTCGCGGCAGACGGGAGAGGAGGAACATTTGTCCGTCGGTGTTCCTCACAGATTTAATTCTCAGGATGAGGGGAGTCTGGGGTTTCGGGCAGGGTCTGTGCTCTGCGATCGGGAAAAGGAGTCAAGGAGAGACACCTGCTGGGACTGACATGCAGGCAGTCTCTGCCATTAGCTCCAGTGGCCATATGCTCCTTTCCAAGGGTACCCAGAGCACACTGGATTAAATGCAATTCACTCTCATTCACACAATCAAGGGTAATATTATTCAGAGCGAAAAACTGCAGCTCTTTATCCTTTCGCTCCCTCTTTGTGTGGGAAGCTCAGCTAACCAATAGTGCAAAGAGAGGAGCAGAAAGACTGAGAAAGACAGAATTTTCACATTTTGTGTGCTTTATTCCACCATAGCCTGAAGGACTGTGAGCAGCTAATTAAGGCACTGCACTGTCCCCACTATAACTTAATTTCAATTGTATTAATGTTTATCATTGTTGTAATTATTGTTTTAATTTTCACAGTAATTTCACGTCACGAACAGCATTCCCCTTTGTCATTGTCCTCATTCATTTGTGTCACTGTATTTACTATTCATGCCAATAAAGCTGATTTAAGTTTGAATTTGGATTTGAACTGCAAAGAAAAAACATCCTGTAGAGATGTGGCTGTCCAAGGTGCCACTGCTTTCATTATCTCCCTATCAAGGCATTTACATGCCTGAAATAGCAAACGAATCGTCCGGCACACCAATTTCATATAAATATGAATTAAGCTAAATGTTAGACAGATCATTGTGAACACAGCAAAGAAGAATAAACAGTACAGCACAGTAGAGTTCCAAGGGTTTTCATAACATTTTTTTGATCATTTCAAATACCCATCTCTCACTGGCCCATATATTTTTATGCCTGTGTAGCAGTCACTGTATAGCCTTTGTCTCCATTTTTATCTGTGAGTTTCAGAAAGAGTGGGTGAGGATAGCAGAAAGAGAAATAAAAGGCTTGTGAAGATCGCAGAGATTAAAGATGTGCAAAAGTAGCATATTCATTCTGCTTTTGCTCAGTGGGAATTCAAATGAAATCATAATCAACCTCAAAGTGTCCAGACCCAACTCCACAGCTACTTCAGCCAAAAATAAAATTAAAAAAAACTATAAATGATCTGAAAGAGTTTAAAAATAGATTTAAACTTTGTCCTCAATTAGTTTCTCTTTGACCTCAACGGCTGGTGTGTTTGATCACTCATCTATCACGCGTCCGCACCAGTTCGTTTCTCACCCCGTTAACATCAGGATAAAAGCTTTACGTTTTGTACTGCTCTGTAAATATTCAGAAAGCAGTCAATGCAGTGAGTCTGCAGAAACAGTCTCACTCAAACCCTCATCAATCGATCTGATACTGCACAACTCCTTCAACGTCTCAGGGTCCCAGGAGGTGAGCCAGTTTTATTGGCAGCAGTTTAGAATATGGTGTAGTCATTAATGCTATCTAAAGTTTTAATTACAGCATGATATATAATCCATAAATTGTTTAACATTGTTGAGGGTTAATCGAATTTAAGTCCATTAATAAATGTTATTAGATGTGTCATTTAGGAAAAGACAGTGGATTAAGGCAATTCTGAAATGTTGTGATAGGAACGCTGTTATGTGTCAAATCATATATTTTAAACTACTATTACAATTACTATTATTATTATTATTATTATTATTAGTTAGTAGTAGTAGTAACAGCAGTAGGAGTATAGTAGTAACTAACAGTTGAGTATATTGTACATGCCCAGACACCAATAAGTGTGTATACTGTAGATACACTCACCTACACCTTTGAGGTGATATAACAGTAGTTGTAGCATATCTTCAAATATCCTTCAGATCTTTAAATGTAATTACTATAATAAGTGAAAACTGAACTTCAGATCCCCGGCTGTGTTTCACCCACTATTTGCTGTTAATAGAAGCCTTGCTATTTTGCAATAGCAAAAGCGGTTTCTGTTCCGCACCTGTAATACTATGAAAAAATGATGGTGAAAAAAATCAGCAAACATTAATAAAGCTGCTGAAGCATCACTTCGTTTTAAATGAATGGCTCAGGTCTGCGTAAAGCAGGCTTCATTCTCCTCTCCAGGAAGTGGCAGAGGTTGGGGATCAGAGATGTGGCCCACGTCACACTCCCTGTTCAAATGTCACCCAATCACAGCAGCCGAGTCTCAGTCTCTCTCTCTCTCTCTCTCTCTCTCTCTGCCTGTTCATCACTCTATCTCATGTGTCCATCACGGCAGAGTGAGTCACCTTTCTCTCAGTCACAGAGGTGGTTTACCTGTCCTTCTGACAGGCCACTTATTTTGACATTGAGAGTGTCACCACATTCTGGCACTACTGTGCCTGCCTCGGCCCCACGTTGGTCTGTCTCTAGCCTTATGTCCTCAGCTTGAAAGTGATAAACCCATCGAAAGCCAAAGCAGTGTACTTTAGAGTGGTAAACCACCCGCTCTTCTTGATGCAACTAATATTTCCAAACCAACTGCAACAACTCAGTGAAGATAAGCCTAAGGTGAGGACACAGATACAAACCCAGTGTGTCAAACATAAGCCATACCAACAGTAGCAGTGTGTCAGAAACATCACACTTCTGTAAACCACCCACTGACGGTCGGACCGATGTCTAAGCTGCACTGCATGTCGGTCGCCGTGGTAGAAAGCAATGTTCCCACGGGGTAAAGGAGGAGCGTCTCGAGATCTCCCTGACCATCTGGGGCTCTGTGACCAGGCTGTCTCCAGTCTCAGCCACCCCCGACCCATCGGCCCCATATGCCACCATGTTAGCAGCAGAGAGGAGAACTGGGTGCCTGGCAGGCAGTCTTTATGGGGAGGGCGCTGGCAGTGCAGCGACAGACCCTGCTTTCTCCCAGCAGGGAAGGGACAGTGAGAATATATGCAGTAAAGCGCTCTCCCTCTGCCGTTAGCTGCTCCAACTAACTCTCCTCTTCCACCTCCCATAATGGAAATCTACACTTCAGCAATTTTCAGAGCTACATGGAAAATAAATAATGCACCAGGGCCAAATGACTGGCAAGTGGAGGGTACAACCTGGTACTGTATTAGCTATTTCTCTGTTATTTTATTTATTTATTTCATTTTCAGAGGAACTGCAGAATCTGCTCGCAATTCTCCTAGGCCCGCTTATAATTTTTTTTTTTTTTTTTTTGGATGGAGCTGAAAGCGGCAAAAGCAGAGGAAACAAGTTCCCAGCGCCGAGGCGTTAATAGGCTGGCTCATGTAATGCTGAAATTGCTTTCATGTGCTTTGTCAGGCGGATGTCGGGAGGCCGCATCGAGGCTGGCTGGCTGCGACGTACACAGGTGCGAGAGCGCAAATGCAATAAACAAAAAAAGCAAATCCCCCAATCCTGCCTCACCTGCCCCACGGGCGAATCACTTGACAGGGCATTAAAGCTGACGCTGATAGAAGCAGCTGGAGCTCGCCACGAGCACAGACCTGCGTCTGTGGGCTGAAGCGCTCGGGTCTTACAGTAAGATCACCGGGAGAAGCCGTAAACCTTCGGGAACATTCACAGGCAGGTGAAGTCCAGCCTCACAAGGGCCGTGGTGTGGAAGTTGGATTCGGGTTTTGAGTTTCAAGATTTGCAATGAGTCTGGTGGACATGAGGTGAGCAATTGGTTGAGAAACAGACCAGACCCAGAACAGTTCCTTTTGCATTATCTCTGAGAGGGTTAAATTTCGTCATTATTATCAGCAATGCAATGTTTTTACGCTAAACAATCGGAATAGCATATAAAAAGAGCAAGTAGGCAGAGCCAGTCAGCTCCTATGGAGTCCATCAATAGTACAGCTGGATAAGGGGAGTGACCTGCCACCTCTACCTTACAGCTGAGTTCACCTGTCATTTCAGCACCACTGAGTCTCCAAACCAACCAAAGCATCTGTTCTCACCCACATCAGTCTGGCCTGCAGGAGTTTGTCACAGCATCCCTGGCCAAGACTGATCTGTGCCGTTCCCTGTCCAAACTCAGCAACATAAACAGCACACCCGTTCTCATTTTAACATCAGGGATCACATCAAACGTCCCTCAGATATGGGATGGCATCAAGGAGTTGCATTTTCAAAGCCACGACTGCAAGCACCCTGGAATGTTCAGCAATAGCTCTGATGTGTGCCGTCGCAGAATTCGCAGATCATTTTAGCGAGAGAAAGAGAGACAGAGAGCATGTGTAATGTAGGACGTGGGCTATGTTTATTTCGTGAAAAGCTTTAGCCAAACGAGATTCCTGTCACACTAATAAAATCAGCCAGAATGAGTGAGAGAGGGGGAGAAAGAGAGAAAGAGAGAGGGGAAGAGAGATGGCCAGAGAAGAGGGGGCAAAGAAAGAGGGAGAGAGAGAGACAGAAACACTGTGTATTGCCAGTTGAATTGGACACCCGGGGTAGCAGTGAGAGCCATCCCGAGATTGAGTCTTGGATACAAATTGGATCCTGACAGCCTGCAATCCTGTTAAATGAAGAAATATGGCAGCTCTTCGATGGAGACAGTGGGCCCATCACTGCCTGGCAGCTTTATGGAAGATCGAGCACCCAACACTCTCTCCCCCTCTTCCCTCTCTCTCTCTCTCTCTCTCCTTCTTTCTCCTTCTCTCTCCTTCATCCTTATGACTGATGCATAACCTACTTCATCCATGGAGCTTTCCGAAAATAAACGATTGGACCACCCAAATCAGGGTTCCTAGCCTGTCCGGTACAAATGGAGCCTGTTGCTGCTACAAAAAAGCCACCTACTGAAGGTTCAACTAAGGCCTTTGAACGTTTCCTACAACCTTACCCAAATTTTTACTGCCACTTACTGGTACAGTACCATACACCTCTACACCTCACTTATTCACCTTATACAGCATTTACATATGAAAAGTTTTCTGAGAAATGAAGCAGACAGATATGCATCTAAACATTCCTCCATTCACCACACATTAACTTGTAATATAATCACCTGAGTATCTTATAGTGTAGTATACATAAGTATATACACATATTGTGGTATAGTATGGATCAGTATATACCATCCAGTGGAATTAACTTGTCAGGACAGTAGAATCACACATACACACACACACACATACAGAGCGATATTCACATATTTCCAGAGACTTCCATCATGGAGAGATGTAAAGATGACTGATGACTGAAGTAGAGGCAGGGTTTCCCTACCTTGTCTCCCACCCACTCCCACGTTTGGGTCCGCCTTTGCTAGCTCAGTCATGAGGAACGACATCTCCACAACTCTGAGAACGCCCATTCGGCCCCCATGCAGCAATGGAACACAGGCTACAGGAAGCTTGGCCTGACAGGAGCCAACCAAGCGCGCCTACACTGGGCACTGACCTTTGCAGCTGCCAATCACAGGCCCCCAGTGACTGACAGCTGGGACTGTGGGGAGTGACCATGATCATAAGAGAACCGAACACTGAGAGGACCGCTGGGCATGTGTTTGGTGCTGGTCAGCCAGCAGACTGCCCATTCAGCAGAGGCAAGGCATTTCAGTCAGTCATTTTTTTTTTTTTGGCAGATTGCTGTGTTTGTTTGTCTGTTTGTTTGTTTGTTTTATCGACCATTGATGGCCACTTATTTCCTGTAGTCACATTAATAGCTTCTATTACACACAGTCTCAGCTCCAAGAGGGACAAAAATAACACCATTATAAAAGTAAAATGTGCAGAATGTGAAAGGTTTCTTGTTGCGTCGACTCTCACTTACAAGCTGGTTTGTAAAAATATCTCCCTTTGGTGGAACAACGTACGGCAAGGATTTAGACGCCTCTGCATCGGATCTGAAGATCTGACTCATTTATTGATATTCAATTACAACTGCATCAGAGGAAACTAGCTTCAATTACAAAATAATTGCCTATAACTATGTACAAAGGACAGCTAATTAATGAATCAAATACTCTATCTATTGTTGCTTCTTGTGATAAGTTAAAACTGGTTTGCTGGTGAGTCTGTATACCTACTCAATATCTATAGATATACACCTTAGTTTAAGTTAATGACCAATAATCAACCCAGTGGTAATCAGGATTTAATTACTACATTCATTATTTATTTGTCCCACACTGGATTTGCAAAGTAAACTCTATATTGCCTGTCTTGAAAGCGATTTTACACTGGCCTCTCTTTATAACAAAAAGACTACTTATTTTACCAATTGGTAATGTCTAGCAATGGTACAAAGTCATATCTCTTTGTCTAATTTTGGTGGTATTTTGCATTTTCATCAATGGAAAGTGAATTCACTGTGCATATTCTATATGTTAACTGAACTCTGATAGAGTAAAATTAGTTTATTTTGTGCTCATATAAACTCTGCTGGAGTTAAATTAACACTCATGATTTTACAATGTTTCAATGCTTTCATCTCATGCTTTTTGAGTCAATAATAATAAAGAATGTTATGAGGGGAAATTCCTTGTGCTCCCAGTTTAACACCTCAGTTGACCAAACATTCCGTAACTCCGGGGAACCGGATCTCTGAGGTTTTACTGTTCTGTCTGTGTATAATCAATGCGGCCAGGGCCTTCAAGCAAATAACACATAATAGTTATTCATTCATGAGAATCAAATTAGGGGATCATGCAGCTTAATATGTTTAGTTAGTAGTCTGTTTCCTTTGGTGTGATATTAAATGTTAAAATGAGATCTGCTAAAATAATCCATGATAAATCTTCTGAAAAGCATACTAATCCCTTAGCTCAGTTTACTGAATGCAAATTATTTAAACAACAGGAAGGTTCAGAGAAGGAAGCGTTTTAACCTATTATTTAGAATCACCAGATAGTCTGCCTAGCCATTCCTTTTTGTATTTTGTATTAAAGGGGTAGTCTAAAATGTTCAAAGGGTTGACTTTGACCCTCAGGCTGTACATTGGGTATCCCTTCCCAAAATTAATTTTAAGAGGATGCACCAAATTTAGGGAGCCTCAGCTTCAACTGCCATTTGACCATGTCGAAGGTCTGCTAGACTCATTCTTCCAAATTTCTGTTATATATTTTATAGCTACATATGGTGCTGCACAATTATCCAAAGTCAGTCTGAAAGCTGACATCCTGCACACGTTCCTGAGCACATGAGGGGTGTGTTTATCTGAGTAAAATCAGTACGAAAGCTGGAGTGGACCTTCAGGAACATGGAGTCCATCACACGGTGAGTCTGCACAATCAGTGGTATCAGATGAAGGGCATTTCATAAAGGTTTGCTGAAGGACATATTACATTGTTATTTTATTCTCTCTCTCTCTCTCTCTCTCTCTATCTGTCTCTCACATGTGTGAAGATGTGAAATGTTTTCCTTTAGGTCAGTGTGGCTCTGTAAAAGTAGGGTGGTTTGGTATCAGCACAGTGTACCCACCTCTTCAGTCACCACGACGCCACACAGGCTGGAACGTCTACTTGATAAAAAAAAAAAGTGCGGGAGCCACTCACTCAGCCATTGAACAACTGACTGACTCAGTTGCTCAGTGCCTCAGTCAGTCAGCTGATGAAACATTGAAAGGGCCTTCCCTTCCCTAGGGAATGGCACTGATTCCAGGTCTACTTCCCGCAGTTACAGTGGACCAGAAAAACCCATAAATAACCAAGTTAAGTCTGTGGAGTCAGCGCGAGGCAGTTTTTCTCCCAAATAACACTGCCCACTGAGGAGTAGAAAGCAGCCTCAAACAGCCAGTGCATTCAGGCCTCAGAACGGACATCTGATAGTGATCTCACACATGGCTGCTCGCCTTCAATGAACCAGACAGCCACAAAAATGAGCGTTTCTCACTGTCCTCTCCCTCCCTTTCGGCAAGAAAAGTCTGCTGCTGGACTCTCTCAGTGCTCTGTGGAGACCCCTCACCATGAAAATGGAAGAGAATGGCAGAAAGAGAAGCTGGACTAAATAAATATAATTCATTTAATGTGATTTCCATCCTTTTTGTTTTTGTTCCTGTTATTGTTGTTGCCATCCTCTGTAAAATAATCATCATTTTCACCTTAATTTCATTTTTCCTTCTTACTCTACGTAATATGCATGTTTCATTCTATGTGAAGCCTATTAAGCATATTAAAATTAATTCTCATTTGATTATTAATGTTAAGACACAAAGTACCATTAAGCAAAAAACACTGTCATATCACACAAAATCAGTCCTTGATCATTTTCATGGAAAGACGGTTCTGGCACACCGTGACAATAAATCGAAATTTCCAGCAAAACCACCTTTATGCTCCACATCACGAGAGAGACAGAGACGGAGAGAGAGTGTGACTAAAAGAGAGAGAGAGAGATGTCACAGGGAGACAAAGACAGACAGAGAAAAAGACTGAGATAGAGGACGTAAAAGAGAGGTCCATTACTGGCAATCTGGTACACATGCTGTGGGATTGTGGGTAAAATGTGGAGTCCTTATTGGGGAACAAGAGCAAACCACACAATGATGTCAGCAAGGGGACTTCACATACGGCCCCGGGAATGGATTACCACGGTTACGGGCAGCTCAGCACGGCACAGAATTACACGATCCGTGGAAATATTGACTTTTTTCCAGAATGTTGATTACAGGAGAGGATTTGTTCCTTTGAACATGTTGGCTGTTCATATCTGCACTCCGCATTTCCATTTGTCTTCATGTCATGTAGGTTTGATCAACTCACATGGATAAAACAAAAACATACATAATGGTTGTATGGCCTCACTGAAAAATTAAAGCATAAAACCAAGGAATACTGGAAGCTGCAGAATCCTCACATAGTCCTGCTCATAGCAATAGCTCAATCAAACCATACAGCATCATTTTTTACAGCATTATCTACTCTCTCACTACCCCACCCTCCCGTTTTACGCCTGCCTCATACCCTTCCACCCTCCAAAAACAGCTTGTGGTAGAAATAATTCATTGGCAGGGATTTTCCTGTAAACCTGAAACGTGATATAATTCTGTTATGGCTGTATAATAAAAAAAAGAGGGAAAGGCATAAGAAATGTCTGAGAGAGGAAGCTGTTGATAGCAGCTATGGAACACAGAGTATAGAGTACCATGAAAGATCACTCAGGAGGAACAGCTGCTGGCAACAGGAAGGAATCTGCTTTTAGTCAATGGCATGGCCATTTGGGAGTATGCATTAGCAGAGAGATCCATTGATAAGCATCTAGTAACCCCCGCTATTAAATACATCTGCTAGCATTAGCCAGCAATAGCGACGCATTACAATCTCATTTTAGCCGGTTTGGTTGTAATGGAAAGAATCATGTTAGCTTATTAGGCATTTTTGCAACGGAGCTGTGACAAAATTGGTTTTTCAAGCCTGGCTAGCTCGGAATATCCACAGAGACAAAGAACGAGAGAGAGAGAGAGAGAAAGAGTCAGGAAAGGGAGGGAAGGGAGGTTGTGACAGAAGAAGAAACCATTTTTTATGGTTGTTATATTCCTGTATATATATATATATATATATATATACATATATTCCCTTAGGCCTTTTTATGATTCAGTTTTAGTGTACAATTAGTTATATGTTACGAATATCAGGTTTCTTTCTGAATGCCATACAGCATGCATTAAAAATTGAGGTGAACAGAAAATAATGCCCTGATTGCACCATATTGACACCACCAGAGTACATTCCAGCTTGGGTGGCTGGAAGGGGGGCTGTTATCATTTTTAATTAATCTTCATTTTACCGGGTATATCCAACTATAATAAAGAGACTTTCAAAGGTGAATATCGTACTTCTTGAGATCAAGTTCTGCTGCTGACCTTGGCGCTCTCCTTAATTTGTGTGAATCTGTGAGATTTTATTTTTTGTTTTATTTATTAAATTTCCAGCTTCAGCCCTCAGCCTATTCTATTTGAGTCTATTGAAAGTGACTCCTGGCCAAGAGCCAGCATAATTAAAAACATGTAAAGCATAAAACTAATTCATGCTCAGATAACAAGCACTTAACGCGGACATGACGATAGACAAACAAGAAAATATGTTCATCATAACAGCTGATATAAAGGACAATATTATGCCCTGAGGCACGAACAGGTATAGAGCAGTTTAATCCCTCTGGTCACCATGTCCTCCCCTAAATTCCATATGCTATGCAATGTAAAGTCATACATAACATGAATTTGAACTATGCAAGAATCCCAATGTGAATTTCATATTCTTGGTTAGACTCCCTTTGGTCTTTAGAACTAAGATCTTTATCTATCCATATATCAATGCGCTCAGGTAATATCAACATATTCAATAGATATGTTTTTGAGTGCGTTCATTTGAATTATGGGATTTTTGCTCAGCCAAGGGTGAAAAGCATAACCTCAGTTGTATTTTGTTTTAAAAGCAGTTTTAGATGCATGAGGGTACAGAATGCTTGCGGCTGAAGTCAGGCTGCAGGTTTGCAAACACAGTCTCTGAAGAACAGGCATGCTCCTGCAGGATTGCGTCATCTGAAACCTCAAACATTAATCTGGCATTCCATAGCCTATGTTTATAAAATATGAGAACACAACAAATATGTTCCAAATTAAAAATGCACAACCATCGTTAAAGGCAAATTATGCTCAGAATATTGGTGACAAGAAGTGTTTCTTTAAATAGTCTGTCAGAAAAAAATGGCAAGGCTGGAAGGATTGTGGTATTTCACATAATAATTTGACCTGGGTCTCTGTGCTGCACAGTCTGAGCTTGGAGTCACAGACCTCCTCTTGAGGGATGTTCCCCAGAGGACAAAGAGATCTACAGAGCCCTTTTCAATCCATCTGACAGATCCAAACATATGTGGCCCTAATTCCTGGAAGAGGATAAAATATTCACTGGTACATAACATTATGATTGCAAGGCAGTAAAGACAAAGGAGGTGACAGAGAATGCTTCGCCAATTTTTTTTTTTAACATTTACTATGTTCGTCATCTTCTCATGGATTATTGTTACCAGTAGTAAATTTAATTGTCCCGTTTGTATATTTAAATTTATTACAGTAATTATGACAATAAAATATATTGCTAAGGCATCGGTATTGCTGTGGCAACACACAGTTTTTTTTTTTTTTTGTCAATAAAAATTGTGGAAGCAGCGAGGGGGAGAGTCGGAGAGAGAGTTATTGGATTTGGCAGAGCTCTGTAGTCAGAGCACTGTCCCCTTAGGGCATTTTCTGGTTCTGGCAGAGAGAAGGTCCATTTGTAGTGGTGTAGAAAGGAAGACATCAATAACCTGTACCCTGTACCCTGGACATGACAGACCACAACATATATTTTTATTTCTCATTAGCTGTGTCTTTTTTATTTTTATTTTTGTGTATTTCTTTGTGGATGCTGTAATAGCAGTCATAGTCCTTTTCCGGAGCAATAATTATTTTTTCAGTTTTCGTGAAGCAGTCAAGTTCCCCTGTAAGATATTTTTGAATTATTATTTTATATTGTGTGTATTAATCATGGATTAGTTTAAAGGACAAGTAAATCATACATAACAAATGCCCCATAACAGGACCAGAGTAAATATCAGAGCAAAAAGCAATCTTTTAAAAAGTGATAATAATTACGATGTGAGAATAGGAAACATTGAACTACCAATGGAAATGGGCCTCCATGATGAAAAAAAAAACAACAACAGCAACCGTGTTCATATTTCCTTTTGTTGATGTGGAATGAGATTGGATTTAGCTGTGGCGTGCAGCAGTGGTTTGACTGCTGCGCAGGGCCCGAGGCGAACATGGAGACTCCAGTATTTCCAGACCAGCCCCAAATGCACTGTGAAGGTTAGCCGCTCGCGTGGGCGGTGTAACGCGTACACAATATGTTTGTTTCCTTCAATTATATTTCTCCACAGATAAAGATTAAAAACAAAAGGGAACATAAGCTCTTGCAGGAGCACAGTCGCTTTTTGAAGTCTTGAGAGAGAGAGAGAGAGAGAGAGAGAGAGTGAGCGAGAGGGCTTTTTCCACACTGAAAAGGGACTGTAACTGGATTATGGCTCTATCAGTGTCAGACAGTCTGTGTCTACAGATGTGACAATGAAAACATAATTGTGAATGACAATGCTGAAAATTTCTCTCATGAATTGGAATGCTGGAATGCTTTCCCAACCAGCAGTCTGTTTCGCTCAGCCCGGTAATCGAGGACAGACGGCTTCCAATTGTTTTACAGGCCTGCTCCAGCCAAACTTACATCTTATTTTACTGAGATAAATTAAATGCCCCTATAACTGAAGGACAGCTAAATCACATTATAGTCATTTGGCTGATGCATTAATCCAAAGCAACTCACAGTTCATTATGGTGACCAAGGGCCAATCCTCCCAAGGATGTATGTGGGGTTGGGGGCCTTGCTCAAGGGCCCAACAGGAATGGTGTTGTTGCTGTGGCTAGACTGGGGCTTGGGCCACCAGTTATGTACCTTACCCACTAGACTACAGGCTTCCCCCTCATCAGGATTACATCATATTTGTAATATATTTAGGAATGTACATCACAGCACATGAAAAATCATTGTATGGGAGGTCGAAAGATTGACTTTAATGGCTAAAATATTCATACTTTCACTATGTGAATTTCTGGATTTGTGTGACTGCAAGATAATGCCATTTTCAAATAGCAGGATGTGGTGATATTTAATGCAAAAAAAAAAAAAATGGATGCGGTCTTTAAACATGTTCCCTAGCAGGGAGGATCAAGAGATATCTGAGATATCTGCTCCTGTAGTCACCACAGAAGGCAGGTGCAGGAGAGCTGTCAGGACCCATGGAAGTGAGTCTCTACAGATGGCTCTTCCAAGGGTCAGAGCTTCCTAAGCTAGACACTTCTCCAATGAGCTTCATCACAGGCCCTGTGCATACTGCCTTCAGTGCCTAATACATAAACCATGGGATGGGATACCTTTCTGCTCTCAGGCTGAGGTGAGGCAAGGGCTCAGAGAGAAGGTGATGATATCTGCGCATCCAGCGTCTTAACTCTGCTTCTCAAAGGGTCAAATGGCAAACCAATCAAGTGACATTTACAGATATAATATAATACATATTTGAGAGAGAGAGAATTGTTGGGGTTAAAAAAAAGTTGCACTTTAACTAAAGTTTGATTGCATTCTCACTTGGAGAGGTGCCGTGTCAAAATCGCCTGATTGAAATCCATCTCTTTGGCGGACAACCAGCACTTCTGATGGATTTCTCCCTTGACAAGCCGCTATTTCCAAACAAATAAAATTCCAGGGGCAATTTGTCCAGGCTGTACAGAATCAAAGCAATCCCTGCTATTGACATTTTTTTCTGTCTTTCTTTCTTTCCTTTCTTTCTTTTTTTTTTTTGTAACGGACTGCGCTGCAAATTTGCTGGAAGTAATTTGAATGTTGAAACATTGCGATCGATTGGATTTCAGCTCCTGCCATGCTGCTGCTGGCTCCGCAGTCCTCGCTGAGTGACTTGGGGCAGAGGCCACCGCTGTGGCCAGACCCCTTCACTCTCTGTTTTGATTTAAACGTGTAAACATTTGCTCTTCATTCTGTAGTTAAGCACCTCACTATTCAGCTGTTCTTTACTGCTTTAAAATTCCACGATGAGGAACACACACATCCCCGCCCCCAAAAAATGGAATTCACTTCAACCTAACTCTGCCTGGCTGGTCACACATGAAATAAAAATGTTGATACATTTATTGATATGTGTTTTTTGAAAACTTATCTGACCTTATGCGTAGATGGTATACATGGCAGATAAATGTTGGACAGCTTTGATGAATGAATGAAACTTGAATGAATGATGAACTTTGCATGATTTTGAGAAGACCTAGGCTCTGAACACATATCCAGATCAAAACCATTGGTAATAAATTTTACTGATTTGATATATTTGAATTTGATAGCAGCACAAAACTACATTTTCCGACTTTGCTTTACTGAGGAAGCTTTGTGACACTAAGGTAATTTCCAATGGAAACAACATCATTTACCAAACTGCCATATACAAATACATAAATCATATTTTTATACCACTGCATTTTTTCTCTTTGTATATTTCTGTCATTCGTATCACTATCTTGCATCGATACACCAGGTTTTTAATAAGGTTCTTGTATTTCAAAATTAGCTGGCTTCAAGGCGATCTTTTTTTTCTTGTCTCAGTGTTATTTGTTGACATGTTCAGAGGGTTTTTTAACAAATTCGGGTCAATATCGTCATCTTGGCCTGGTGCGATCGATGAACTAGAGACAGGAGTGAATGAGACAGCTATTTATAAAAAAGCACTCAACCACAAAGCCATTCCACCAAGGTGTTTCAGACCTCTGAATCAGCTGACAAATGTAATCCCAAGAGTTTACAGGCCTCACATCAGTTAAATGTAACTTACTGCATGTGTTTGTGTGCTTAACCGCTACACAGAGCACTCCGTGCTTGTGTTGGGGGGAGGACCAAACAGAGAATGGAGAAACTGCCCAACTCACAGCTGTCCACTGCACAACAAGAAGCTAAAGAACAATGGAAGCTGAAAGAAAAATCAATACATATGTGCTTCACTTTTTAACCTGTGGCTTTGAAACACTTGACGTAAGAGAGTGATCTAAGCCGCTGTCCAAGCAAGACCGAGATTGAGTCAGAGACAAAAGAAAGTGCTTCACCATTCATGACTGACACTCAGAGCACTGGTGGTGTACCACAGACTTGCTTTTTCAAAGCCAAAATCCATCAAAAGCTGATTCAAATATTTAGTCAGTTGAAAGATTCATCAAAAACTCATCTATTCAGAGGCATTATACAGTATTAATTCTGAGCCTGTTCAACAACTTACACTGAGAATCTCAAATAAATTGAGTTTAAAGTTTTCTCTCCTTTTCCCCTCGTTAAAACTTCAACAATTTCACACTCACGGAGCCCTGCTTTACATCGATTTACACACTACATCATTATATAACTCATGGCTTGAAAGGAATAAAGAAGCAATTTTTCGTTACATAACACACTGTCTCAACACACCAAAATCTGTAATTTTCTCATTTTTTCCAATACTTTTTTCCAAGTTTGGACCCAGTCATATGTGTCGGCCTGTGCGATCACTGCCGTGTCCTTTTCTTTAAAGCAGAATCACTCTCCCCGTGTGTTCTTGCTAGCAACAGCTTTTCCTAAAAACTTTGCACTCCAATATTTGTCACCCTCCACAACATTAACAGTAAAACATTGAATCTCAGCATTGTCCTTACATTACCTTTTCTCAAGGCAATAAAAAACAAATGTTTAGAAGGAGACCTGTAAATTTGTTAGTTTCCTCCCTTCCACCATGAATAAATTTCATTTTAAATCTTAATCTTCACTATAAATTTAAAAATGCATATTTTATAGCACAAAGAAAAAAGGTGCAAATTTACATTGTTTCATATAAAAATCATTTGTCACATCCGGGGCAAGTCTGTTCTGGTTCTGGGTTCTCTGTTCTCTGTGGAATAAAATGACAACTGAAAGACCCATAGGGATTTTGCAGAGTTAGTTACAACATTATTTGTGAGCTTAACTTATCTGTAATTTAATGATAGTGCCAGGTGAAAATTTAGACATTAACCAGAATTTGCAAAGCTAAAAAAAAAATCCTCGTAACAGTTTCCAAAGAAGATACCAATTGGACGAATGAAAATCCCCAACTCTTGAAATATTATTGGTCAGCCACAGGGAGAAAAACCCTTCCTTCTGAGTGCCATCAGACTGGTCAGTGGTCAGCAAAGCTCAAGAGGTCCACCAGGGAGGCTGACAGTAAATGATATGTGGTTTACTCTCAGGAAACAGCGGGGAGTGGGGGTGGGGGGTTAGGGATCACCCCCTGAGGAAATAATACACATGATCTGCAGCCCCCAACTCCAGCTCCATGATAGAAATGTCAAGTTGTACCGGTGGGGAGGGGGTGTTATTACAAGGTCAAGAATGCATAGCACGGGGCCTGCCTTATTTACCCGCCGCACGCCTCACATATCCTTCGCCGTCACTCCAGGCCCCACGCCTACTGCACATCCTACCGCAGCCTCGAAATGTTCCCGCTCAGCTCTAACGCCTAATATTCATATACCGCCTGTGAGTGACCACCCTCTCATCTTTTCAGACGCGTGGGGAAAAAAAAAGGACAATGTAGAACATTATAAATAATCAACAATAGCAATAGCGGCGTTAACTATTCTGCAGATGTTCTGGCTCATGCCACGCGGCACGTTCATATCGCGGGAGCAGCAAACAACTCAATTAGACCCAGGCAGATGAGCCTTGATTTTCAGGTTGCGGGGAAAACAAACACAGTTATAAAATCAATTACTGTGGCCTGATTACGGCTGATTTATCATTACCGCGCTCCGCACGCCATGTCAACGTAATAAACCTTAATTCCGCAAAGCTGTTTGTGCTCATCTTGCCAAACAGGCAGTCATTTGCTAAAGTGGCTCTCTCCAGGTGCAGGTTGTCGGTGCTTGGAGGAGGGGGAGTTGGAGTGGGGGGGTTTGATTCCTGCCAGCGTAACTTACCCATCACTCTTCAGCCTGCTCTCACCATCCACTGACTCTGTGCTGGTCAGGACCTGTGTCTGTCCCCCTTTCCCTATCCATAAGGTTTTTAAGTGGGTCCAGATACCCACACACACAAGCCAGCAAACCCAACAGAAGCTTTTTAGCCCTTTGTTTGGCTTCCACCTCTTAGCTATCATCATTATTCTTGATGTCCTTATCCAGGGTGACTAGACACACTTTTCATTTTGTCTGTTGTTCATTTTTCCAGCCGGATATTTGTGAATGCAGTTGCCGTTAAGTGCCTTGCTCAGAGCTAACATTGCAGTATCTTGCCCATGATTCAATCTGACAACCATCTGCTACAATGGTGTCCCTGTTATTCACTTTACAGCCATAAAGCTGCATCACAAGCTGAGCTTAAAACAGCTAAAATCAGGAATAAAATAGGCATCTATCGCCTATAAACACAATACATGCATATTTGTGCTAAATAGCGCAGTTGTCCTGGACTCAGGACATTAGGTCTTGGGTCTGGAGAGCTGCAGGATGCGCTTTGCCCCATCACACAGCACTGAAATGGTCAACTACCACAGTTGATTACACAGTTAAGCCACTCTAGCTAGTTTCTTGAGACTTAATTGGTTGTTGTTGTTTAGGTGAAAGAAATGAACACACTCTATATAGCTCTGCAAGGGCTGGGATGGCAACCCTTAACTTGTACAATGTGGATCACAAGAATAGCATCACTTTATTGCAACAGATACAAAAACAACCTCAGATATAAGATTCCCTCAGACCTATACTGACTGCTTCCTTCAGCTCACAAGCAAATAAGAAATTGTCGATCAGTTGCTGGCTCATGGTCACTGACAGTCAGATAGCATCGCTAATTGAAATCTTTAAATCAAGATCAGAATCACACTGTATGATGGTGTCTAACACTTTTTCACTTTGTGCTTGTGCAGCAAGAAGCAACGACGTGATGGAAGTTATTTGACTGCTGTCACAGCAGGGCACAGTCCACCGCCTTGCATCGTCATTCTCCACAAGAGCTACTTTATTGCACACACACTCGCAGGAGACTCAGGTTAATAAAGCCCGTACTAACAATGGCCATTCGATACTCGCTCTGAGAACGAGTAACGTAACCCAGGTATAGCCTGGCTGTAAGTTTGAACAATGAACAATTCCCCTGAAAGGACCACAGAATAAGTGGAGAAACTTGTATTTTCACATTTAAAAGAAAGCATCTCCAAAAACAAGCACACTGTCTTTTGTAACTAAACAATTTACATAAACACAGCCATAGCAGGTTTCACCACCAAGGGCCCGGAAGACTAAACTACACCTCCAATTTGGTTTTCAAAGGTGATTTAGACTGACACATGTGCTATCAAAAGCTTTAAGAGGCTGAATTATTCATGGGATTTTAAAGGACAAAAGGTAAAGGAAGTGATAGCTTGTCAGACTGAGATAAAGCCAAGGAAGGAAGGAGAGAGCAAAAAAAAAAAAAAGAAAGGCGGCAGTAGACAAGAGCTTAGTGATCGCTCTCTCTTCTTTTCTCCCACTGCTGCAGGTGGTGCTCGGTTATTTGTTTATCCGTTTACCTTTCCCGAAACGCATGATTAAATTGTGCTGCGGACACTGCCTCTGAGCCGCTAGCGGCTGTCATTCAGACAAGCCTTGTGGCCGTGGGCTTTGCGGCCCTGGCGAAGTTGCCTCAACATAAAAAAAAGAAATGGAAAACAAAAGAACAGAGGAGTTGTTTAAGAACATCTCTGAGTGGCCCAGCTATGCCGTGATTCATTTTACTCTCCATTAATACTGAGTCCACAGTACTGCTGGGCATTCTTCAAGGCATTCACTGTGGTCAGTCTAATTCTTACTCCTAACGACTGATACCGGATCATCTCACCCAGCCTTCAACAGTCTCAATCCCAACAACAGTTTGAAAAATACAAGATGAAATTGGGCAGCATTCAGTTGTAGGGATAGAATCTTGATATATGCAGCCATGAGCATGAGTAGCCTTTGTTTTCATTGTTTTGTTTGAAAAGTTGTGTTATTCAACGCTACCAGTATCACTATCAGGATCGCTATTTGACTCACAAATTCAAAATATTTCTCTGCCATATTGATTCAACAGAAAAAAAAAATATTTTAGAAAAGAAAAAAGGATAAAAACGTCAATGTTAACAGCAATAAAATAAAAGTATTATATCTTCTTTAATATGCATCTGATTCTGTTGTTTTGGAGGTAGACCACAGAGACAAGAACTACTTTACCAGTAAATATGAAACAATCTCAACCCAGTTACCCAGAATGCATCATTCTTGAAGCTGGGCCTGAGTGCACAATTCAGAAGTGTTCTCTCAGCAGGAGTAGTTCTGATCTTTAAGGTGCATTCAAAAAACCAACAAAATCACAGAAGAGCCAAACATTAAACAGCTTTGAAGGAAGCAAATAGTTCTCACCTGTTCAGGTGCATCCAGGAATGGGGGAAGAGCAGCACAACATAGGAAAAAAAAGAAAGAGTCATGTCATTTTTTCTCAATGTATAGGACATTTAAACAGAATGTTCAATAGCTTCACATACATTTTCAAGACAAAAATGTAAAATCATAAATAAAAAAATGAATCCATGAAACAGGCAGAAGGAAAAGATGTGATTATGATTTTGATGTGTATGTCACAGGATTAGTCAGCTACGGAAGACCAACATGACGGCACAAAAGCTGTTTTGACAGGACAAACAAAAACCCTTTAAAACCTCAGGCTTTCCAAAAAAAAAAAAGAAAGACTTCTGAAAAGCATATATTACAACATCCAGCAGATTGGCATGGGGAGGCATACATCATTTTCAGACATAAACGCAGGCCTCTATGCCAGAGCTCAGCCCTTCAAGCCGGTTGCCTGATTAAAGATGGAACAGGCGCTTGAGAAATCTCAAGGAGTTTTGCTGTGGAGTTCAGTAACGGCAGCCTGGGATTCGAGCAAAAGAGCCGCTCCCAAAGGGCGGGGTGAAGCTGCAGAAGCGGAGCCTGGATCGAGACAGCCGAGGGAGGGGCTGTGGTGGAGGGACTCGGAACATCCAGTGGGAATCTTAAACGCATGGCAGGGGCGGGGGGGTTTAACCCAAACCGAGGGCTGTGAGTCCACATGCTTCCACCATTTTGTGATACAGGAGAGACTCCTCTGAGGTCAAGTTGCTATCTTTGACATGTGGTGCTGAAGTGAGCTATCTTCAGATGAGAAACTTTAAAACCATACATATTAAAAATAGATAGCCTGGACTTGTCTTCCCATATTATTTTGTAAATACACCTAACCCTTTGAAAAGAGTGTCATGAAAAAAATGGACACGTCTCCTTCTGGCACCCAGCAATAAGGATTTTGTATGAGAAGAGGAGGGACTCTGCTCAGTGCTTCTTCACTTTATATGTTTCTACCTGCATTAAAATAAAAGATAAAGAAATCACTCAACAGCGCCAAAGTGAGGAGCAACACTGATGTAATTCATGTAGCAGGCAGCTAAAGCATTCAGCCAATCTCTCCTTATTATTTACACTATAGGTAGTTATATGTGTCCACAATACATGAATGTAGATCCTTCAGTCAGCTGGAGTTAGAGCATAGTTCTATGGGAGCATAGTTCTATCTCATAGGATGGGATATGAATAACAAAGGGGTTGGTATTTACAATATTACATGAATGCTGAAAAAAGCATATATTAATTGCTCAGTGTTAATTTAACTCTAAAAGAGTTTGGGAGAGTCCCACAGGTATCATATGTGTTCTGTCAGAGTAAAAATGAACTCTGCTAGTGTTGATTTAACAACATTATATGATTCACCTCAGACAAATACGAAGATACAGAGGAAAACAGATCTCAAATTCAGCCTTACTCAGTTTAATTAAAACATTTTTAAGATTATTATGTAACATTATGTTATATGAATTTGTAAAAAGTACCCAGAACATTAAAAAGTTTTCATCGGACAGTTCTTGATGAGTGTACTCTCTTGTGTTTTTCTCCAGGATTGGGAGCAGCAGACATATGCTGCGCCATGAAGCAAGCTACCAGACCGTGTGAGATTACCTGCAAAACCCCCAAGGGAGATCCTGATGGAGTTTTTGAACCAAAGCCGACGGAAAAAACCCTGGCTCCTGCGGGGTGTTCACCCCGTTGTTCAGCCACCCACAGTAACAGAATGCTGAATCCTGCTTATTCTTTTAAACAACACAGCGCAGTGGGGAAACACACACACACACACACACACACTGATGGAAATGACTTGGTAAATAACTGCTCTGTGTTTTTCGTCCAAGCCTCTCACAACAAGTAGTACAGGACTGAATCCAACCAATAAAAAAGCTTTAATTTGTTAACTCGTGAGTAAAGGGTTTGACTTGCGCGACGGCCGTGTCAAGCTAAGGCCATCAGTGGGTTATTTTCTTGACCTCTTTCTGCACGGTAGAGCAATCAATCCAGGGAGTTTAACATGGAGAAATTTATGAGAATGTCATTGGCAGAGAAGCCCTGTGGGTATGGAGACGGGGTCACCGTAACTCATTTTTATAACACCCAAGTCTTTGAACAGATCACCCCAGAGTGGAAGTGCAGGAATCAAGGGTGGGGGGGGTTGGAGGGGAGACAGGAAGAAAATCACTGGTCCAGGCGAAAAGAGGCATCTTTGAAGCTAAGGAAGATGGGAGGAGAACAGAGTGGGAGAAACACAGAAAGATGAGTGCAGGGGACCAATGGGACAGGGACAAGGACCAGGAGCGATATTTGTGGCTTAAAAGAGAGAGAGAGAGAGAGAGAAAGAAAGAGGGAGAGAAGAAAGTGGATGAATCAATTGATTTTTTTTTTTGTTGCAGATGCCGTTGACCCGGGAGGTGGCTTTGACTGATGCGATGCAGATAACGCTGACAGGCACACTCCACCACCACACCACGATTACAGAGTGCCTGCCACCCTCCCCATCCCAGCCCCCCCCTTTCACCCACACAGCCTTCTGTTTCAGAGCCAAGCGGTCATCTCAAGGTCAAACCCCAGGGACTTCCATGCCACGTTCCATGACAAGCATCACTCATGCTCTTCAGCCCCAAGCAAACGATCGATGAAACGCTCCAGGGACACCCGGCAGGACCCGAGGCTGGCGTCAGAATCACGGCGAGTGTCGACTTCAGACGAGACACTGAATCATCTGAATGCCAGTGCTCAGAGATAACGATGCTTTGATATACAGTTGTACACTACTGATAACACCGTCTTTATGGTAATAAAGATATACTCGTAGCGCAGGCAAATAATACAGACGCGGTGATAGAATGACATCACTCCACTGTTACAAGGAAGGAAGTTCAGCCGGTCAATCTTAGAAAGTTTTGCGCAAAAAGTAGTGCTAATGGTAAGGGGAGATAGAGGTAGTGATGAACAATGATCGTGACACCAAAAATCAGTGGAGCTACTCAATAATTACTTACTAACTTGCTCATTTGAACCATTGTTGTGACAAATTGTAACTCCACACATTTTTGGGTTTATGAAACCTCAGACTCAGCCATCACTATAAAGGCAGCTTTTAGCTCTTTAGTAATTACAGAGTGCCATCATGAAAACCAATCAGAAGCTCGTGCTATTACAATAAACTCTTACAATGACCCAAGGACCAATGTTCTCATACAGAACCTGCACCACACCGCTGCACAAACAGCTCAGGATTAGACAAAGAGATAGGAAGTATGGTAATAGAATAGAATTCCACTGTTATTCCAATGCCAGAAGCAAATACAGACACGTATCGGTTTCCAAGGTTATTCCTATTCAATGCAGCCTAGCTTTTCTTATTTCGTTTTTTCTTCTTTTTGAATGCAATTGTTGAATAAATAGTCTTGAGAATCTTACAAATAAATCAGAGACTGCTGTCTGTCTGAGTGAACTGTGGTTTAACAGCACGGCCGAAATATTTACTCAGATGGTGACATTTTTCAACCTGCAGCCATCGATCTTAGCTTAACCATATTAACAGTTTCAGTGGAGTGGTGATGCTGTTTGTTCAAAATTAATCAAAGATTAATCAAGTGCAGCAGAGCACAGGGGCTCTGAGGGGCTGGGCGTTGTGCTGGGAGTGTCCGTGTCTTTCAGGTCTGTGCTGTTAACCTGACAGCAGACCTGCTCCTGAATTAATGCAGGTTGCCTGGTCATGTCACTGGGCTGAATAAAGCTTTCTAAGTTTAGAGCACCTGTTGCTCTGTAGAAACATTCACCGCGATTCCAAATTCACTTAGGCGAGACCTTGGGGGCTGATTGAGTAGGTTAATTTGACATGAGACAAAGTGCCATTTTGGGGAATCTGACGGCGCAGCAGAGAGTGCAGACAGGCCGACAGCCATTATTACCTCAGACTAATCTTGCTGAATGTTCAGGACTTTGGCCCTGAATGAAAATAAGCTCCACTCCTGTTACATACAGACTCATAAAGGTTCATAGGCAAAAACACACAAGTGTTCATTTTCAGGTTCTTGTCTTGTCTTATTATTTCTGTCTGCACCAGAGCTTCCTGTTGACTGAATTTAATTTATCCGCAAACCAGAGGGACTAGGAGGGAAATGTTAGGTCTGGTAAGCACAAAATTTTATGAAACTCCTCAATTTTTTGTTTTTTAAGATGTGTAATTGCTATTCAGAACTATCCCTATGCTGATACAGTCTTCTGTGTTTTGACATGGCATATTTGTAAATAGAAATTAGATTTTGCATTTGCATAGATTGCATTACTTTCTGTGCTCATTGAAATGCGTTTGCAAAAAAATGTTTTCTGCAATGAAGGCTATATAATGTGCTCACAGTGGAAAGACATCTCAAAATTGAGGTTCAGTGTAATAATTTCAGAAAGGATAAAACATAAATTCATTTCTCAGACCAACATTTTTTGTCATGGTAGTCTCAACTGATATCCACTTTCACATAAAATGGGCTGGCAAGCTGTATTATGGAAAAGGATGAGTCATTGACCCATCAGTGTGATGATATCTTGACATCAGGATTGTTTGTAAACTATTATGTTTATACTGGGTACATAATTATCAGTGTACCCAGTATCAACATATGTATAAACATATAATGTTACTATTATAAATATATATATATATATAATAGTTTTTAGTTTGAACTGTGAAAGCTGATACAACAATCTTGATGGCACAATATAATTTTCTCTTTTGCTGTATGTTCCTGTATGTTCACCTGTGCCACCCCTTGTCACCAGGTGGTATCAGGTTTTTTATGATTAGCTCAGCTGAACCCACAAATAAATGACATCATTTGACCATAATCTGACTGAAAATTAGACACATAAATACAAAGTAATCATTCCTCTTGTGAAGATATTATGGTATTTGCTCTGTGCATTAACCAATGGACTGCTAAGGCTTAGCGGCAGCTGTGTATGGCACCGAGCTCAAAGCGGCTAAGAGCAGAATCAATTAACATGCATTCGGACTGCCGCATGTGTGCGCTGCCTCTTTGGTGGGGGGCCAGACCACTTGAGCAAATTTAGTCGTTACCCACAGAAAAACAAATACTGCGTAATTCAGTCATAGTCAGGAGCGATTACATTTCATTACAGCAGATCTTAATGAGAGCCTTTTCAATTTTGCTGAAGGCTTGAGCAAAAAAGAAAGAGGTGGGTAGTTTTATGACCAACTCCGCCCCCCACCATCCCCATCCTCACCCCCCCTCTTTCTTTTTTTCCTCCACGATCTCATTTTTCACCCCGCACTAACGCCACTGCAATCTGGAGTGTCCTTGTCTCCCGAGTCTATCGCTGGATATAAGTCAAAATCAGAGGCATAAATTTGTCTGCTGCCATGCCCTCCCACAGACTTGGCCCGCTCCCTACAGAGGTAATGGAGGCATTATGGTGAGTGATGGCCTGGGCCTCAACAGTACATCATCTTTGTCATTACTTCTATTGTCAGCTTCAAATGACCCACTGGGGCATCTTCATTTGCTCAAGCTAACCTTTCTGAGAATCCTGCAGGAAAAAAAAAGAATAAAAATAGGAAAAAAAGAATAGATAATAATAGAATATTTCTTTCGCAAACTCCCCGCACCCCCCACTGTGTAACATATTTTGAACAACTGTGGATGAGGGACCATTGTTCCCACCATGAGCTGGAGATGGGATGGCCTTGAGACCACCCCCAACCAATCGCCTTCCTCTTTAAGGCCTCTTCGGCACCTGGATTGGCTGGAGCGCTGACCCTCTCGTTCCCTCGGCAACAGCTTATCACACAGTCCCTCGGTCGGGTTCCAATGCGATAAACAGCGCATCCTCCCCATGCCACATACAGCGCTGGGATTACAGGATCGGGACTCAGCAAAGCAAGGAAAGTCTGCAGCTCTCCTCAGATAAAAATGGTCAATCCTCGCTCCTTACTCACACTCTCACCTCTGTTACTCAGGCAACAACACAAACCCAGTTTTTTTTTTTTTTTGGCTTTCAAAACATTTTTTTCAGATATTGACCATTTGGTCGATTGGTGTAAAATTCTGGCCCTGCCCTCACATTGGATTGTTTTGCTGCGGAGAAGAGGTCAGTGGATTTGTTTGTGTTCATATTTCAAGAGATTTCTTGAGTTACTGATTGAGACTGAGACCTTCTAAAGGGCGGTGGAGAAACTGCTAGACATAAGGGGTAATGCCTCAGGAAGAGTCTGTGCTCCTGCTTTGGTCCTCAGGAGCAAAGCTACATGCACAAATACACAAACACACACACAAAGTCATTTACTGTTTCTGAGGACAGCTTTAAATGAAAGGCCAAAAGAATCTGCTCCTATAGTCACAGGCATCGGGGGACACCGTGTTAGTTCTGACTGGCAGCCGGAGTCTTCCCACCCAGCATCATTGTCTGAGATGCCCTTACATTTTCTCTGACCCTGTTTTCCATTCCCCATCTCAGCGATGCCTCCATTTCCCCACTCCGCCTCAGACTTTCCTGTTCTAACTCGCACAACAAACTTCAAACAAACAAACAACATTCACTGTGCTGAGTTCCACCTGTTTCACCAGCGGTCTCACGTTTTGCTCCAATATAATTATTACCCCCTTCTTTTTTTAATTCAAAGCTTTGGCGGCTGTGTGTGAGGACGTCAGGGGGACTTCCTCTTTCACTATGCTGGGAGTGAGGGAACAGTAAGATAATCAGGACTATGGAGGGAGGGCAGGACGTTGGTTGTGTCAATGATGGCTGCCTGGTGCGAGTTATGATCCTGTCGGTGAGCTGTAATCAGTGGCTGTGACTTGTTGCTTGGCGCACTGTGTTCTTTATAGCAACATTGACCTTCTGAGGCAGTAAAACCTACCTGCCAATCTTTACAATTTATCAGAGGCCTCTCTTCATCAGATACCTCTCGCTTTAATGAGAAAAAAAAATAAATAAAGAAATAATAAAACCAAAATGTCCCCGAAGTCCTTGTGTCTGACTGCGAGGGCATCCAGGACGGAGCGATTCCAGGTCTTTCTAAATCTTAAGGATGGTGCCGGTGTATCTCTGGTCATATATTCCCTCTAGATAAAGAAGATGTGTTTTACAGGAACGATCAATAGGTCGAGGCAGTTTCTGCCTCCTGCTGTAAGGAATTTAAATCAGGGACATGAGTGGATTGTTCTTGTGAAAATAATTAGAGAGCGGTGGCTCTCTGCAGGCTGGAGGCGGAGCACTGGGGGTCCAAGCCACAATCTGGGTGACTGGTCCATGCACCAGAGAAGTCTAGGCCCGAGTAAGAGTGTTGATCCAGGACCCATTTTCAGCCTTTTGGCTCATAATGGTTTACTTGTACCTACATGCATATATAATGTCATACAGTACATATGCATTTGTTGACATTTGACTTCCTATTTACGATGCCTGTGATTTTCCTGTTAAGGACAAATCCGATGGTTTCAGGTTAGCTGAGGGAAACAGAAACACGGTGAACCTTAAAAGCTGTAATTCTGTTCTTCACACAGGTAATGAGAGTGCTGGAGGCATACTCTCAGCACCCTGCAGTGCCAGAGGAGGCCACTGGCAAAGCATTTCTCTACCCTGCGCACGAACGGCAGGAAACAGCAGAGTGACACAGGCCCCTGGAGAGCCGGTAGCTTAATATAGACAGGGCAGGAGCAGGTATGTCACCCAACAATCCTCTCACCTTACTTAAAGATCCGAGTTGGCTAGGCCTTGTCACTGCTGCATGACAGATATTAGATTCACCTTGTCAGTGGAGGCCATTTTTATATATCATTTTTTTCCCCAGACACATAATCTGACTTGTGCTAAAATGTTTGCCGTTAATTCAACTTTAACAGAGTTCATATGGGTCCACTCAGAATCACATGATGTCTATTCAAAGAGTGAAAATGTACCTTATCAGATCTGACTTAATAACGATGACTTTAATTCCACATATGAACTTGCGAGGAGTACAGTGTAGAGAGAAGCCCCACCCACCTTTGTGATGCTGTGGCTCATTTAATTTCACAACACAACAACCTGAGCTTCAGAGCACGATGACAAGACCAAACAGTCACACTTTATTTTAAAGTCTACTTATAAAGTATAAATAAATCATTGTTTTCTTGTTTGGTAACCATTAGTACACTCCTTTCATCAGTAACTATATTTCATGTATGAATTAACATGAGTGAACACACACATATATAAAGGCTGTTCATGACTTATAAGTAATTACAATTCCTTAACAAACCATTTATAAGTGTACTCATGGTTAACAAAGTATTGAATACTCATTTATTTATAGTTTAGAAGCACACATTAAAATAAAGTGTTGCTGTCCAAACTGTGGTCCAGTCCTACATTTTGTACAAGGAAGAGAGGTTTACTGTTTCCTGTACAGTAAGGCTTTGACCTTGAAGCTTTGGTGACGACAGAGGAGCAGGTGCGATATATTGTTTTTCAAGTGGAGGTGTGTACAGTGGAAAGACAGAGAGGTGTCAATGTTGTACAGCCCAGAGGTATCCGATTTTATGCTAGAAGATTCTGTCTGTGTTCACGCTCTTGTCCAAGCCCTGTGCTGAAACACCTGATTCAACTATTCAATATGCAAATTACTCATATTTTTATTGTGGATACCTATAATTTAAATTACAGACCTCAAGAATGCATTTGTTGTTTTTTGTTTCATTTGATTTCATTTAATGTTAATCTTTTTAATTCCTTATGTTTGCACAAAGCGGACAAATTTCACCTTTTTATTCTCTTCTTAGAAGAGACTGGAGCCCCCTAGGTAGGTAGGTAGGTTCTGTGCTGTTCGAGGGGTAGGTAGCACGGATACCATGGAAGTAGATGTGGACAGTGCAGGCACACATTCTCAGAGGTTGTGGCCTGGACACTGTGCTGGTGGAGGTTGAGAAGGTGGGCCCGAATAGACATCAGACTTATACAAAGGCTAAAACCATGCTGCTGATGGGAGAGAACAATGACATACAGAAATATATATTTTTTTTTTTACCAAACCACCTCACCCTTAACCACCTCCAGGGCCACGCTCTCAGAACAAGAGGAGTTAAACCACTCTCACTCCAATAATCGCACTACCAAAAGAATCTTTGGAAGCACTCTGAGGCTGCCGCTTAGTGCGGGATTAGGGAGAAAGGAAGGGAGACTGTCATTCGTCACTGCCTCGGCGGATTAATCTCTTTGAAGATTTACTTTAATGTGAGATGTAAGGGCTTTAGCTCATTTTTTCTCTCCCCCAGTCCAAATACGGCACCTATAGGGCTTTAAAGACAGAAATTAATTACACAATCTCTTCCTCAATTCGGTACGGACACATGAAAAGCCCTCACACCCCTCCAACACACCAAGAGAAGAAGGAAAAATTAAATTTACAGACACCCTGTCGGGTCTTTTTCCAGCCAACAGAACAGGTGAGTACTCAATATCGGAGGTGGTCAATGGCGGTCCTGCAGGGTTTTCTCCATATGAACAATCTTACAACTGGAGAGGCTAAATTGGTTCCATTAAGCCAGTAATAAGCTTATTTAAGCAACCGAGTACTCGTGTGGGGATGGGAAAAATCCTTTGCCACAGTCCTCTGAGAGCAATATTTGGTACTCTTGAGCTCTGTCCAGAGTCGTGCTGAAACCTATCTTTATGTCACCAAAATGCCTAAAAAAAAAAATAAAGTTGTTGACATGAAATGGAAGGATAGCTTCGAATAAGCAATGGGTTGTTCTGAATGCTCAAAGCACTTTGCAGTAAACACATTTACACTGAATTCACACTACCCTCAGAAAAACGCAATTGAGAAACGGAACCGGCTTCTTGTGGCTGGCATCTTTCCCCATGCCGTGACAGAGCTCACTGTTCTTCTGAAGATACCAAGTGCTTCATCCTCAAAAAAAAAAAAAAAAAAAAAAAAAAACAGTGACGATCTTGGCGGCTTCACGTAATGTGTCCGTTGTAATGAGAACCATACCCATGGAAGTGTACAGCTGAGCATATTGATACCTGCTAAGATATCATGAGAGCTGAGGTGTGATCTATGACAGTGCTACTGTTTGAGGGGGGGACACCGAGCTCTGTCTAAGGCATTGATTATTGGTTTGACAGAATACCATGACAGAGAGGCCAGAGCACTTATCATCTAACCCGTCTGCTGGTTCTTCAGCTGTGTTTGTGGGGAAATCCAGGTAAATTATTATTTCATTATGAGGACTGTAATTTGTTGTTACGTATAATCACAGCTACTGTGCCACTAACAGCACACTGTTTTGTTGAATCTGGAAAGAGCGTTTTTTTTTTTTGTTTTTTTCTTTTTCAGGTAATTATATCCAGCTGTTCAGAGGTAAAAAGGTCACTGTGGATAAAATGCTCTGGTTATTGGTTGAATGCCAGGCAGATGATGTCAAGCAAACATTTTATTAGATTGTGAGTAAGAGCCATGTTATTCTAGTATTCAAGCCAGCAACCACTTTGCACCATTTATTAGAAGACATGTAATTCCAGGCATTATCATGAGAATAATAAGTAGACAATAATAGTAAATAGAATCGATGTCGTTCTGGTCATCATCATGAGTCAGATAGAAACCGGGAAACCATAACGACTTCCACATAAATACGTGTCACTCAGGTCACTAACTAGTTATTGCATTAGGTGTGTAAATGGGATGCAATCTGTCTCACTACATTTACATGGAAAATTGCAGCAGTTATAGAGATACAGTCAGGCAGCGAGAGCTTTACAGCAATGGGGCTGAGTATTTGTGGCTTCTGTTCTCATGTGTGAATGACCATTCACCATTTATCAGAATGGGTAGGGGGGCGAGGGTTGGGTGGGGGGGGGGGGCTATTGACAGGTTATAGGTCCATTCCTGAGGACTATGAAAAGCAACAGGTAGAGAAGCCAAGATGATGGAAATCAGTCCCTCACAGCACTGAGACATCCAGAACGGGTGGGAGGTGTGGAGAATTTAGAACAGCTCCACCAACCCAAAATCACAAAAACACACACACACACATGCATTCACAAGGACACATACACACAAATGCATAAACATACAAAAATATATGCACACACTCACACACACACACACACACACACACACACATAGACGCATACATAATCAGACACATTCACGTTCAGAAGTCACCTTTTAGTGGAGGCCAACACACACACAGACACTCTCTCTCTCTCACACACACACACACACACACACACAGGTGCAACCACTCAGGCTGCACAGTGCCGTCTAATGGTCTGACTTGTTCAAGTGTATTTTTCCATATCCCTTTGAATAAGAAGGGTGAACAGAGCCGCCCCTAAACACCGCAGCCCAGTCTGTAAACAAGCACCCCTCCATCTGATCGTTATACACAGCACAGGTCCAGAGATCACGGCCATGGATTTAGAGAAGGTCTACGGAGCCCGTTCTCAGTGGTGTATCTGCGGATGGGAGCTGGTATAAATGACATTTAGCGGATCACAATATTCCCCCCGCAGTCCTCCTTTCACACTCTCACACCCGGTAATCTCATCGTCCTCACCTGCTGCCAGATAGCCATTCTTCATTCAGTCTCTGCTTTACATTTTTAATGACTAGCGCAGGCGGAGAAAAAGGATATTGTTACGGCAGCCTATTTTTCGGCAGATAAAGAGTTCCTTGGAAACGATAGAGATATCCTGTTGAGAGGCAGCTCGTACGGTGTAGTTTAGACGGTTTTTATCCTAAGTGGCACAGAGGAGAAATAGAAAAAAATGTCCTCCTGGGCAGAAACATACATTGAATTAATCTGATCAGCTTCTATCATTTGTGGTATTTAAGGAATTGTATGCTTTATTAATATGTTATTAATATGTAATTCATGTGCATATGGACATTATACTTTTTAAATGGACAGTCAATATTGGTGAACCCCTTCTTGACAGCTTCACTGTGACTTCACTGTGATCATGGCAGACTTCCTGTGACAGTCTGTCAGGACCATGCACAGTTGTGAAGAACACTATGTATAAAATTAGAAAAACAAACAAAGACATGAATTATATTGACCCACACAAAATAAGCCACATTTCTAAACTGCATTGGCAGGGTACAGCACTACTTTAGGCTCTCAATACTCTCAATCCTCATGTGGCTGAGACGGGAGTCACCAACCACTGCAAGTAAGACAGCCAAACAGACCTGAGACAATAGATCTAGGATCAGTTTTCCTTTGTCAATATCCTTTCCTTATCTGAAAAGCAAACACTGATCCTAGATCAGCACTACTATTATGATACTCATGACGAATACGGGTCCTATTGGCCTGGCCAGGTTTCCTTAATAAGCCTATAGAACAGCGATGGCAGAATATTCATGAGGAGCTATGCTTTTACAAACCTCACAATGGATGAAGCTAGAATGACCCGCAATGACAGTTGATTGGTTCAAACTGGTATGTCACAAATAGCATATGGAGGCGATTTGGAGAAAAGGGGCCAACCACTGCTTTAAAGAAGCCAGTCTCAGAAACCACTGGGATAATCTCCAGCAACGAGCGATAAACCCGTACCACGAGAACAATCAGGGTTTCATTTCCAGATCAGCAACCATTTGTTTTTTTTTTTATATACGTCCTTTTCTTTCCCTCTTTCGGAGAACTATTATCTCACTTGAGATAAGACGCGTAAGATATGAAAAGCTGCCCAATGTGGTTTAAAAAGCAGCGCTGAGGGATCAGAAGAGAGTGGCGAGTGCCTGGGTCTTTCAGCTCACAGCGCTGTTTTAATTACTGGGTCTCTGCCTCCCGGCTACTAATCTAGGCCACTGGCGGATTTGCCTCCAAAACCGATACCAACACAACACTATCAGGGAAAGATAAAATGGAAAGGAGTCGGGGGTGGGAGGGTGGAGGGGGTTGGGTGGTGAGAAATGGGTAATGTGCTCCGCGCTTAAGCCTCTGATCCGCACTGTGTTAGGTAAATCTGCGCGTGCCTTGTGCGCGGCATTACCCACTGTTATCAGACTCTCTAACGCACGCTTCAGCATGTCGCCTTCGTTAAGAGGCGGAGCGGAGTGTAACCGGGCGCTCTCGTTCTCAGACAGGAAATCGCATTTACCCGTAGTAGCAGCAAACAGTGCCACACCAGTACGGTAGCAGGTGCGCTGTTTCTTGTCCTCTAATTGGACCACCTTCTCGCCCGCTCAGCTGCGAGGTGAGGGGCGAGGGACAGGCCGCTGGATTCCCCCCTCTGCAGTAATGAGACTCGTGTTGTCTGCTAAGGTGGGACTCAGGTCAGCCGGGCACAGGTAAAACAGGTAAAACAGATATAGCCCGTTAAGGGGATACTGTGGGTGCTATCAGGTGGGAGCAAACTGTTTGAAGAACATTTTTCTCTGTCTTGAAATTTGGACTCAGTTGTGTAGCCCACAATATAAAAACAGAGACAGTTTTCAAATCAAAATGAGCCATGATTTGATCAAAACTGCTAAAACAAGGAAAAACACTACCTGTGGCCTTAAAAAAACAAAACAAAATAAAATATATATATATATACATATAAAACATGGCATTCAAAATTAGGGGGGAAGAAATGAAAAATGGGAAGCAAATAGTTCCCAAAAAAAAGGGCAGCAATCACACAAGGGCAAACTGATGTGATTGTTAGCGTGCAAAGAGCAACAATAGCACACGGCGGGAATACTGAGTCACCCTTTAAAAGCAAGGGCAATCGCAGCAGCGAGCTGACAGACACGCACGGGCAGAGGAAAGCTTTAGTTGGGGAAAAGTGTTTTGTCTCAGGAAATATAGGGGGCTTAATAGGATTTTATGGTCGTCCACCGGGGGCGGTTACTGCAAATCCCTTCCACATCCCCGCGGCCGGCTCTCACATAATAATGACAGAGCTGATTGCCGATGCTGTGTGAATTCAAAGCGGAGAGGCTGTGAGGAATGTTTCGATCACACCCTTTAGCTGCAGAGTCTGGGTCCTGCACATCCACTCTGGAAGAGAGAGATGGATCTGACAAAGACAGAGAAGAAGGACTGCGTATGTCCCCCCTCCCCACCCACATATACATACACACACACACACACACATACACACACATACACACACACACACATACACACACATACACACATACACATACACACGCACACACATACACATACATACACACACACACATACACACGCACTCACACACATACACACACATATACACACACACACACACACACACATACACACACATACACACACACACACATACACACATACACATACACACGCACACACATACACATACATACACACACACACACACTCACACACATACACACACACACACATACACACATACACATACACACGCACACACATACACATACATACACACACACACACACACACACACACACACACACACACATACACACATACACATACACACGCACACACATACACATACATACACGCACACACACACTCACACACATACACACACACACACATACACACACACATACACACATACACATACACACGCACACACATACACATACATACACCCACGCATAAAATTTACTTAATGAACTGAGAATTTTCATATTTTAAATAGACAAATGGTTGGTAATCTGCAGGAATTTTGCTGGAGGGCTGTTAAAAGTATTTAAAGTATCTAAAATAATTATGTGACCTAGGTGGGATGCTAAAGCAGAATTGCCTCTACAGAAACACAGTAAATCTTAACAGTCACCCAGAACTGGATGCAGGCAAGCTCAGAGCCACATCAGATCCTAAAGATATCTCAGGTGATGAAAGGATTCTTCCTCTCACCACAAAGACACATTTTCAGTCATTCTCAAATGCCATTCAAAATTATTTACAATGGAATGCTTTCCTTTTGTCGCTACTTAAATCATCTGTTTAATTTTAATCAAGAACTCTGGGCTGCTGCATTCATGTTCGATGCAGTTTCATAATGCAATAACGACATCTATGCTCACAAACGAGATTGGAGAGCATGAAAAAAGATACGTCACCTCTGCTGCTCTCGCTGCTGTAGCCCTTACATCTGCATGCTCACCTCACACAAATGCATTTACAATGCATATTCTCTCTCTTGCAAAAAAAATACAGCGTGGTTAAATGAATTGTGATTGTGACATTATGAGCTTAATGCATACACAGTTCCAACATCTCTGTTTTCCATGACAAATGTATTATGTACAAAGATGAGACAAACTTCTCCTAAGATGGAAGAACATCATTTCATATCATAGCATACACTACAACATATGTCCTCTACAGAGAAACCATGTATTTCAGGTTGTGCTCTTGGCTATGCTGAATATTTTCAGTGTAAAATTCAAAGTAAAACTGAATTAATTAATGTATTTTTGGAATGCTTATATTAGAACTAACAAGTGTAAAGCATCGTTCTGAATAAGCCAAGAAAATGAAAGCATCCATCTTAATTTGTAAATCTAAATATGATTGCCTCTGATCAAAAATAAAGTGAGAACCAACGCTCAAATACCAGAATCATTGGGGTTACTCATGTGTAAAATTGACTTCAGTCAACAAAGCTGATTTTATGGTAGGCTATGGTCGTTTATTTCTCTGAAAAGGATGGATATGGCAGTCATTTCTTCTCACACGTCCTAGGGGTGCTTCTGGCAGTCATTTTCAATTCCCACATGCCCTTCATAAAATATTTCTGTGGACACTTTTCCCAACACACGAGGTGTCATTAAGCAAGTTAAAATTACAGCAATGCTTTTTAATGTTTTGGAAAAAGACAATCGTTTTTTGAGTAGTGCCATATAATTACCTTAAATGGCCTTGATTCTCCTTTTTCCCCCTCAAGGTGCTAGCACACATTTACCACACAACTATTACCTCAGCTCTGAAAACTCCCTCACAATTCTGGAGACAAAACCCTCGCTAATGAGAGTATTAGCACAATGTTTCCGATGCTCATTTTCAGTGAATTAACACGATGTTTTGAGACTCATCTTCTCTCCCGCTCTGCCGCGCTTTTACCAAACTAATTTGAAAATAACCCAGAAGAAAGCTGGGCTGGCCAGAGCTAGGCTGAGTTCTGCAAATCAGCAATGATGACTGAAGCGCATGGCCTCTGTGATTTTTAAAATCCCCTGCAGTTATGTAGAGGGAAAGGGGCTCCGTGCCCCGGCCAGCTCACCTTTCTGACATTTCTATTAGGTAGAGGTAGATGCTCCCGGAAAGCGGGTCAGAACCGCTGCCGCACGATGAGATCCCCCCTCTTAATCCCTTTGACATTTCAATAGCCCGTTTCCATTCCCGAGAGACACAAAAACAACGCGCTCACCTCCAGACCCTGTGCAGGGGAGGGGGAAGACAGGCTCAAAGAAAGGAAGGGGAGGGGGAGGGAGGGGGGATTGGGGGGGGGGGGTTTGGGGAGCGGTGCACCAGGGCGCTGCTCTGCTCAGACAAGGGCACGTAATTTTCCACAACACTCGACTGTTTGGCATTATCATAATTCACAGAGATCCTGAACCCCAGTATAGTGAGTAAATGCTTATTGAGTCCAGGGTGGGATGTTTGGGGGCGGGGGGTCCAGGAGGTGTTGTGGGAAAGGGGGACAGCAGCTAATTGAGCCACATTTCTTGAAAGTCTCTGCAGGTTGGGGCACCTCAGATTCATATCTCAATCCTGTTTTCACATCAGTCTGCATGCTTAATTAGATTATCAATTCGGTGAAGGTAGAAATCATTATATGCACTAATTGAATTGCTCTGTGTGTATTTGTCTGTGTGTGTGTGTGTGTGTGTGTGTGTGTGCGCCCGTGTATGTGTGAGCATGGATTTCAGCTTTTCAAAACCACTGGTGCATAGATCTTGGCAAGCTTCGCATTTCATTACACGGCCCCTGGTTGATATGAGAGGGAAAAAGATAACAGCTTCACACGATGTGTGGTCAATCCAAACACACTATATGTGGCTGGGCTGGGGCTATCTGTTCCAGTGATTGATCTGTTTAGCATCCATGGATTTTCTTTGCTAATTTGAAAAGGCATGATTTGAGACACTGTCATACAACACTGGCCTCCTCCACACACAAACACTCACACACACACACTCTCACACACACACTTCTACTCTCACTGAGTTTATTCTCCAAAAAAAAAAATTGTAAGGCATACAGATAGCCTAGAAAGTCCAAGTCGCATAATCAGAAACTAATGTATGCAGGAAATAATGTTATCCAAAGTGTCTTATGGTCACCAGCAATTCACTCACCTTGGGCCAAATCTAGACCTGAGTCACTTAAGTGCATTTTTCCCATAAGACTATCATTAGAAGAATGATGGACATAAGTGGGAAATGCATGTAAGTGGTGCATAAGTCAGGTTTAAATTCAACACTATGCTAGTAACCTCAGCGAATTTTGACAGGGAGTGTCAAATCTAACAGTGTCACTGTGAAAACCTAGTTATCTAGAGTGGCCAATACTCAAAACTGCTTGCCTGGCCATCTGTTTGAGGCCTTGGAGTGTTCAGGACCGGGCTTGACACAGTGCTGGATACTCTCCATGGTGTAGATAAAGATGAGCCTAAATAAAATGAATGGCCTGTTCCCACAGTCAAGTGATCACTTGCAAACTTTTGTTCTCATGTGTGGTGACCATTCTCATCGGGCCGTCCAATCAGAGCGAGCTCTGCCTTCTCTAATGTCATGCCCCACCGCAGCTAGACCAACTTTCATTTCTTTCCACCCACCCCCACAAAATCTAATCCATCCTATTTGTGCTGCTCACTTACAAATTGAATTGATCTCTGGAAGCCAGCCAATCAACTAACCTTTTTTAAGGTTTTGTTGTTGGTGTTTTTGTTTCTTTTTTTATCCACCCCTCTACCCTTTCATTTGACAAAGGCCGATTTTGCATTTACTAGAAGGTGACCCTAGGCTTCCATTCAAGGCTGTAATTTGGCTCTATTGTCCTTGTATTTTATGTCAATGGAGAAGCCAGTCAACAAATATCTAACACCATTTTTTTTTAAATACAACAATGTTTTATTCATTAAACAGGCTGTTCCTTTTATACCATAGTTATGTCTTAGTGACAACCAAAATCCTGAGTGATTTGTTAACTTGTACAGGCAGTAAGCATTTTTGTGTTGCAGTTTTATTGATTTTTTTACAAAGCTTCGGCAGCTTTTGATCATTCCCCTCCAGAAACTCCAAAGTGCTATTTAACAATGTCCCTGTATGGTTCCCACATTATTCTCTAAACCGCTATACCACCTGAACAAAAGGCTCTACCCAAGCTATCTCAGGTCCACTATCACAGTCAAATGCCTTTTTCCCACTGCTTGCAACTGTGAACTGCACTCTAGTTCACACCACCAGAATAATAGACATTTATTTCAGCAGAATCTGGGTCTGTCACAATCTTTTTGTTTGTTACAATGTCTTTACTCATTTTAAATAGTGACATTGCATTTATTTTAGAAATACATGTAGTTTCATGATATGTGGAAAGCTTGGGGTTAGCTTTGATAGCCTTAGCTTTCTATATGGCTTTCTCTGCTGTGTCTGCCCCCCACAGAATCATCTTGGGAACACACAGAGAGAGGGAGAGAGAGAGCAAGAGAGAGAGAGAAAGAGAGACTCTTCATTTTAAGCCTTTTAATCACTGCCACCAACAGCATGTGGCAAAGATTTTAGCATCCAGCATCTAATGGAACTAATGAGGTATTTATTTCTGAGGTTCATTTTGGCTGGCCCTGAATGCATGGGATGGGCCTTAAGAGGAAGGTGAAAAGAGAGAGCGAGGCAGAAAGAGGATGAGAGCGACATTTAGAGTGTGATGGAGAGACAAACAATGAGAGAAAGAGAGCACAGAGCTAAAGAGAGAGAAAAAAGAGAGGGAGAGAGAGAATGACAGACATGAGAGACAAAATGAGCGAAACAGATGGACAGAGATGGAGAGCGAAACAGAGGATGAGAGAGCTGAAGAAAGAGGGTGAGCAGAAAGAGAGCAGGAGAGAAAATGAAAAAGAAAGACAGGGAGAGACAAAATGAGAGAAACAGGTAGACAGAAATGGAGACTGAGTGAGAAGAATGAGAGAGATGGAGAAAGTGAGAGCAGAGAAGAGAGAGAGAAAGAGCTGACGGTGTGACTCGGGCTGGGATATCTGTGAGGACCGATGCAGGCAATCCACCGCCTCCCATTAGTTCAGGCTAACAAGGCCATGCATCACGTCCCTCCACAAACCTCCCAGAAGCACCTGAGTATGGTTTGATTTACAGCTCCACTCCGGAGGATGGCTATCAGACCCTCAGTACGGTCGTACCCTGGTCTGTGCGTAACGCTGCACTCCCTTTCAGAAAGCTATGCGCTCAAACCCCAGGAGGCCAGTGTGCTTTTGCCAGGGACCAAGGTACTTAATCTGGATTGTGTCTGTGAAAAATGGGATAAAAATATATGTCATACATATCAGTGGAAATATGAGAAATATCGGTGGGGTATCCAGAGGTGGTACTTTTTCTTAGTACAGTGACAAGCCCCAAGTTTGGGTGACTGTAGCCCTGTGGGCCCTACTGCAGGCAAGGGGATTTCAGTCAGTACAGCATCAACTGCATGATTGCATAATAGCCAGTATCCTCTGCTCATCTGTAACCTGTGTTGCATAAATGTTAGAGAGCTGGGCTTACAATTGAGAGGTCACCGTTTCAGGTCCCAGGCATTGCTCTGTCCCTGTAGCTTTGAGCTGAAGTGCCCCAGGAAATACCCAGCTGTGTTAGATGATACTGTGTTAACTTGTAAGCTGTGTACGTCTGTCTGGATAAGAGCGTCTGCAGAACTACCTTAAATCCAAATCTGCCTGCAGCAGCTGCGCAGATTTACTGCGTAAACCACGGAGCTCAGAGGGAAGATGGATTGAGGTTGGCAGCTGGCTGCATTTCAGAGGGTAAAAACGTACTGTTTTGCACAACCACACTTCAGTGAGATGTTAAATCAGTGAGATGGGCCTACAGATTGATATATGAAAGAAAAATAAGGAAGAAAAAAACTGTTTGTCAGTTACTGTAGGTCAGGATGTGTGCTGACAGAAAAATTATGAAATGTAAAGATGAAGAAATCTGAGAGACAGTGGAGGAGACCACAATGGCTGAGCCAGTAGGTTAACCAGGTACCGGATAAATTGGGAGCGTCATCACGGCACGCCACTGTCCGTTCCTCTCATGAGAGGCTTCCAGTCAGGGTCACACTGAGCAGTACAGTGAAATCAGAAATCCTCCTCCTGTCCCAAGAGTGCTGCTCTAACCAAGGGAAGGACGCCACACTAGAGGCACAGGCATCACTTACCTCCATAAATGTGTGCTGTGTGCTCAAGGTCTCACTCCTAGCATCACTATTTTTCACCATTAAATGTACCCGTTTAAAAATGAGTGTCAGACAGGTGAGAAGCTCATAGCTAAACAGCTATCTCCGAGAAATGTATTTGCAAATTTTTGCAGTTTGAATGACAAATAATTTCATGTTGTAATTGTAAGTAATGACTGCTGCTGTCGGTTGTGACACTATTACATTTTTAATCTTCTCTGCTCTGAGCATAACTTGCGGCTATCCAGAATGACTGCTCGATGCAGTTTAGTGTAATGAGGTCTAGGCATGAAGGGTAGACCAATGGGCCATGTGGATGAGCCAGATATTGTGACATCACAAATGGGTGGAGCCACCACTAGCTGTTAATATTGACTTGTTTCAACCAATCAAAAACTCTGTTTCAATAAAACAGAGTAACTGGGAATGAATTATTCAGGGTACAATGCCCAGGGCAGCAGTGTAGTATAATGATTTGGAAGCTCAGCTCCATAAAAAGATGTTTTGTAAAAGTAGAAGCTATGTAAATCACTTTGGTTAAGGGCGTTACCTGAGATGTGATGTCATGTATGTTAGCTCCACCCATTTTGGTGACACGACCATTCTCCCATTCATTTGCTCCAGTCTTTAATGACTAGCAGTGTGGTCAGCAGTCATTCATGGTAATTTGGCATCCCGGCTGGGAATGAGGGTTTTATGTAGGTTCATGGATATGAACGTGACCTGATCTGCTCTGTGATAGTCATGGCCCGAAGCAATGCTTCCTTACCCCTCCCCTGCACCCACTCGCAAAGCCACAGAGCTTTTGGCATAGCGCTGAAAGCAGCTCTGTGTTATGCATGTAATGTACTTTAGGCAATTACAAGCCCTGGAATGCATCAGACTTTAGGGGACAGATGGATGAGACTTTCTTCACAGGCAAAGATTTAATTGAAAAGGGAGAAACGTGCGCCATACTCAACCTGTTATATTCAAAAGACAGACTGCACAGTGTGTAGAACATGGAGACACGAGTTGAAGTCAAAATTTTTCATCATCATTGTTTTTCTTGTTATTATTATTATTATTATTATTATTATTATTATTTTTATTATTGGCCCAAAGTGAGCATTTATAATGTGTCAATCTTACATATTCATCCATTTGCAATGACCAATATACTACCCCATTAAAAGTGGTAAAGCATTAAAAGTTACAAAACATTAATAGTTTGACAAGGGCAGCTATGTGTACTTATAACAATTGTTTTGATGCATGACAAAAATGTGTTATGACTAACATATAACACCCATATATAACACCTACCCTGAGGTCTATCATTTGCCCAGATGAAAAATGATCATACATACATGATTTTATATAAATATGAGAATTATGTTCTATAGATAATATGTATAGTACTATCCAAATGGGCTTAGCTGTTCTGGCTAACTGAATTAGCAGCACCTATGAATCCATTAGAAATCTGGAGTTCAGCCATGCCCTCACATGACCTGTGTGTTCAGCTGTGACATTTTCTGCCTGCCAACTTGTTACCCTTTCCTGTTACTTCTCTAGTGCATTTTTTTCTTCTCCCTTCTTCTTCTTTTTCTTCTTCTTCTTTTCCTTTTTTCCAAATAACATTACCCCTGAGAGCATCGTCGACACAGTCCATTCAGCTGCAGCGGATTGAATTAGCCACGGCACAAGTGGATTCTTGCGGCTCCCTATTGGTGATCCACAAAAAACGCATTACGCCCTACCCGGGGAAACACAGTCCCAGGAGCCGATTTCTCACTGTCCCTCCTCCGGGGAGAGAGAGATAATCCCAAACGTGACTAGACGCCATGGAAGGCGTCTGGTCCTCGAAAGCAGCAAGCCATAGTTCGATTGTAATAAGAAATGGACAGATCAGGGCGGAGTACGCTTTGATCTCTTAAAAAAAAAAAAAAAACTATTGCATGTAAACACGACGTGATCAGCGGGGACTGGAGACGTATCACAGACATCGTAAAAAAAAAAAAAAAAAAAAAGAAAAACGCGCATTGCAGAATGAGAGTGGTGTAATGAGATTGGGATCTGAGGACAATGCTTATTTTCTGCCTGACTGAGGCCCCCACTGCGAAAGCGTCATCTACAGAACGGTGCCATTGGGTGGGGGAGAGAGGCGGGGGGTTGGGAGATGGGTTGACATAAGTAATACTGAACTCTTTCCCTCAACTCCACACGAGCATCTTGAGCATGAAGTGGATGGCTTGTGATTACTCAGCATATGGCAGGGCTCTTGCCATTAAACTGCTAAAGTGCATTCCTGCCTTTTTTTTAAAACCCCGTTAAATACAGTCATGTGGAATGTGATCATTACTAAATATAATAGGGGTACATGTTGTTCAGTAATTAGTATATGTTGAGTGGTAGATTTTTGGGGATCTGTCTCTTAAGGGTGACGTTTCCCCTTCTTAGAGAGCTGTTTGACATGTAAGGAGGATAAACTGTCGGGCTGCTCTTTTCCTCTTATGCTCTGCTCTGATTTTTTGATAGTATAGTGCAGTATGACCAGTACAGGCAGCAGGTTCAGTTCCAAAGTATGGCGTTGCTGTTACACCCTTTACCAACATAATTCCTGAATTGATTTAGGAAAGAATCCACCTGTATAAATTATGTAAACTATGTAAAAAAAATGTCTTTGTGAAATGTGAAATTAAACATCTGTCTAAAAAATGTATGGCAATACACACATACATTGGTCATCTTAACTGTGTTCCTGCTGTTAAGCCTGAAGGAAAATGTAGTCTTTGTTATATTAACAGAATCACTGAATTTCTCAGCAAAATGTCTCACTCAAGGTTCACCTCCAACAAACATCTTTCTCTCCTCAGTAGTCCTGACAGCAAGAGGCTAACAAATAAAAAAATGACAGTGAATTTGGGCCAATTTTATTTATTGCAGAACAGCCAAACATGTGGACACTGCTGCTCACAGTGGCTTCCGGCTCTTCTGTGCCTTTATGAACACTTCCTCTTATAAAGGGCATTAAATCTGACTGTCCCCCATAGGAACCAATAAAACCATAGCCTGTCATGTAAGTTATCAAGCTTACAGTAAAACCCACCAATAAGACCAGACAGAGCAGAAAATAAAATGCCCCTAAATAGAACAGTCCAGGGTTACCGTAAGGACAGTGTACCGTTACATGGGGCCTGAGCACTAATTGCTTTTCGTTGTATTCGGTTTGAGCTGCCAGCGTCGCAGTTAAACACCTGTCCGTAATCTTCCTTCTTGAAACAGTAGCATGGTGCAGGCCGGATTTCGCGTGCACGGTCTCGACGGCGGATCGCTTGTGATGTGAGCAGTTATTGCAGCCCTTTCTCAGAGCGCTGTCTCCGAGGAGGGCCAGAGAGCTTTGCTCAGGACGGGCGTTTGATGAATGGCCCTTATCGGAGGCAATCAGAAATTACAGATGGCTCCTTCAGGAGTCGATGCTCTGGCTCCAGGGACCCTCCCGGGACTCTGCACTCTCCCAGCGGGCACGGAACCAGCTGTTCAAGAGCCTATCGGGTTCGCGCCGTTCACGTCCCTAATCGCTGACGGCAGGCGATGGGGAAGAGAGGCGGGTTGGTTTCGTGCTCCAAGCTGCCACTTTCAAAGGCGGGACACGGTTGTGGCAGGTGCAAACTGCCACCCACAGGAAGCCCTGGTGACGTTCTATGTCATGTGGTGCTGTCAACCGGGCAGTCAGCTCAAGGGCAAACCTCCGTGGTTAGGACAGAAGCAACATGATAAAATTCACAAAAAGGGCTTCAGAATTTTTGTCTTCCATCGTTTATACTTTTGACGGGGTTAAAGTTCAAGGGTCGAGGTCAGGGTTCAGAGAGGGGAGGAGGGAAGGGGCCAATCGTCCACATGAAGGCATGTCATGGAGTTAATCAGACCCTTGTCTTTCTCTGACCTCCTTGGCCCTGTGTACACCTGCCCTCTTGTTGGCAGGCCTCATAACCAATTAAAATGAGTAAAGATGCGCAGAAGGACCTGAATAAAACATCGGCAGGATTTAATCTAGAGAGGGCATCTGGAAGCGGTTTTCAGACGAGCACTCGCCAGGCACCATCAACAGTTTATTAATTCACCACACACATGTCTTCATGTTAATGACAGCCCGACAAGGATGAGCAGGGCAAACCCTTTGTTATAATCAAAGTGTTGCTATTCATGACGTTTCTTAATTACTGGACTTTTCAGCGGTGTGCGTTGCATAGAATGTCAATTGCAGGGGGAGGCAGGGACGTATCCCCTGCCAAATTTATATCTCGTTAAGCACAGCACGGAATCTGAGAGGAAGCTTTGTTTGTGCTGATGGGTGTGTGTGTTTGTGTGTGTTTGTGTGTGTGCATGTATGTTGGTTTGTAGCAACCATGTGCATTGTTGAGCATGCATCGTCCTTTTTTGCTGTGGGTTTGAGAACGCTGGATTTTGGTGTGTGTGTGCATGTGTGTGTGTATATATATGTGTGTGTGAGTGTGTGTGGGCATGTGTCTGTGTGTATATGTGTGTGTGAGTATGCATGGTGTTTTTGATGTGTGTGTGGGAGGTGTATGCAGCTATGATCTGTGACAGATTATGTTCGACCGCAATACCTTCATCAGGAATACTTCTGATCTGTTACGTTCATTGATCACTGCAGATGTATTCCACCTTCAATTATTTCCCACGTCATGGCATATGTCATGAGTGAAACCAGCTTTTCAACAAAATACATAATGGCCATATAAACAGATGTATGTTGGGAGATACAAATTACGTGGCTAACTACCCACAACAGTACCAACTCTACTCATACGTGACTTCTGAAATGTGACAAAAGAAAGATTATCATTTCAACTTCTTTATTTGTGCAATCAAACTAATGGTCACTCTGATAGCTATCACTCTGTTAGCTAGCTAGCTACTGTGGTTACTAAAATAGCATGCTAAATCAATAGCTGGTTAACTTGCTGGCTACCATTCAAAGGCATTGTTGGTGCGTTCCTGACCTCCACTGTAACACCTGTATTCTCCAAGCCAGTTTTTTACTCAAACTCATATCTCAAACTCAAAATATCTCTGAGTATCTTACCGCAGGGGTGTAACTATTCCAACTATGTATTCCTAGTGCTTCGATGTCACTGCTCTCCCATTTCCATTTTATTTATTTGTACTAAATCAGGAGGTGAAACTGGCTAGCAGGGTCCTTTAAACTCCAGATTAAATCAAGACAAGGTCCTCCGGCTCTTTTAATTATTCATGGTACATCAAAAACACATACATATTTCTCCTCTGAGGTCTTATAGCAGAGCAATTCTAGCTTCTGCCAGAAATTTACATAATATTTCATCCACATTGATAAGATATTGGCCACATGACATCACAATGGAGGGAGGGGCAGTGCCCAAAGGGTGTTTCCTGAGCCTTATTAGCTTAAATGAGGAAGAGACACTGAACTACTGAGATTTTGCTTAATTGGATAGAAAATATCATCTTTCTATTGTGTTAATATCGTCTTAATTGGTTTTAACTTTCATTAGCTTGGCATATCTTGCAGTGGGAATATTGCCTTAAAAATCTACCCAGAATGCAATGCATTGGATTTTTTTTACTCTACCCCTCCCCCCTCTCTCTTCCACATTTAGCAGGGCCAGAGCATTTCTGACCTAGAGACAGGAGAGATGCAAAGAGAGGGTGGAGAGATGGAATTCTCTGGGTAGCTATCGCTTTGTGTTGAGAAGAAGGTGGTTATTCATAGATGAAATCTGATCAATAAAAAAAGGTTTTTAGGTAAAAATGATGGAATATAAAACCCACAGGCAGCATGTTCATCTGCCCTGGCTGTGTTTGAAATAGCGGTCAGGAATCTGACACTGGAATCACAGGTGTACCTCTGCCATTCTGAGACCAGTGTTTAACTGCAGTTTGAATCTCATTACTGTCAGACAGTAATGTGAACACTGTGCGCTGGACTGAGTGTGATCAGGTGGACACTACCAGCTCCATACCACAGACACACATGATCCAACTGCATGCAGTCAGGGCAAAAGAGAGCGGGGACATGAAAAATTCATGTTCACTAGAGATGTGACATCTTAACAGCAGCTTTTATGCTTCTTTTTTTACAGTTCCTTTCTCTACATTCTCACTGACCTCTGTAAAATAAAAAAATAGAACATGTTTACTAACTTTTGTGGACCCTTGCTATGATGTCTACATCCATTCAAGATTTGGATCGGATATTTGTGTGAAAAAGCCATAGCTTGCTGAACAATAATAATAACAATAATAATAATAATAATAACTCAAACAGTTAACTTCCATGATGTGTATTGTTAATGCTGACAACTAACTAAACTATAAAGTGTCCCCTCCAGGCATTGTTCCACCTCCTAGTCCCAATGTCTCTCCGCTGGCCCCGCAGCGCTGGAATGCACTCTTCACTGATGTCAGAACAGCCAAACCACTGACTGCATTCTGACGCAGACTCACCTCTTCAGTCTGGCCCACAATTCCTTTTAAGGTCCAGAATAGGTTTTGTTATGACTTAGACTAACATAGTCTATTTGCAGTGATACTTATGTACTTTCTGCTCTTAGAAATGTGGTTTCCTAAGGTCTGGCACAATTACTTATATAATCAGACAGATGCACTTACATGCCCATAAGTGCATCTACCCAGTTACATGAGTAATAGTGCTAGACCTTAGGTAACCACATATACTGCTCTGGATAAGAGCATTGTGAAATGAATGTAATGTAATGTATTAGAATATCTATTTTATCATGCTATGTTACAGCCCTAGTATTTTGATACATAACCATTAGCATCAAGAAGAATATGGTATTCACAACAGACCAGCAGATACATATAGCCACAGTATTTTTCTTATACAAGAATAATGCAAAGAGCACTGGACTGGAAAAAACTGCACACTCAGAAATTACACTAGCTGGGCTTAAAGTATGTACACAGGCTTTGTATATGTCCTCATGAAAGCCAAGCTACGGTGAAGGAAATTAGAGGAATTTACAATAACATTCTTCAGTGTATCAGTCTCAGTTCACACGAGAAAACAGAGCTCAATGACAGTCTTCTCACCACATCAAAGGTCAAAGGAAGGGCCTTTTTAGAAAGCAGGCTCGCTTCTGAGCTTCCCATCTCTGTCAGAGGCCATCAAGGTTATTATCTAAGTCATACCATGACAGGAGCGGCAGGCTAATTTCACTGCAAGCGCTCAGACCCCTAACATGGAGTCTCTCCGGCACTCAGCTCAATGTTTAATCGGCAGCTCGGACCCAACGCAACACAGGACCGTGATTTTTATCTCTTAGATAGCTAAATTATTCATAAGGCAAATCCTGATTAATTTATGCAGATCCATTTTATCAGAATGAGCATTAAATGAATTATTAAAATTGGCCTGTTGATAATTAAGGCATCCCTGTACATATTAAACAGATGTGGTGGAAGGCAGACTGGCATTTCCCATAGATGAAATACCTTTTTTTTTCTGGATACAACAACAAGCTAATACGTAAAATAAATAAAAATAAATACACAATCTTTTCATTGTCTCGAGTTGTTATTCTACATGTGTTTTGTTGTTGCTGCTGTTGTTGTCTGTGCTATCACTCAGTATTCTTCCCATGTCATTTTCAATTAACATCAAGTTTGTTGCTGGACAGCAAACAACATCATTACTGCACTAACTTTCTTAGTATGCAAGAGGACAACTGATAGGTTGACAGGATTCAAAAAGGCTAATGTATCAGTAAGATAGGAGACAGAGCTGTGAATTTAACAGTCAGATAGGAGAAACAATGAACAGATTTCATTTTTCAAATATGACATTTCAAAAGTTTTGAAAAGTTCTGAAGAGAAATAAATAGACCGTTAAGGAATTGAACATATAAAATGTTTTACTAATTTATAACCTTCATGCTTATTTATATAAAATCATCCCTTCATACCCAGCTTCATGTCCCTCCAGATGCTTTATTTCATGTTTATATCCAGCAGAAAGTTTTGAAATATGAATGAAAGCCATAAAATGTTTGCTATAAATGTATAAACATTTTAGTCTTCTTTTTTTTTCCTTGCGGAAACATTTTCTCATTGTATGCAAGGAGACGTTTGGAAACTACAGTGTGAAGGATGTAAAATTACCTGTTCTGGTGCTGGACAGATCCCTGGTGGTATTAAATAAAACAGCCATTGTGTCTCCACAGTCCTACATATTCTCAGAGAGAGCAGAGTCTATTCATGAGACCAAATTATGTGAAATTAGATGGGATCGCTGTCGGAAAACATTTACTCGTCAATGAAAACCGCTGATCAGATATAGTGTTAACCATCCTATCAACTTAAATGTAAGAAGCAAAAATGAAATCACTTAACCGTATGATTTTTGCCCCCACCCCCACCAACCAACTCCCGCCCCAAGCCTTAGGCAAGGATTCAAATGACTGGCAACAATTAAGGACTTAAAATAACCCCATGAATCTTTAAATGTTTTAATATCATGGTAATTATCCCAATCTTTGCAAATGACATCTTAGTTTTTCATTCATCCTCCTTGTGTAAAAGTAAAAGCACAGAGTAAGCAGTGACTTGGCCTAACCATAAGAGGGCAGAATACTTGTCCTGCACGGGCACTAACTTGTCCTCTGTCCCAATCGCTATAATAAATCGTTGCGATTCAGAGCCAAAAACCACACAATCGTCTCTGCCCATCGATCTACAGAAAAGCGATTCGTGTTTATCCAACGTTCACTTTGAGGAGCAACACTTTCCATTCCTAAAGCAGCAAAATAATTCAGTGGGCTGGGTGTGTGGGGAATAGAGGAGCCCACAAGAAATCAGCAGGCCTTATATAAATAGCCTGATTAATCTCCTGCTCCTTAGTATTCTCAGAGTGGCTGCACCTCCTCCGCTGCAGGCAGGATGAGGAAGCCGGGCACAGGGGACTCGAGGTGGACCCCTTTCCCTCCGAAACGGTTCCTCTCGGAGCCCTGGCTCTCTCCCTGGCACACTTACGGGAGAGAGCGAATCCATTCTGCTGTCTCCAGTCCCCCCCGTGTTACTCGTGGCTTAAACCCCCCGCGGGCCCCATTACTTAGATATAACTGAAATGGTGACAATTCTCAAATAACACATTTTTTTAAAGGCCTGAATTCTGTTAATATTAGTTTTTTTTTGTCTTCATGAATATAGTTTGGCATCTTAACATTTTTTGTCTAAATTTATGGGAGGAAAAAATAGTTTTGCACAATAAGTTTGGTAAATTTACTGCCATTGACAAGTGTTTGTGGAGCAGTTGGCTGCTGAACAGGAAGTGTCTGCTGGCAGGGCAACGTTCCGGAACAGCTCTCCAGCCCTGTCGTCACATGAAACCAACACTGTGGTCACCAACATACCCTGACCGCCACTCCCCCACCCTCTCCTCCCACCCCCATCTCCACTCTCACTCCACAGTCTCTCTGTGAAAAGAGCAGTCTTTGATCTCCAAGCCGCGTGAGTTTCTAAACTGAGATCAAGGGTGGCAGGTTACCTTGAAATGCACAGTACCGAGAGCCACAGATCCCACCGACCATAGAAAAAGTATTTGTTGCATTTTGAAAGACAGGGATTTGACCTCTCTTTGAAGTATCAGATCTCGTCCTTTTTTTTTTTTTTGTCCTGTGAAACAGGAGATGCAGTGAAAGGCTCAGTAATAAAGACATTAATCCAGTGTTGTCCAGTTTCTCATCTACGGTACAGCGGAGTTTAATCACATTGAGCTCTCAGGCGCAGTGTCTGAATGCTGTAGTAATTCTCTTACGGCAGGGATAAACAACCTTGTTTAGAACGAGACCAACTATAAATACAGGAGAGGAGTAATGTCTGTCATTTTCAAAACTGACATCGGTGACAACAGCTATACATCCACACGTTTCGCTTGCTAACTTGATGGCTTGGGGGAGGTGGGGCGGGATTCTCAATCTCGCTAAAAACGAAATGGGGGCTGAAGGTACAATGCTGCCACTGGAAGACATAGAATTTTCCCCTGTGCCTTGTTAACTTTTACAGGTTTGTCAGTTTATTTATACTTTCCCACCGGGTCCTGCGTGGTTAAAATTTCCTACCCAAATCACCATGGAAACAGCAGTTGGAGTTGTCCCTGTGGATCTTTTTTTAACATAGCCGCTGAATAATAAATATGTAAGTTTCAAACTTTATGACCTCGCTGTCTATCGGTCCGGGTTAACATTAGGAAAACGAAGAAAGCAGAAACACATATCAATGAGGAGAGGGGAATAGAGCTTAATTTTCTTGTGGATAGGGGTGACAGCAGACTCATTAAAAAGATAAACGATGCCATTAAGATAGAAACAATAAATAGCGAGGTGAGGAAAGCTATAATTGTACCTAATAAGTAAGGAACAATCTTGAATTTTTAGACACAGAGAAAAAAAAAACAACAAAATAAGAATAAATATGTTCTGTGAAGGTTCTCTCACATTTTAAAGATAGAAATGCCATAAAGTCTAAACTAAGGACACAACAGCTCCCACCCCCTGGTGTGTGAATAGGAGAAAAAGACCCTGGAAATGAGGAGTGAAATTAATATCACTGTTGTTGTGTCCACAGAACAGCACAGTAGTCAAGGGTACACTCACATATATAGAGTATATCTACATAAGCTTCTACAAACCAGTATCAGGAAAAAATAGTTGCTTCACTTTTGAAGGAACAAGTAATTCATTTAATCCTATGGCTGACAAATTCTGAGAGGACTCGGTTTTGCAAATCTAACACTGTGTGTGTTAAATGCAACACTTTGCCAGTGTTGAGTTCCCAATAATATGTGGGTGTTGTGCTGCCTGCGCTGTTGCTGATGGAAGTTAACCATTTAAGGGTGACGTTCAATCAAAAGATACCACTCTAAACATTTAAATAACAGAACTCCATTTTATAGTGTAATCAGTATCTCATTGGTACCACAGGCCGGTGGCATGTACTCTTTCATGAGCACCACACAGAAATTTAAGGGTTATAGTATTTTGTAAAAAAAAAAAAAAAATTACATTTTGTCCTTCTTATACCTGTGCAATGAGTTTGGTGCATACTATTCTCAGGTACAAACATCAATCTATTTGGGAAAAATGTTTGGCAAGCCATGTTTTTCCACTGAGTAGGGTGACAAAACTTTATTCTATTATTATTCTTAGAATGAGTTAAACTTTCCGAAAGTACACAACAACACAGTAATGGAAATTCATGACGTGCGTGCATCTTTGCTGTCAGGCATCCCAGAATGCCCTGTGGCTCTCGTTACCAACTTTGGCTGAAATACATCTATGGTGTTTTATTGCAGTGCTTGAAATAAACACTTGGGATGTTGTACAGCACTGCCTGGTAAACATCCATGTAACTGTGACTTTAGCGGCTAAACCTCAATGCTCTATGTGATCATTACATGATGGGAGGGATCACTGATTTTGCAGCCATTTGGTTTCTCAGAAAACTTGATTTTCTGGGGTTTTACCAAGCCAAAGACTGTGTACAGTCTTCTGCACTGATTCATTTAACTGTAACTGCAGTGCCAATTTTCTTTAACCTTGACAGGCATATTTCCTCAAAAAATGTTAAGCACTATCCATTGTTGCACTTTCTTTTCACTCCTAACATAGAAAGATAACAAAACATTTAAAAAAAAAAAAGCTGAGGAGTGTGACTGAGTGTGTGCATGTCTGCTTGTGTGTGTATGTACACATTCTTATGCATGAACATGTTTGTATGTAAAAACGTGTGTAACTCTGCCATATTCCTTGTCGGTTATACTGAGTTATTTAGTAATAATAATAAGTTCATAATAATTTGATGCTTCTAATCAGAGTTTCAAGGTGTTTCACTCAGGTAATGCATGAGCTAAGGACATATGCCTATTTAGTGCTCTGTTTGCTGGAAGATAGCTTTATTGTCCATATGACATTCAATTAAAAAAAAAAATGTTTTTCTTTCGTAGTGAAGCAAAATATTGAATTGACTCACATAAATGAAATATGCTTTTCTTGCTCAATTTTCTTTTACAAACTGCATTAAAGTAAGGCTGAATAGAGGCCCTCTCTAGGTCATTCCATGTGCTCAAAAGAGATGGACTAATACATAAAAGGATGATTGAAAAAGCCAATTTAAAGTGTAAATCACTTTGCGCAAGAAGGAATTAACATGACACACCAAAACAAAACAGACAAGGACACTGCACTTGACACCAGGTAGGTGTTTCCCCCTAAAGCAGAGAGCTTTAGATCCAGATTCACCACATTATCTTGCCATTTTCTGCACTCTCCGATGTCTGTGCAGCCCATTTAATCCTTTCCTATTCACACATGCATACACGCAAAAACACATAACTCCTTAAATAAATAGCCTGACTCGGTGGCTGCCTTCTGTCCGGAGACAAAAGGCAGGCAGTGCTAACAGTGAAAGCGAGGGGTAAACACATTCAGCCTCCCTGCAGAAATGCATTATATTTTCCTGTGCACCGCTCTGCGGTGACAGGCCCTTCCTGTAAGTCGGGCTGGGCCTCATTTCCATTCCCTGGGACTCTGCCCAACTCCCTCTCTCTCTCTCGCACAAAAAAAGAAGGCAGTTAAACCCCCAGCAAATGCAATTTGTAATACAAGTAATTTTGTATAAAACCCTGAAGCCAAACTGGCCGTCCGGCTGTGCTCATTGGCTGTGTAGCCATTAACTCCCCCGCCCCGCCCTCCCGCCTCTGCAATCAGCCACCACTGACCGAGGGCCGGGGTCCCATCTCTCTGAAAACGTGCCCCTCCTCGGGCACAGGAACCGGGCACCGCCATCACATCACATCTCCACACAAGCATCAATCATATCTCCATGGCATCTGTCCCCCTGGCAACGGCAGGTCACTGAAAGTAGGGTGATAGAGTTCTAAATGCCTGAGATTGTCTTGAGGTTGGCTGGGGGGCAGTGAATGTAATTCTGTGCCTGAATGTGATGTCTCTCTCTGGATTTTCTGGGGAGACTAATTTTATTCATTGCTGTATTTATGCTTCTTGTGTGCTTTTGGCTACTATCTGGGGAAAGTCTGCCTCTCCCCCATTTGCAATTTGCAAGAAAAGGCACGCTGCAGTTTCACCCAGACTGCCGTATTTTTTTTAAACCTCCCATTTAGGTTCATGGACAAAACCGGGGGACTTTCAATTTCCCTCTTGAGTCAGTAGAAGGGGCATTTATTTACTCTGTTTATGGATAGTGAAGTAGTGCTGCAGTTTTTTGTGCTTTTAGCTGCAGTATACTCCAGGATGAAGTCCAGCAACAATGAACCCCACCTACAATTGCCACAGTTACCACAGCCACCAGCTCAGGCACCGTGTGAGGAAACACAATGGCTTCAATTCATAAGGAAATGAAAATACATAATGATGAGAAACGTTTATTCAACGTATCTACACTTACCATTTACCCAAAGTCTGTTAGGTAATAGCACACCCTAGTCCCAGATAGCTAGACAGCCTGCTGGTTTTTCTTGTTACATAGCGCTTAATTGTTAAAGCACTTCCCCCGTAGCAGTTATAACACCACTAATTAGCCTTTATAACACAGTTAATTACACAGTTATCTCACTATGCCTTGTTACTTGGGTCTAAATTGATAGCTATTTTTGAACAAAATCGACACACCCTGTAGTTCTCAAGGAACAGAGTTGATCACCTTAGTTCTGAGAGAGTCCAGCACTGTCTTTCAAAACGTGATGGAGCAGAGGCAGGCTAAGTATGAATAACCAGGCTAATACACAGAGGCTAATACACAGTGTTGGATGCCTTCAGGGAGAATCCAAGCTATCACTTTACATATAGAGGCATTTATTACAGCTTTAATAAATCAATATTAACTTCATTACACTTCCTGTAAAAACACATAACCGTCTTTTAATAACAATATTAATCATATCTTGCATAGCATTAACTGCTACTAATATGATTATATTTTGGTAGTGGGCCAGGGTTTCTAGATTGATAGTTTCTACAAAAGGTTGCAGTCAGCTCTGTTGCTATGTTACATACGATCCCACAGTGCATGTTTTAACCTTGAGTGAATAATTCTTAAACTGGCAACCCCAGAGCTCCATAATAAAGCATATTTTTACTAAGATTTATTCATGTTCAGTAACCACAATCAATGCATTACTAATTATTCAGTTAAGTCAGTTAATCATTCATTAAGTATTGATAACTGGCATCATAGTCTAAAGAATATGGCCACGTTATTGAGATTTGGAGCACTAAGCCAGACATGGAAAACCCCAAGAGAGAAATGGCACTCTCTGATACAGACTCATTATCCAGCGCCAGCTCTATATGATATTCCCAGTCCTCAATCGTGATAAAAAATCGTGACCTACAGCTCTGTGCTATTTCTTCCTCCGCACTTGGCTCAACAGATGTGTTTGAGATTTCATTCCTTCAAGCCAGCATTCAAACTCAAGTGTACAGCTGAGTGTCTTTTATAAATGATTTAATTATCGGGCCTAGACCCCCTTACACCGTGGGACAGCTCCTTCTTTCTGATTGAATTTCGGGCTTTACAGTTAGAAAAGACCCATAGGGGAGTTTCTCTCAATCACTACAGTTAATAGCATGCTCAACCCAATTCTTTGTATAACAGATGTAAAAAAAAAAAAAAAAAGGATAGCATGCTACTTCAAGCAAAGCCATGCAGTCTATTCACTTTAAGCTTCTGTAGCAAGCTTTTCGATTCGCTACGTTTGAGTATCGTGCAGCGCAGTTGTGAGATGATGTAGCCTGCCAGGGGAGATCAGATCGCCCATGGCGATATCTGAATCTCTCCCTCTCTCGCTACCTTTACATTTGCTCTGTGCGTTCTGTTTCCTTTTAAAAAATACATACAGTACATATCGCTCGCGCACTGCTCATCCATGCAGATCCAAACAGCATACTCACAGCTGGACTCTGTCCTGAAGCTGACTGCTGTGACAGAGCTTCATTAAATTCCACAACAGCCCCGAAGCTACGGCGTTCACCTAACCTGTGCGCAGCCTCTGCGGAAACTGTTGACATTTTTACCCTTAATTCAGGTGTAAGCCATTAATATTCTAGACGTTATGAGGACACTGCTTCCAGGCTTCCAGGCCTGCCTTCACAGTCAACTTCCATTTTCGTTTCTTTATCCCTCGTGCTCAGCTGTTTTGGTGGTTTTTTGGTATGGATCACATTTTGGCTCGGGAAATGATGTGAGCAGATATCCACACCGATATTTTGCTTGTTGCAGACAGTGCCAGAATGGTTTATCCTTATACAGCTTGCATTCTTACTGACTATCCATTTACACAGTTGGGTATTTCCACAAGCAATTCAGGTGAAGTACATGACTCAAGGGTACAACAGTGCCCTACCAAGGAATCGAATCAGCAACCCCTTAGTTATTCCCTGACCATTATATTACACTTTAACCCTCCATATACTTCAAGCTTAATCTTTATGTTCTCAGAATACGCACTCATCTTGGGTGATTTGCAGATGTTCTGCTTTATTCTTCATTTATATGGCTGCGTATTTACTGAGGCAATTTCAGTCAAGTGCCTAGCTTGAGGGTGCAGGTCTAGTGGCCGACCTGGAAATGGCACCGCTAACCTTCCGATTACAAACCTTATTTCCACATCCACCATAGCACGCCACCATGCTGTTAGCATCCTAGCTGTGTTTTCTAAAACACAGGCTGCTCCTGTAGCACTGCTGAATCAACAAATGCAGGGGGGAGTCAAATGGAACATCTCAAAAGGGAAGCATAGCGTAGAGGATAAAAACAACATGCATAAGGAAATTACCTCCCAGAATCCCCTGGGCCTCTCCAAACAAACACAGTAGGATGCAGCAAATGCAATGAAAAAAAAAATATGAGATGCAGATCATGAGCTAAAGGACAGCTGTTTCAAAAGTGTATTCGTCTGAAAGGTGACGCAGGTAGCGTTTCATTCATCTGAGAGGTGATCTAAGTGGAGCCCCGCACAGAGAGGATTTCTGAAGCAGTGAGAACAGAAACTCTGCCCCTAGTCTCAGAGATTCTCTCATAGAGAGCACAAGCCAGTCACCTGTGATGCAGATCTGCTCTAGGCTCTGCGCCACTCTGCCTCTGTCCTCCTCAATAGCCTTGTCTGAGGTCATAGGGGCCCGAGGAGCAGACAGTCCCAGCGGCTTTTCAGCAGCTTTACTCAGTGAGCACCTTGGTCAACTGCTGCATCGTTCGCGAGCGTAATTTCCATCTGTCTATGCTCCAGACTGTGGCGTATAAAAATCTGAACAGTTGAAAAAATGTTGCTTTGTGGGTTCGTTGTTTTTTTCTATATCTGCTTGAGACAGAAGTCCATTCCGTGCGCCAAATATGCCCAAATAGTAAATGTGATTTGTATTCGGAGACCATGGGGGTGGGGATCCTGTCAAAGAATTTTTTCCCAGCATGTTTTAAATTGAATGGGCGACCTTTTGCTTTAATTTGCATGGAAGGTGGCTGGGTTTGCAATATGCATGGGGATCCTTACATAAGGCCTTCAATTGGATCCCCTTTGTTCTCTGTGATTGCTTTGGGAGATTAGCGCGGTGGTTCACGGCTGATACGATCATTCCCAGAAAAGCTGCCATTCACAGAACTGCTCAGGCCTTCTGTCTTATTCCTCTCCGCCTGAACCTTCCAGCTCCTCTCTCAAAACACGCTTTGGGTGAAGGAGTCACATGGTATGCCTCCTGTTCCTATTTATTCCTCCTATTATTATTATTATTATTATTATGAATAATATGTGAGTTGTTTGTGTGTTTGCTATTATATCCTATTTCGTTTTGAGTATTTAGTGTTGTACTGGTAGTAGACACATAATCAATAAATGATTGATTGAAGCAGATAAACCTGCTAAAAAAACATGTTTTTGGTGTATTTACATGCCCTGCAGTGGAGTGTGGAATATGGTTCTGATGGATGCTGGTAGCAAACCACACAACGGGACAAAGAGCTTGAAGAGTGACACAGTGACTGAGACTCTGCCGGTGAGCTGCAGACTGCAAAGGAAAAGCAGCCAGTGCTGTCTGCACTGCTTTGAGTCAACACAGTTTACAGCAGTGATGAGATGGGCCTACCGATTCTGAGTGGTGTGAAAATGGGAAAATTGGAGGGAGAAAAACATGGTTAAATTATGTTTTTTTTTATGTTTTTTTTTATAGCCTCAGAATATCGAGAGTGAGGACTTTTGCTGAAGGGCTCTCAGAGCTCAGAAGTCAAGGCTTTGGGGACAGAGGGACTGCGTCCACGGCAACGGAGGCTGCAGAGTCTCCTGGACCGTGTTCAGGAAAGGGATAAACTGCACCCAACGTAACAGCTGAGGGCTAATCCGGCCGCCTTTTCTGGCAGCGGGTTTTGAGAATTCAAAAGTCAGAAAGATGAAAGCACCCAAGAGGGAAATTGGGACGTTTTCACAACCCCATGTAGCCCCACTGGTCCTACAATGTAATCAGGGCTATCTGCGCCATGATCACACTCAGGAACACAAAGGTAATTCCCAAGCTCAAAGTGTTCCATCTCACGCTGTCATGGGGTTTCAACTTTCAACACGCAGAACTCTTATTATTAAGTGTGTTTCTATTATTACTTTCTGCCAGAATTCAAATGTCAAGAAAGGAACACAGCGATCTGAGGAATTGAGAGAATGCTTAATAGAACTACACTATTAATGTTCAGATGAGTAGGAAAAGAAAGAATGTTTTTTTTAAAACTACACTCAGTGGTTGCAATTCTTCATCTGTATTTGAACTCTTCTCAAGGATAAATTCACTGAAGTGAACAAAAATACTTGTTCCCAAAAATCTGCAAAACACAGTTGAAGGAGAAATGTGACCTGGGAACAGTAAATAACTGAGATATTGCTCTGCTGCTACTCTTTGACACACTAAAGCACCCATAATCTCTGGGAGGAAGCAGTAGGATCAGGGTATGGGTGGGTGGGATGGTACCGCATATTCATGGAAAAGGCTTCACTAACGCTCATGGGCAGACAGTGTCTTATTATGTAAGCACCCTCTGCTCTACTCCCCCACCCTACCCCACCCCACCCCCAGTGCCCAGTCTCTCCCCCAGCCAACCAGCCACGGTGCCTGTTAATCTCCTCGAAGGTACAGTGGCACCCCCCAGCAGGACAGTGGGACTGCCAGGGCTTTGGAGAATTGGAGGCCCAGGGGGGGTTTGTGTCGCAGATAACGCCATTTTAAAAACCAGCCAGCACCTCCACTTGCACGCAGTCCACACTCAGAGCTCAGTGGATGTGGCGGAGGATGAGGAAAGATGAGAGGCAGCAAGGTTTGGGAGGGGCGCATAGGTGCTCTTGGCATCTTTGGAAGTTGCATAATCCCCCAAAAGGTGCTATCCTCTCTATGACTAGTCAAAGGGTCTCACATGGAAAGGTCAGTAACCACTGCCAAGAAGTTAACCATCTAAAGTATATAACAGAAAACTGAACAATGCAATTGTGTGCACAGTATGTGTTGTTAAGGAGAAGACAAGAATTGCCTGATTTATTAAAATTCCACATGCTTTTAAAATCCAACCAGGGGGCTGCCAGGAATATTGCTTATTGATAAGATTTATTATAACTTTTTTGGGACCCCAGTTCAGCCCTGGGCCTCCTGAATCATTTAGGATTTTCACCTCTTTACAGCACAAAAACTGAGATATCTGTGAAATAAGCTTTGCGAGCTTTAAACACATCAGCAAACCCAGGCAGAGAAGACAGCTAAATGAGAAGCATCCTTTCATTCAGAATAGATGAGATTAGGGCTGAAGGATACTGGAAGGAGTGGTTTTTATTTATTTTATTTTTTTTACCATGTCTGCCCACATGCTGGGAGCTCCCTGCAAGAGCTCACTCACCTGCTCAGCGTCTGCCACAGCTGTGTCTCTTTCATGCGCTTTAGCGTTCAGGAAAGAACAAGACTATCCTGGTGCCGGGCCAGGCAGCCTCCCCACAGTATTCCAGCTGAACAGCTTTGTCAAACTCAGTTAGCCGCCTTGAAGGCAGAGGCGCTCTCTCTTTCTCTATCTCTCTCTCTCTGTCTTACACAAAAACAACATCTTTGCAGTGAGACAACATCCTTGAGCCTCATCTTGCAGTGAGGCTGTGGTGGGGGGGTCAAATGAAAGATAAACAGTAAACAGCTGGTCGCACGCATGAGTGTTTTTGTTTTTGATGTTTCATGGAGCTACTAACACTTTAATTCAATGACATAGCAATGACATGACAGACAATAGGCGTGCATTTTAGATAGCACAAGGTTTTATTTGTGTAATCATACCATGATAATCATACCATTGGTGTGTATGAGCGTGGGACTTTTTTCACATTTACAGTTGCTTTCCAGGAAAACCCTTTATAGCTCAGAAGGCTAGACACAACAAGAACTAGGCAACACGTGGCACCAAGCGGAGTATAAAATCTCAAATGAGATTACTCATGTGCTGACACCTCCTGTGTTTTCGTGGCACAAATTATATGCGTTCTGGAGTCAGGCGGGTTTTTTTAATCAATCCCAACCGACAATTCTAAAGTAATGATTGCGAGCGAATCTCCGGCAAGGCGTTAGCATGCTGTTGCGCGGTGAGACTGGAGCTCCATTCAGATACCTGTCCCTGCCCTGCTGCTCGTCTCATTTGCCTGTTGCATTGCGCTGCCGCGCGCAGCGTTGTTAGCAGGAACACCAACGCCGACACCGCTAACCACTGAGAGCTCTCTCACGGGGTAATGATGAGCTACGGCTGCAGCCGCCTTTGGGTAAACTGGAAAACTATTTGTTTGGAGCACTTGGAAAGCGTTGGGGATCCAGAGGAGGGTGTTATGAGTAAGGCACAACACCCGATGAGGTGTCCGTTGTATGAATGTAAGGGAAGGGGACGAGGTGGAGGCGAAGAACTCCACAACGCAAAGTCCCTTACATTCGTACAACGGACACCTCTTCAGGTTTTATGCCTCACTGGGTGTTATATCAGTTACTTTCTAGGTGTGGTCATTTCAATGTATGGTCACTTTTTCGGCCCAAAGATGAATGGTTATTTCAAGAAGTATCCTACAGATAACATCCTCAAATGTTTTGTGCTCGCCAAATAATTTAAAATTAACTTGAAACTGGTCCATTGTGGTCTTGTTTGTACTTTAAGTTTTAATTGTATCTGATGAATTAGCTAAAATGTTCATGAGCGAATGAAACAGCTGACCGTTATTGACAAGGCTACGGTTGGCGTGGTTACCATTGTATTGCTGCGGCATATTTACTAAGGACGGTGATAAAACCTTTGACCGGGCCTACGTTCAGGGTGTCCACAATATATGAATTTAATCAACACCTGCCAGCCAATCAGAAATGCGGATTTTGTGTACCTGTGATATAAAGTACAGATATGGGGCTTGGGGGGAGGGATGTTGGTGGATAACTCTACAGCAAAAGTCTCAACACAATGGGCCACCTCAACTGAATTGTCAAGTAGCATAATAATCTGTGGCACACAAAGTCCTACAATTCATTATTGAAATAACAAAAGCCAATCATTCTTTGGGAAGACATGGGGGGTGTCCCCTATCCCAGCAAAACGACCACTTACAATGTTGTTAGTTTACTCAACAAATGAGTATTCCACCTACACTTTAAACTCCAAATTCAGCCAATAATAGTGTCTGCAGCCATCTTGACATATTGTCTGAAAATCCAATCTTAAGTGAGACAGACACTTTTTCCTCTCCATTTTATTCTGCTGAATAAATAAGACAAGAGGCCCTGTCAATAGGCTTAATCTGTGTACCCATCCACTCAACACACAGGCAATTTCAGCAGACAAAAAATAGACTGAGACAAAAAATAATATCTCTGTAATTTATGTGCAAATACAAATGGGAAATGTATGAGATAAATGAATAACAATACAAAGGTAAGCCACTCCATCTAACTTGGAGTGGCTTTTCAGCTTCATTCAGCACATGTCATGTCTTTGAAGGCAATTTTCTTTTTATTCATATGAAATCATTATATAGCCAGGAAAGACAAAACAGGAAGTTATTTTCTCGTTTATTGTAACAAACTGGAGAGTCAAAGCAAGCCAGGAATGCGTGGGATGTTGTAGAGAGTGGAGTATGCGGTGTGGTACTCCAACATAAGGCAGCCTACACCCCGGCTCTTTAGATAAGTGCAACGGGATCTTTAATGGCAGTGGAGGGTCAGGCTTTAGAGGGTCCAAAAAACGGCTCCATTTTCCTCTCTTTGGGCTATTATCGTGGTATGAGGCGGTCCGACAGTGGCGTTCCAGAGGCGAGCCGTAAAACCCCTTTAGAGAAGCGGGAGCTAAGGCCATTAGCGCTGAAAGCTGAGGTGCAGTGCTGCCCACACGGGCCTGTGCAGAGGCTCATGATGACTGCAGATGGGGTCTGACGCCTCACAGCCGCATACTTTCCTCGTCCACTTTTACTTTTCTGGGGACTTGAGACACGGTTACAGGTGTAAACAGCAGAAAGCGCTGGGCGCCTCAGAGGTTGACAGAAAGGGGTGTAAAATATTTATGGAGAGAGAGGGCTTTTTTCTTTCCCCAGGGCTGGCCCCGCCAAGCCAATGAGTGCGTTCAGTGTGGGGGGGGGTGGGCTAAAGTGCTGTAGCTTGATGTTCTTACCCTGTTTCTCGTGTTTGCTTGGTTTGTTTTCTGAGAGTCTTTCGCCGTGTCAAAGCCCCCAGCTAACCCCGCCACGATACCCAACTGCCCCCCGCCCCGCCCACCTCCTCTACCAGGGGTTGTTTTTTTGCAAAAGTGAGAAAAACAGAACAGAAGAGGGTTTCGAAGGAATGCAAAAAAAGCAACAAAAAAAAAACTCCCAGATCAAAGCGACAGTCATCCCGAATCTGTAACTCAGGCCACTTCTCTTCCTTTTCACTCAAAATGGAGTCAGGCTTTATCAGATCGGGACTCTAATGCTGAGCTGTGGGATTTGTGCCCCAATGAAACAACTCATGTTTCGCGCCTTAGGGCCTGTTTCAAACCACATCTAGGGTACCAAGACACCTCAGCAGAGTACCCAATTTCCCTCTCTGTATTTATAGCAAATTATGGCTATTTCTAGCATGTGCCAGATTTGCTATTTTGGCATGTGGGTCACCTGTGTCTACATAAAGCTACAGAAACAACTTATAAGTCACACTTATATTGCATTTTCTCATGCACACATATGTTTTATTCATGCTGAAATAAAGGCAGGTGACTGAAGTGCACTCCTGTCCATCCTGGTCTGCTGCCTCCCCACCTCATGGGATCTTCCTGCCTCTCAGACTTCAACTTCTCAGCTCTTCTGTTATCCAGAAATAATCCCAGAAAGTACACACTATCAGGCCAAAGGGCTTTCACTGATACCCTCTCCACATCCCTCTGCTTCTGCTGGCCAAGTACCATGGAAGATAAGCCAGTCTGCTGTGCTAAGGAGAAAAAAAAAAACATCTTTTAAGACAGACCAGCGTGCCACAATCTGTGCCCTCTGTGGCTCCCCGAGACAGCGGCAGATGTGTCAAAAGTAATCAATAGAATGGAGGGTATTGCCTCTAACGAGACAGCGACAGCTTCCTCCCCCTGACCATCACCGTAATATGATTCCCGTTCAAGTGGCCCGACAAGACCGCGCTCTAACTCGCCGCAGAGAGACAAAGCCCCGACGCGTCTCCGATATCGGCCGGTGGGAAGCACCGGAGACCAGTGGAGCAGTGGAGACCACGGGGCTGCAGATTGCATTCCTCCAGGGGTCACCCCGCACCCATGGCCGGGCGCTTGGTAATAGACACAATGTTTAATAGAGGTTGCGCTGAGGGGGCTTGCCATAGAGCCACACTGATCAGCTGTGCAATTTCCTTGTCAGCTGAACGGTTCAGGCCCCTCGATTTCCAAAAGGTGAGGCCGGTTCATCACTCTGAACTTATTGCTTTTCGGGCTTCTGCGTCTGGTTGGTACGGACCCCTCCCTGACCACAAGCTGGGAGGCAATGCAGCAAACTCTGCTCTCGCTTCTTTTCTTCCTTTTTTCTTCCTGTCTTTTCTCCCCTCTTCCCTGAGCACAATCGAATGGTACCATCAGAGGACAGGCTGGAGTGTAACACCGGCGAGATCAAGCGAGGCAGATGAGACAAGGGAGCGCCCGGTATAGCAGAGAGCACTTTTAATCAAAATCAGAAATTGTTACCAATGTCACAACACATCGATCACACCACGGTGCTGCTCCTGAGCCATTATCATATCAAACGTCCTCTGGGTTTTTTTTCCCCCCCTTATTCTTCTTTTTTTGAGTTGGGAGGGGGGCGAAATTGCTGAGGCGCAGTCAGCCCTGTGGTGTGATCGTGGAATTCTTTAAGCGTTTCTTCCTCAAGGATGCCCAGGTTTCTGGCAGGCGTGTTGTGGTGCATCATGGGAAGGCTCGGTGATGACTGCCCCTCTTGCCTTGTCTCCTCTCCCAGGACTGATGGCACACATCAGACGCAATTTAAATGGTGCTTCAAGAAAAGTGTAATATTTCCTCAGCACGACGCTATCAATCTGCTCCATCACCGTGCCAGGGGGACGGGGAACGGATGTGGGAGGGATGGGGTGGCGGGGTGGGGGGAGGTGCACTGAGACTCTGCTGATGTGACAAGATACAGTTTCTGATGACATGGAGAAACAGGCTGGGATATTTGGAGTGTCAGATGAAGAGCTGTTTGGGTGCACCGGGCGGGGGGGTTTGCAATACTGGAGCTGATAGCCTACAACAATTTCTTCTTCAGCCACTTGTGATGATTCACTGTATATAGGCCTATGGGTATGCACACACATAGGCATTAGGACATAGCAGCACAGTCTGCAAATGCTGGTACACAACCATTGGGTTGCTACAGTTCAGGTTTCCAAGTCTGTAAAAATATTCATCTATGTGTTCATGTATGTGTATGTGTATGTGTATGTGTACGTGTTCGTGTTCGTGTATGTGTATGTGTATGTGTACATGTACGTGTATGTGTACGTGTGTGTGTATGTGTATGAGTTTGTGTACGTGTTCGTGTACGTGTACGTGTGTGTGCGTGTGTGTATGTGTACGTGTACGTGTACATGTACGTGTATGTGTCTCTGTATGTGTTCGTGTATGTGTATGTGTACGTGTGTGTGTGTACGTGTATGTGTATGTGTGTTTCAGATTGGAGGGATACTGGGTCATTGGTCACGTCACAATCAAAAACTCTTTCCACAATGAGATATGAGGAAGCGCCTCTTCTTTTCATTTTATTTCCAAGCATGCAAATTAAAAAAAAGCTCTCTGAAGTTTACATAAATCCCCAAGGCACAATGCCTCAAGGACAATTCAAAAACAATAAAACAAATTGATCTTCCCCTGCAGCACCACACAAGCATATTTCCTCTCCCTCCTCCCCACGAGAGACAGCCTGGTAGAATAAACCCATCAGTAACAGTGGCAGAGATTACCTCTAGACCTGCTGTTCAAAGCTGCGTCCCAGAAGCAAAGCATTCACTCCTCAACCACACAGGGCTGCTGCCTTTTGAAACTTTTCAAGGGAGGATTGGGCTGTGAATGTGATATGTAGCACTGTTTTAAAGCTATACACACATCATGTTATATAAATTTAGCAGATATTCTTATCAAAGATATCTGCTTGCATTACACATTTATACAGCTGGCTATTTACTGCAGCAATTTAGGTGGATTACGTTGGTATAGGATACAACGGCATTGCCCTACCTGCAACCATTACATCACAAGCTTAACTCCCAAGCAATTGTATTTTACCGCCATGCTGTAGTATGCTACACTGCACATACATTTGTGTGTAATATAATGCCATGTGCTGCCATATGAAATCAGCCCCCATTTTTCTTTTCATTATGAATATACTGACAATGGAGAAAATCAGAGCTCAGACTGGCTGTAAATGGCTGTGCCATTGTTCACAGCAGGCATTAGCTGAATTCTGCACCCAGCCATATGCATGGCTGCCAACCTTGAATTTGGGTTTTTTTATTGACATGACCATCTGATTATAAAATTAAATGGTCTACATACATGTGCTAATTCTGTGCTACATTTTTCTGAAATATATGCAGACTTCTTAATGGAGTTAATGACAGTGTCACAATCATTTTATTCTTAATTTACAGACAGTTGGCAATTACATATAAAACAATTGCCAGAGAAAATTAAAACTGTATGGAGCTTGAAATGTTATTGAAAACATCTATGACTGGATAATTGTAAGTTTTCTTTAACTTTTTCCTTTGTTTATCAATAAATTTTTTCTGGTCCAATTTTCTTATTATTGTATTGGAGACATTTCCTTTCCAAAGTATGATAAGTATGACATTCTGTAGTAAGTCACTTTTGAAATTCATGTTTTAATTAAAATGCAACCTTAAAATTACAGATGAAATGCAGGACTTTTTTCATCTTTGAAGCCAAATCCTTGTGAACTTGATTTTGGAACAAACATTTCTTGCTTTTTGGACAGGAACTGTTAACCTTAATATCACTGCCAAGTATTAGTTCCACTATGAGGCACTCCAGCTGCCCTTTCACACACAGCACAGCTGTCACTAACAGAGGTCCAAAAAGTCAAAGATGTAAATTCATAAACATACAGTCTGGAGAGGACCATTTTGAAGCCATTTTGAAAAATTTAGAGACGTAAAGGTATCAACATTCTGCTTAAGGAAGTCCATTCTGAAAAAGGTTCATATTCGCTATGCACCTGTGAATGTGAACCTTCATAAATAACATAAGATGGCAGCCTCTAATAGACTAACAAAAATGCACTGACACAAAGCTATCAATATCCTGTATGGAGAGGGACGGTTCGGAAAATATTAACTGAAGTCGTTGCTTGGTGAATGACGCATAGATATTTCTTTTATCCAAACGAGTACATCCAACAGGCAACTTGGGCATGTGATTGGAGGAGGGAAAGCTTCTCCAAAACTGCCCCACCCTCTAAGAACTGCAATTCCCCAAATTCAGGTACTACTGCTGCAGTAAGAAATCCATCATCCACCCACTACACTTTGCCAGTGGGGTGGAGAACATGGAGGGAGGTGGGGGGGGATGGGGGTGGTATTAAGCTGTGCAGCTGGGGTCTGTTCTATGAGAGGTGCCTATTTGTCACTTCATTGATCGGTGTGCCCACTGCTTCTCAGAGTGCGGTGGGACTGAGAGGCTGTGGAACACCCCCCCCCCTTCCTCAGGGCAGTGAATTTCCCATGATCCTTCAGCAGCTGGCAGCAGCAGGTCGCACAGCAAAGTGGAGGTGGGGGCAGGGGGAGGTGCGGGGGTGGTTGGGGCAAGGGGGATTTCCCATCTACATAATCAACCAGAATACTCAAAGAGGGGCCACAGAAACATATGTAATTGACACAGGAATCAATACGTACCATATGCTACATATGTTACAAACAGATATGCTCAGTATGTTCGCTGTCTCAAGCTATTGGATGCACTTTTGCAAGTCGATATGGATAAGAGCATCTGCTAACTGCCTGAATGTAAAGGATGTGCAGTGTAAGGATGAATGCAAAGATGTATGCATTGTGTAAGAAGATTCTTCCACTGACTTGGATCGCTACGGGTGAACAGCGGCGATAGTATGCAGGACACACAGTATGCAGGACAGCCAGACCCATTAGTTATACAGAGCCATCACATCAACAGAGCAACCAAGACTGGGACATATTTGGAGGAGCACAAGTGGAGAACTGTAATTGAATTGGGTCTATTCATCCCAGAGCTAGATTTATGAATTTTATCTGATGTTGTTTTGTTTTGTTTGTATAAATAAAAAGACCAAGAAACTGATGAAAATGAATTGCAGTAATCCAATATTTGTTTCCTTTTAGTACTTTATGCCAGAAATAGCACCATTAAGTGCAGACCTGAGAACAAAATTCTCTTTGATCAAACCTGCGGGTACACAAAATTTTAAAAGAAAACGAAAAATGTCACCAAGGACCTCTGACCAGCACTGGCTTTTGAATATTTTCTCAGCCAGTGGTGAATTAGATGTAATGGACTGGGCAACATAATGTGGCATTCAGTGAAAAAGGCAGCGCCGTGCTTTCTGCTAGCTGTGCCCCTTTCTGACTGCATCACCTCCTCAAAAGAGGCGGCCTCAATCAAAGGCATCCAGAGGTTTCTCAAGAGTTTTCCCACTGCGAGTATTCTTGATGAAATTTTGCATGCTGTCTTTATAAACTGCACACATGCTGTGGGTCAAATTACAGGGTCTGTGATTTACAGGCAAGTATGTGGCGGAAAAGCGCTTGCATTGCGGGAGTTTCACTTGCGTGAAAGGGTTAATGATCACAGACGCTCGATCGGGCCGCTTAGATGCGCGTTTGTTAATGCGCAAGTTTAATGGTCGCCTTTGAAATATCACCAAAGGGCTGTGACATTTTTACGGCCATAGCGCATTACGGGCTATTTGTTTACTAATCTGGACACAAAGACACCCCCACCCCCCCCCCCCAGGCCCCTACATCCCCTCGCGCAAGCTGCACGCCCCCACATCTACATTTTATGATTCTGTTTTTCTTTTTTAAGGGTTTTTCCAGGGTGGGAGGGACCTCGTATAATAGTTGCCGGGGGGGCATTAGTGTCGTTTGGGAAATTCGTCAATTACATTTTATTCACCTGTCAGAGAACCAGCAGTGCATCTTTAAAGAGTGTGAGGATCGACAAGGTGATCCCATTTCCACCAGCACAATAGCCTATAGTTAAACGTGTACCTCAGTGTTTAGCTGCTACGATCCCTGGCCTTTGGGTTAATATTTTGACTATGCCATTCATACATACAGGTTTCCTTAAATGAAAGGTCTGGCAGCTTGTAATTTAGATAAGTTGTGCATTGTATGATGTTATGGTATTTTCTTGACCTGTATCTGGCGTTATATAACAGCATACACATACAGTTTACTACATTAGCACTCTGGGGAAGTTGTTACTTGCACTGGCCTGGTCTGAAAGTGTTGTTAGAAAAGACTGGTCCACCAACACTTGTATATGCACTTCTGTCCATGATGTAAGCTGCTCTGGTACAGGGTGTCTGTTTAATGAAAAATGTAATGTAATGTGATTTGACTGAACTGAACCCTTTCTCCAGTCTTAAACAGCATTGCCAAAGCTGTCTCAAAACCCAGGCAGTCAGACCTCCAGAGATCTCAAGCCACTCTCACCTCCATGTCTGTGAGCTGTGCTTATTATAGCCCCGATCACAACAGCAGGGGCGTGAAAGCTGAGATGCTGATACATTTTTCCAGAACTCTGGTTTGAGAGAGGTGTTTTTTTTTTTTTTTCAGATAGAACCACGGCTTCATCCATCGATGTGTAGCACTCCCCTCGTACCCACCTTCACTGAGTTGATGTGACTGGTTCGAAAATACTGGTCACATCTCAAAAGGAAGGCAGTTTTATCATTTAAACTGCACTGCTTTCCCCAGGTTTATCGTGGGGACATGTAAGCCTTCCATTCTAGGCTAGCATGGAGAGAACTGAGCACAAATCTTAATTAACCAACCAATCAGCCAGCCTGGCCTGACAGATCAATCGCTGTGCTGTCCATAGGTCACGCACTGGACAAATAGACAATTACTACTCTGATTGCACTATTCAATCAGCACCATTGAAAACAAGAAAAAAAGGATTTAATCCCAAAACCCTCATGAGGCATGTATAACACTATAATCCCCATATCGACAGCACCCATGGGAATCATTCATAAACTTTTGTGAGGGGATTTTGGTTAGATACCTGATCTTAAATAAAGCAACGCGTGAGTAGGGACAAGTTATACGCTCAGTGTCAATGCAGGTATGGAGGAATTCCCATATCTTTGATATTTTATGCCATTTCAGTCAGTGAGGAGGAGCTTGTTTGCATCCACAGACAGGAGTCAGAACCCAGCAGGCCCTTCCTCATGCACTTATCCTTTCAAAGGAAAAGGTTACATGCAGGATATGACTGGAAAAGGAAAAATACTTACGTTTCTAACCATAGCCCCTGACAGTCTCTGTTGCCATTTAAACTATGATTGCAACATCTGTTTGGAAACCCTCCCAAGATTTACCAAGCCTGTGTGGGAAAAGTCAGAACTGTCACCAACGGCTACTGAAATGCTGCATAGATTATGCAGTGCAGAGAAGCCTCACATACTGTAAGACTGGGCAGAACGATCAACGATATTCATTGCATGTCATTCTTTGCATCGCCGCTTGTTTTAAGCATGATTATCACATAACTTTCAAATTACACCACCTACCTGCCACATTAGCCTATTCAAAAACCTCCTTTGTGCCAATCCTCTCCGTGGGTGAAAGTTCTGGGTTAAGAGCCTGAGCTGCTAAAAATGATGATTAACGTCTAAATATCCAACCGAGACGTAAGTACTGCTTTCCCTTCCGTAAAACTATTACCGGCATCCCCAACCGCTCCCCATACCAAGATAAATAACGACGCGCGCTCGGCAGTATTTTGCGACCCAAGCCGGAACGAGGCAGGGCTCGCGCCCCTGATCTGCGTTATTCATCTTTATTACCGCTGTGTCTGGGGCTCTTAGCAGCCTGACATCAGCGCTACACTTGGTCAGTTCATTACCGCGAGCTCTGCAGAGCGAGGAGCAGCCGCCTTCGTCCTGCCTACAGTAATATACCACAGGCGGCCGATACACAAAAAAACCTTCACGCTCCCAGCCACAAAAACGTCAGACGCCCAGTAGAACCGTTTGACGAATATTTTTTTTTCCGATTATACTGTCAGGTTAGAGTAGATTTTTGTTTTCCTTCAGTGAAACAGAAAAACCATCGAGGACACCAGTAAGGAAGTCGTCAGGAGTGCAACCTCTGGTCCATCTGTGGCAAGTAGAGTTTTAGGATTGAGATAGTCTTTGCTCTGGCTTTACATAACAGCAATGCTGTGGAAAAAGTCACGAATACCAATTTGTCATTGAACCTATGCAGTTTCTGAGATGCAAATCCACCCTCTAAATGTTGTGTGATTTTGAACCAGTGGTTCTTTTTAGTGTAACATTTTAATGAAGGCTTCGACCTGATTGCATGCAAATCTTCAAAGAGCACAGATATGAACTGGGATGTAGATAACAGGAAGACTTTGTAAAATCACGGCGCTAATTTGTACGTATATCAATCAATGGGGAGAGAAGAAAGACAGTGGGTTTTGACGTGGTATTATGCAAATAGGAAGGATTCGACTTCAATCAAGGGAGCACACACGTGACTAAGAGAGGCCGCTCTGACTCTTGTTCACGGTTGCCGGGGGAGGAGGGGGTGGGGGGAGGGAGGTCGGGGGCTGTTCTGTGATCTAATGACTGCCGTATCAGACAGGCTTTTGTTCTTCCGCTCCCCGTTGCCCTGAGTGACAATGTTCAATATTTTAAATGCGCCAGTACATCGTGTTACCATCTCTAAATTATACATGCTCCACTGCCCTCTGGGAGTTGGCGCACGGCATTATTTAAATACCTTTAAACACACACACAGTTCGCAGGCCGCGTACCGGCGCAAAACTCCGGAACCCCCATCAATTAGCCTGCTATAGGAGCTGAACAGCTGTATGGTAAATGTCAAGCCCTGAATTCAGCGCGAAGGAGGGAGTCTTCAGCGCCGTGTGCACGTGAGCTGGCACACCTGTATCACAATGTAATTAGAGAGACCGTTCTACTGGACACATTTTACATAGATACTTGTCTGGCAAATGTAGAACAATTTATGTGTATTTTAACTGATTATTATTAAGGGAAAAAAACATTTTTCTGCTTAAGGCAATCATAACTCCCAACTGGTGGAAAAATGTCTTATTTTTAGTCATATAACCAAACTAAAAAAAGGCACAATCTCTATATTGAAATTTGTTATCATGTGGCACTATGAAAATGTGAATGATACATAAGCAAATAAGAGCATCTATTCATCTTTTGCTCCTCTTTCATTATAGACCAGTCAGATGAATTTTTCATATCCATTTAGCTCTTACTGGCACGCAGATCAAGCCTAAATAATTCATGCATCCTATCAGCAAAGACACATAAACACATCAATCAGATGTCTTTCGCTGTAAACCAAAACATCAGCTCACAGACCTCGCCGGGCCGATTTCTCATGTGTTAAAAGCAACACGAGATACCAGCTCGGTTGACGAGCGTTATTACATGCCGGGCTCGTCAGAGTAACCTGTGTACCTCTGCGTGAGCCCTGACTGTTGAGGATGGGAGCCCGAAAAGCATTGTCACACAAGGACACCGTTTCTGCCAATCCCCCCTACCCGTCCTCCCCTCTGCGTGCGTAACCGTCTCAGGCTAATGGCCTATTCCTCAGCATGGGCAGGCGCAGCACGGCTGTGATCAATTATTTTTCAGCCTGCCAGCTTCTGATCTTTGATTTATCACCACTCTGCGTGGTGAGCAGGAACAAACGACACGGTTTAGCGGGGAAACGACAAGCGGTCGGTACAGTAATGTTAGTTCTGGGGCATCGGGATCTGAGTCCCGGGAGAATTGCATGGAGCAGAGGACAAGCATCACAGACTAGGCATCCTCCCAGCACAGACAGAGCCGAAACGCGCGGCAACATTGAACCACATCCCTCTGCCCGTTTCCTGTTTTTTTTTTCTCTCCTCAGCTTTTCAATTAGCTCTGCTGACACGATCCTATTCGCCAGTCCCATTCCGCTGCATCATTATCTCAATTGGCTACTTAAAATTTGTTTATCCTTTCCTGCAGAATTCAATTACATCTTTTCAGAAGAAATTACAGGGCTGTTGAGGTCGGGGCGCAGCACACAGAGGTCAACTCTGGCTGTGAATACCAATGTCCACCCTCCCCTCCCACAACACCACCTCTACCTCCACCCACTGCCCCGCCCCAGCCCAAAATGTATCTCCTAGGTTATTACCGCCGGGCTTTCATGCGGCGCCTCGCAGCTCCTGCTCCAGGGCTTCTCTGCTTCCCCAGATGAAGTGCTTTCTAGATAGGAGCTGGCATCCCGAATGAAGGGAAGAGAGCCAGAGCTGTGCGAGGCCTAATCTTCCCAGAGAGGCCATGCCTCTCGCCCCGAAGTGCAGGCGCCAGTCCTAATTAGCTAGGTGTACACAGCTCGCCGATCCGTGAAAGGGGAGAGGGCGCCGTGCTAACGCCCGCTGTCTTCCCACGGCGGGGTTCTCACCTCAACAGGCCGCCCCGGGGACGTAGGGCATAACGGAGCTCACCTTGGGTTACCGCCCACCACAGATCTCCCTGGATCATCCAGAAACTGAAGCCTCTGCCCAGGAAAACATTTAAAATAATAAATATTTTCCACAATAATAAAACCACATTAACCCCAAGCTCAACGATTCAGACCCCTCATTATGACCTCATCACTGACTCTTGAGCTGTTGGTCACATTGAGTAAGGCAACTAAACTGTTTGGATACGAGGAGTATTCCAGGGGCACCAGGCTAGGGATACCTGTCCTTGTAGAAGAACAGGAATTTCATGCAAGATAAATCACATTTTAGTGCCTTACTTGTGAGAAGGTTGCATGTGACCACCTCATGAACGCACAGAGATTGTGTGTACTGTACATGAGAAAATGTATGATACACAAAACCCATGAAATCCACATGTGTAGAGCCCAGGTTATTTTTTTTAATGTAAGGGTGACTGCCTTTAGATTGGTGCAATCTGAGGATGATGGGGGCAGTGGGGCTGTGATTGTTTTGGTGGGGGAGGGGGAGGGAGAGGGAGAGGGGCCGCACCGGGGATTCTCATTTCCATTTTGATTGCGCCAGCCATCACTCGTTTTATTGAGCCACGAAAATGAGCAGTCTCCCCATTAGCTGCGATATGGAAAATGGCCTGGGGCCACTGTCACTGAGTGGTGCCGTCCTGTCTGGAGTAAAGATGCGGTACCTTTTTCTAACCCCCCCCCCGCCCCCATTTACCTCTCACCGTACCGTAAACTGGCCCCACAATTTATAAGCTAGGGGGCAAACAAAAGCATCAGGCCGGGTGGAGATAACAATGAAGAGGATATAATGGGCGAGCCAGGCATCTGCTGGAGATCGGGATGATGGCTGGGCCTCTGGCGCAGGGTGGCCATCGATTTCACATAAATAATCCCAACCGCCGCCTTTAATCTCCCGCAGCGTTGCACTGTGCAAGCTCATGTACGCATAGAGCTCCACACATTAATATGGTGCCATTAGGATCATTATATTGGCGTACACTGGACCCGTCCCCTGGGCCAGTTCTGGTTCAATCTACTAGAAGATGACCATTGCTGATCAAGGGAATTTCTGTTGGGAATAAACAGGGGAGGGACTGAAGGATTACTGTTTTGGAGCTGGGCTTGAAACCGAGAGGTTGCAGTCTTGATTGGCAGAGCACTGAACCTCAAGGTGCCCTTATAAAAAAAAAAAAAAGGGGATTAAATGCCTACATTGTAATAATGGGAAAAGAAACTCTGACACTTTGTTGGCCTCCCTAGAATCTCGCAAACAGGGCTACGTTGTCTAGGGAAAACCGACCTCTGATAATAATCTTCCCAGGGCGCCGCGCATTAAACTGTTTTGGCAAATAGGAAAACTGTCAGCGTTACTCAGCTGGAAACCGAGCTCTGCAGGTCCTCCTTCGTTGCAGTCTGGGTGAAGGTGAGACAGGTTTCTCACCAACTGTGTTCAGAGCACTCCATAATCTTTTCAGTAGATAAATCTTCATACGATAACTTATGCTTGGCTTCAAGTCCAAAAGGTGGGGTAGAGGGATCCCACACTCTAGAGTCGACGTAACGGTGTTTGACCAACACGGAACAGGGAAAAAGGAAGGTCAGCAGCCTCAGCAGCCCCAGCAGCCTTTTGGCTAAAATCCCACCGCTCAGTCTGACCGCATCACAGGGTCAGGGGTCAAACCACCGTCATCTCAATTAACATAGGGAATCCATCATTACAGCACAAGCAAGCCGAAATATTTTATGGACCCACTTTTAACATACACAAATCACACTAATAATAATAATAATAATAATAATAATAATAGTCAACTTCCTAGTCATTTTAAAAATATCCTAATTTCATAAACGCAGACATAATGGGTGAAAAGAGAAAAGAATTTCCCTTTTGCTATGGAGGGAAAAATATGACTGACAATTACAGCCTCAGAAAAGTGGCAAAGGTAGATATTGCACCATCTTCCATGTACCACATAATTCAGAAATAGTATGCCATTCTCACATTTTCATGTAATGAATGACATTTACAGCTTGCTACATTTAGCTCACTTTAATGTAGGTGATTATGAAACTTGTAATGTGTTAATTTTGCTCAAAGTAGATACAACACTGACATTTACTGACTACTTTGCATTAAAATTAAAATCTAGCTTGTTAAATTTTTTTGGGTTATTTCCCGCACTCAGCTGAACTCAGTTTTCAGCCGCTCCCACCATGAATCTCGTGGAAGAGGAAGATGTTCTGATTCTCATGGAGACCAGCCTTCTCTAATCTTTACACTGCAGGTAAGGCACTCATCATATATTGCCTACACTGTTGGGTAGAGCCTGTAGCCCAGTAGCTAAGATGCCTGAATAGGACCCAGATGGTTCAAGTCCCAATGGATCCACTTTAAGATCAGTCTAGCTTGATCCCAGGGGGATTGGCCCCTGGTTAGTCTAATAACTAAGTTGCTTTGGATAAAGTTAAATAATTGTACTGTAACATGTTGCACAGAGTCTACATATTTTCAATGCACAAATTTGCAGGCTGGCCAGACGAGACAGATGATTTTAACTGGCTGTCCCTTGTTTTTCTCTACTGGCCTAATTCACTGCCAAAGTCCAGCCATTGGCAGTGATGACAAGACCTGGACTCAGACTCCCAGCCACAGGGTTCTCAGGTGTGCCATGAACATGATATTATTATTATATTAAAATATTATTATTATATTAACCCTTGTGTGCCTTTACTTCTCCCACTAGCCAAAGCCTGCAGCATCCTTTGGCACCATGTTCACAGTATGACGAGGCCAGGATTCAATCAACATTTGACCTTGAATCAGGGGTTACATTTTTCCACCTTTTTCCCCACCTTGAACTCAGCTGAACTTTTAAGTTCCCTGCAGTGACCTGCTCCTGCTGACTCAAGAAGGGAGTGCTGTGACATGTGACTCCTCAGATTCAAGTGGAGACTAGTTGTTTTCCACACTGCATATGCATCACCAATTACATGCTATCAGTGTCACCAGAGGATGATGAAGTCAGCAGTAAAAATTAAAGGACAAATGCTTGAATCCTGACCCTGGTTTTCAAAAAGCACAAAAAGCTAAACCTGTAACACTCAGAGCCAACTGCAACTATCAGGCTATAGATACATGGTTCTTGTGACGTTTATTCTTCTCACCAAAAATGTGACAGACACGCTTTTGTGTAAGGCAAAAGATTGCGATCGCATTCAAAGGTGCAAAACCAGAGAGCATCTCTTAACTTACGTTTTGCACATTGCACATGAAAATGCTGTATAGATCTCCCTGTTTTCTTCATTGGACAATTCATTTTTGAAACTGGGAAGTAATAAACAGAAAGAGCAAAACTGAAAGAACAGCAAACAACAACCATCCAGTCCAGACTGTCAGAAGTTGGAGCGAACCAAAGAGCTGACTCTTACAAGCTTGTGGTGAATCATGAACATTTAGTTAGGAAGAAAGGAGGCAAAATTAAGGCTTTCTCATAGCCTCTGAGAGCTTCCTGGAACACGTCAAAAGCCTCATTCAGTAGCTTCGCCTGGAGAGGGGAGCTTTTCGCGTATAATGACACTCATTTACAATTGACAAGTTAGAGGAAACAGAAAATAATTAGGATGGAACACATTCCCCTGAATAGTCCTTGATGAAGTTAATCACCAGCACTCCACAAAAAAGCAGGTGCTGTACATTTGCAATCCTCCAGATTATATGATCGTTAGAATTTAAGAGCGGTGTATTTTAATTGAAAGGAAGGCCCAACCCCTCCCTCTCACCCACCCATCCCATGAAATGAGTCAAGGCTTGCCAGAACGACATGAGCGAAACTGCCTTTTCTCAGCGTTCATGATAAGAGACGGCGGGTGGAGTTAGGGACGGTGTGGTCGTCCTTTATCGTTGCTGCGTTGCGTATCGTTTTCGGACCCATCCCAGAAAGGGGCTCCCCATCCTCATTCACACAGAGAAATGAGTTTCCTCCCACCGGCTGAGAGCAGAATGCTAAGAAGTAATCTAATTGCGATTTAAAAACCAAACAGACATGGAGAGCTGGCACTTTAAAGTCTAAGAGACAGCCATTTAAGCGAAGGTCCAGACCTGGGAGGATACATCCCGTCTCGCGCTTCGATTGCACATCATGGCCTGAGAGCATAATCATTTTACACCCTCCGTCTTTCCGACAGCCTCTTACAGCAGAGAGAGAGGAAATTTAACTCCTTCACCAAAGATACTTTCCATGCGAAGTCACACAAAACAATTCAGTACCGTCCCCTTTGCCTATTCCAAATTGATTGTGATTCATCTGGTCGATAAATTATAGTTTTCAAGAACAGCATCTGACAATTATGGCTGAGCATCTGATGGGGCCAGCAAAATAACCCTCTATTCTTCCTCCACATGTCTCTGTGGAAACCTCATTATTTTAATCTCTGGGTTTCATCTTTAGTAAAACATTCTCAACCAACAGCGGCGTGTCAAGCAGAATTCCATCAGCCAAGCGGGCACTTGTAATTCTTTTAATGAGCTGCAAGATACATAAAATCTCTCTCTTCTTGTCACAATCCTCTGAATCTTCTGCAATATATTTGAAAGGGCTCAGACAATGCCACACCGTAAAGTGTAATGGGCATCCTAAAAAAAAAACATAAAAAAAACCTTTAAATTTGATTTATTCCATTCCACAGTGTAAGTAGCAACGGGGGTTCTGTATCAAGGAATTTACTGTACGGGGTGTATAAAGTTAGGATGACATTAAGACTGACTGATTGAGACTCTGGAGCTAACAGTCTCAGTCCACATTTTCATATTAAATCAAATTTCCATATGAATTTGATGAAAAAAAATCAAAGCTAGGCCAATGATCTCAGGATGGTATTTTGCAGTGCACAAATGTGTTTTGGGGGTCGGGTGTGCATCCTTTGATTATTCTCTGTATCATCCACAGCATGAAGGAGCAAAAATATCCTAAATAATTAGGGAAGGATAGAAATGTGGCACAATCAGGGCAGGCGAAGGAGAAGAGAAACGAGACGGACGAAAAACAGCGATAATGGAGAGGTGAAATTAGACTTCAACAATTAAGGGGGGGGGGGCACGTCTGCCGCCGTACCGAGATTAATGCACACGCTCGTCCTGGCAAAATCGATTCCAATACCGGAGCGATTGACAACGCGCTCAGTCTAGCTGATGCATCGCTCCTCTCCATCCCTCCCTCCTCCGTCCCGGCCGCGGCGCCTGCCCCAGCTCCAGAGAGCCGTTACTTCTCTCTCCTGGGGTGTCGGGTTGGGGGGTGGTGCTGGGAGTGGGGGGGTGGTGAGGGGAATGTGAATCACATCATCACAAAGCTGAACATTTTATAACAGCGGCGGTGTTTGAAAAAGGGGTGAAAAGAGGTTCATTATTGCATTAATTCATCAAACTCCCACTCAGGGCCTAATCTGCTCAGTGGATCTGCAGCTCTGTGCGTCGCAGGCTTACATATAATGGCAAGGTGGTCTGTTCTTTGGCAGATGACACAATTATCTATTGATCTAATAATGAGCTAATGATCCTACAGCATGACGGATGTGTGACATTCTTTTTTACTGTACATTGCACCACATCGAACGTTTCGTCTCGTTTTGCTCATTTTAAAAGGGCCACCATGGCGATGACATTGACTCAGTTTTCCGTGGTGGATTTAACAGAGAGCCCCATAAAGGGGGGGAAGGCTAACCCTGGTCCAAGGGGGGCCGCAGAGTATGGTTTGCACAGTTTTGTGTTCACAGTAAAATCAGCAAACCAGTGCAAGGCCCAGGAAACACAGTGAGCTGGGAAAAAATTATAATGAGCCGCTTTAATTGATCATTCATGTACTGAGTAACAATGAAAACCAGCTGACCCTGTGGCCCTCCAGCGCTAAGGCTGGCCACTGCTGCTGGAGAATGTGAGAAGAGGTTCCTGCATTCAGACTGTATTGTAGGACAGACCAGAATAGATGGTGTTGCAAACCTTTCAATAAGCTTTTACTGTGTATCAGTCAGTCCAACATTCAGCAGCAGAATAGACTAGCTTTCAGAGTTGGAACCGGGTAGCTTGTCATGCCAGCCACAGGGCAGGAATGGTAGCCTCACAGTGCATTGTGGGTAGCACCAGCAGGGAAGGGTATAACAGTGTCCCAGGGGGCCCAGTCTCTCTGCACGCAGGTGGTGTGAGGTGGCAGCCATGTTCCATGTTCTGCCTGTCACTGCTGGAAAACAATATGTCACCCTGCCCTGGCACGATATCTCAGACTCCCTTAAGGCAACACTAGAACCAATCTGCTGAAGTACTGACGGGCCACACACATGCCTGCAGTGCAGAGCGTTTGCGTGTGTGTCTGTGTGTGTGCGTGCATGTGCGTGTGTGTCTGTGTGTGCGTGTGTGTGAATGTGTGTGTGTGTGTCTGTGTGTCTCTCTGTGTGTCTGTGTCTTTGTTTGTGTGTGAGTGTGTGTGTGACTGCTGCTGACCAAGCTGGTTAAATCACTCACTAAGAATAAATTGGAATGCTCTCTGTAAAACTGTGGGGCCTGGTGTTGTCTTGCTTGTCTGATATTTCTGCTGTTCCTGCATTATGCATCTTATAAGAGTCCAAAATAGTGGGTTGCTCACATTTTTGTCCATCTCTCAGCACGGAGAGCTGAGCATTGTCGTAAATGAAACTCTTTCATTCTCAGTGAAAAAATATGGTGAAAACTGCACACAACCCTTTCAACATCAGAACAAAATATATACGCTGACTGCCAGACGGTGCTTTTGTGTGTGCGTGCGTGTGTGTTTGTTAAGTAATTTACATTGATGCAAAGTGATATATTCTTTGAATCAACCTATTGACCTTCACCTTTTTTTTCTGAAACAGCAAGAGGATGTCATCAATCTACAAGGCATCTGCTTTTAACGTGTCCACAGTGCCCCTGCCTCCACTGATTGATCTGCACTTTAGGTAAAGTGATTTTCAATGTACTTGGAGTACAAAACTGGAGCTTGGTGAGTACCGGTGTGAGACGATACACAGAGATAAGCGAACACAACGAAATCTTTGGGGCAAAAGGTCTAGCTGGTTATGAGTCAAGTGCATAGGTTAGGAAGGGAGTCAATTTTCTCTTGAGAGTTTATGAAGCAACTTGTTTCAGTAAACTCTGTTATAAATTTGATTTGATATTTTAGAGGACAGGGATAATGTGTTGTATTATTTTATTAAAGTGCATAAAATCCCCCCCTGTGCTGCATTAAAAAATAACAAATAGCAAGATATTCCCATTAAGGCAGCTCACCATTGAAGAGGCTGACTCTATGTGCTCCACTGAGAAAACATAAAAATATATTTTTTTTGCATAAAATGCATTTGCTGCCGTTTAACGGAGCAAATAAAAAGGTCATATTTGCCTTGCATAACCACGGCTCTGACAGCGCTAATGGAAAATGTGAAAGGTTACATTCTATCAAAATGTGCATTATATTGCCATTTTCAAATGAGCATAACAGAGGGGTTGATAGTTATGATTTTAATTGGTCTGCTATTTATGAATTATACACTATGAGGCCATGATTCGGTTGTAGTTTTGTATCACATTATCTCATACAGAACCACATAATATCTCGTTGGGGGGAAGAGCAGATGAATACATACATGAATATTTCATTAAAGATTAGTGTGAATGACATGCATGTATCTAGAATATACCGGGCGAACAGAAACAGTGTCACAAAAGCGCGTTTTCCTTTGTTTTGTTCGCCCCCAGTTAAAAACTATACCAACTTTAGAGTTTCATGCACCGGTTGACTTTTCCCAGTCAAAACTTTTATGTGTGAAACGAGTGTCGTGTTTCATTTTTTCCAAGTTATCATTAATTACAAAATGTTTCAATGCGAATACGTTGCCTGGCTGAACGTGAGGAATTCCCACATATTTCAGATGAAGCTGAAAGTTCACTTACTAAAGTGCTAATGCTACGACGACAGGTAACACTTAATGGTTTATCGGGAGGTGGAATTCACACTAAAATTGCCAAGTACGCAACCAAGATCAAGAATTGCTTTATTGTTTTTGACTCGTGACTTCATGGACGTAAGTAATGTGCTAATAACCCGACAGGTACAATTAAAATGGAATCATTCTTACCTTTATTTCTCAATTTCCGATTACGTTGTTTCGACACACTATATTAACAGTCACAGAGAATAACTAGGTAACATAGAATAAAGCAGGTAACATAGGCTGCTAAATACCAATTGACACACGGCAGATTTTTATTCAATTTCATTGAATAAAAATGTGTAATTTTTTAAATCTCTGTTCAGAAGTGAGTTAGATTTTTACATTGTCCCGATACGTCATCCGACCAATTGATTGTAATGATGTGATATTCTGGAGTGATTTTCGACAGTAATTCATTTGTTAACGCATGTAGCCTAATGGAACTGTCTTCACCAAATAATGCAATTGGACCACCGTTGATCATACCCTGAGAGGCACGGAAATAAAATATGTATATTTACCGTGAAACAAAGAAAGTACAGCCAAACGAGACCAGAAAAGAAAGACAGACAGGCCGCCGTTGTGTATGACTGAAACGTTTTTTTCAGTAGCACACAACGCTCAGCTACGTCAAACAGCTCGGCAACTAATCTTCGGCGACTCGCGGGGATTAAGGCTTCGTCGCCCTGTGCTGTCTGACACATGGACCCTCAGATTGCAAGAAATCCGAGCCCTGTCTCCCCCACGCTCTGTTGTTGTGTAAACTCCATGTGGAGAAACGCAGGCTTTTAAAAAAGAAAATGTTTACGAGGTAGCCCTTTACAGTTTCGTGAGTTGGACTGATAATCCATGACATCTCAAAATGAATATCAACCAAGTAAAGTGCATTGTATAATCAATACGCTGGTGTAATGTTGCATGGCAAGGTTGTAACTGCATGTAGTGCACAGAAAAAAAAATAATAATAATTCCAAGTTTCAAAGTGAGGGTTAAACGAATTTGTGTTTTTTTTACACTGGGTTAACGCATTTATTTTGAACGTACATAATTCTCACAGTGTAGTGGAAATATAAACAACGCTTTAGAGGCATGCTGCTTTCAGGGTTGCGAAGTTCTATGCCCTAAAGCCGCCCGGGTTTAGCACAGAATATATATTTTTACATAATTTACATTTAATATTACCAAAAATGAAACAATGACACTTTTACTTCCAAATGATTCCGAGAGTGCTATGACTGGAAATCAAACATGAAAACAGATGACATACAAGGGAAATATATGTATAATATTTTATAACTTGTTTTCAGTTTCATTTTCCCTGCATATTTTGTTTCATTTGTCACAGAGTCATTGGTTAACTTCCTGGTTTAATGATGACAGTTTGATGACATATGGCAATTGAGGAGAGAGGGAAGTTTGAACCGGAAGATGCAAAAACCAGCAGCTTTAAAATGCGTTTTGGCTGCTGTGGATGTGACCGCAGAAGCCAAACTTCACTTTGGTGCATGCATATAGACTACACTGGACTGTAGTTTTAAAGATCACACAAGAAAAAAACGCAACTTTTAAATTCAATGCTACCCACAGACAGATACCTAACAAGAAATTTTATAAAAGAATATGAACTTTGGTGAGGGATGTATCCGGCTTAGAACACATCATGTCAGCGTGTATAGAGCGTTACTGCTCAATAAGGACTGTCAGAGAATCATTTGTTACAATCTGAAAAAGTCTGACACGTTGAAAAGTTTCTTTAAGTCTGGAAGGTTACCCTCTGCATTTTTTATGTACATTACTTCCCTGGCAGGGTAGACCTGTTGAATTTCGTAAAAGTCTTTTTTGTCCTCATAAAGAATACTTGATAGCGGGCTACGATGGTTACGGTATTGCACAAAGGAGACTAAAAGGGTATTTCAGATGTTCCCTTATGTATTGTTAAGGTATCATCAGCACTTCTTTACTCGGTACGGAGAGACCCAACATCAAATCTAAGTCGTGTATATGTTTGAGCTACACAAAAGTTATAACGTCAGTTGTACAACGTAAATGTTCACGGCTTGAAGTCAAGGAAGATTATCATACTGGTGCTGACTTGCATTCATTCAAGTTGTACTGATTACTCAGAGCTTCGGGGGACTTAGGAGAATCCATCTGTTACAAACACCCACGGCAGGCTATAAGGAATAAAATGGATATCTACCACCAGTTTAAAGCCGACGGCCGATAACTGTAAATATTTCGTGAGGAAAACCTATGAAATCGACTGAATATGAACGCACGAAACGTTCGGAGACACTCCGTGTTTTCAGGCACTACATAGCATTGTCCTCGAAGCTTACAGATAACCCAGATTCAGTACGCAAATCCTGTTCTGGGACTAATACAGTCGTACGATGTAGCCTACTGTACTTCTGTTTACAACAAATTGAAACCTTACCTTGGCCGTGTATCTCCATTGTAGAAGCGCAGAGCATCAACACCATAACTAACACGTTCATTCGGTAGTCTCTTCTCGTACACATGTCTATTGAAGTGGATTCCTCCGTTTACAAAACAATACGTCCCTGTGTCAAACACTTTCCAGACAAAAAAGCAAGATAAAGAATTAAATTGCTCGCCCCGACACGGCTCTCCCGATTCCTCCGAAAAATAACCCCACTCAGCACGGAAGGCCTGCGGGTTTTAGGAGTCGGGCAGGGAGCAGATTTGTTACTGAAATTGTCTGAAAGGCAGAGAATGTCTAATTTCAGTGCTCAGTAAGCGGATTGCTCGCTCCGAGTGCTGTCAGCACCTTCAAGACAGCACTCCGCTGCCGTTTCAGCACCGCGGACAGCTCCTAGCGTCAGCAACTGGAACAACTTCAGTACCGGTGAAAGTTTGTAGCAGCCGCGTGCATAATCTAATACTGCCCTCGTTTAAATGGCTGAAGTATTACATTGACGGTGTTTAATTTTGAAGTATTGATTGCCAAGACCAACGGGTTATCGATTAAAGTGGTCAGCAATCTAATACCAACTATTTTACATTTAACTTGAGGACTTCGAGTCAGGAGGAAAAAAAGACATTGATCAAAACTGGGCAGGATTGAATTCAATTGAGAAATTGTGTAATGCTTGCAATAATTGCTGGTAAAACCTTTGGACTTCAGAGATCATGTTCTTTTTTTGTTTGTTTGTTTGTTTGTTTTTTTGTACTGAATGCCGCTTCTAAAAGCCCTGATCTCTTCTCGAGTAAGAGTATGTTGAATGTTGTTGTCTGTAAACTACATAACAATACAAGCGCCCATCAATTTACTGAAAGTGGGAAAATGAATTTATCATAGGCACGGTAATAGAACAGCAGCGATCTATTTACATGCAGTAATAAAATGAGTACAGTTGAACACCCTTAATCATTTTAATATGTATGAACGTCTCTGTTCTTATGTATTAATTTATCGTGATGCCTCCATAAATTAGCACATCGTTTAATCTGATGCCATGGCTACAGCTCTGATCGGAGGGAATTCGAGATATATTTAAATTGGACATTATAATCTAGAACCTTCGGCTAAGATATTATTCTGGGCATTACCTGCTGTCATAATTATAGTTTGAGTTATGTCAGGCTTTGAAATGAGACATGCAACCGGATATGTTGCATGAAACATCCTCAGGGTTCTGAAGAACTGCTGAAATTATTGTTTTTACTGAAATTCTCCGAATACCCACACGCCGGTGTGTCTCAGGATAATCTACTGTTTGCAGGGATAGCATAGCAAAATGTTCTCAGGATATTGCTGCATTCCTGAAAAGTAAACAGTGGCAAAAAAATGAGAGCAGTTTATGAATAAAACGGGGAAAAGTGACGATTTTGCTGGAACTGCCATTTCATTATTCAGATCATAGCTTGCAGCTCCCTGTGATATTATTATAGCACTCTTTGTTTATCTGTTTCTCACCTACTTTTATGCCTCATTAGCCTTTGAGAGTACATACTCTCAAAACACTGCAATGGATCTAGCAATTAGATTAGTCATTTTGTGTAAAATAAATGATAAGGCAATTGTTTTCAATGCTAGTGTTCAGTGCAACATAGGCTTATTTTCACTGTTGACTGGCCTTTGCGTTTGTTTGCGTTTGACATCAGTAGACAGAGAAACAAAATAATGCAGCTTGCAGCACTCACGAGCTCCAGCACACATCGTTATTGTGTGAAAGAGACAGCGTTTCAGGTCTGATGAAGATCCTAAGAGGTTGAAATGTCGTCTGTGTCACAGCAAACGTGCAGGGAATGTTGCGAGCTGTATTATTTTTGTTGATCATGGCCCTCACTGCTCAGCTCTGCCACTAATTAGAATGTGCGTGTATTTTTCTATTTTGTTTTTGAATCCATGGGGAGAAAACAGACACAGGTTTTAATACGGCCATACCAGCACTCCACTGAGATCAAGCTTCCTGCTTCTAGACAAGAACATGTGACGGCGCATTAGCACAGCTAATGAAATGTCAGTTTCACCTATATTGTCCAGTTTTGACCTGTTTTGCAACCAGCAGCTTTATTTGGCATGTGTCCATTACAGGAGCCATCTGTTTGTGTCACAGTGCAGCTGCAGGTCATGGTTGTGTAATACTGCAAGCCAGCCTGAGGCTTGCACTGTATGAACAGGACACATTGCACACGCATAGCATGGGAACCTGAACATGCTACCGAACATACAAGAGTTTGGTAGGACTGTATTTTTAATGTACAAAAAAACATGAACTAGTGATGAAAAACCTTGCCAGGACTGTTTCATTTAGTCTGTTTCGTTGTGGTCTTCAGAAACATAACGTGTGAAAAAAAATACAGTGCATCTAATTGGAATTCCTGGCAGGTTTTCTTTTTTCTGCATTGCTTTAAGTGGGAAATTAAGTCAATAGGCTTGTGATCTGAGTATTTCAGCCGGTGGTGGGGGATTATTTTCTGTTTAAAGGCCCAATGCTTTAGGATTTGGAACTGAATTTTTTGGTCAGTGACTTTTAAGTAGATGGCCAAAAAACATGTGTCCTAGCAGTTCACCAAAATATAAATGAAATAGTAAATATATTAATGATACATAATTGCTAAATTCTGGTCAAGCACTGTAACCCAAATGCAAAAATGCGTTATGTCATTGTATTATTGTATGTGGCTTTTGTAACATAACAAATAAAGGACAAACCAACATACCTACTACACATAATAATATTAATAATAATAATACATTTATTTTTACAAAGCATCATTGTATGATTTCAAGTCACCCAACAGTGAAGGGGAGATCAGTTACTTTAACCATAGCTGCATTATGATGCACGGCAGCCATTTTGAGCCACAACACTCACCATATAGGAGCTGAGTAGAGGGAGGGATTAATTTAGCCAAACAAACCATGGGTGATTAGAAGGCCAGATTTAAGTCAGCCAGATGGGGGTTTAGGAAGAACAATGGGAAACAAAGAAGTCCATTACAATACGTGATATGGGGTCTTTAATGCTACACACCATATTCAATTTCTCTGTCATCTGAAAGAGGGTATCTTCTATGACACAGTGTCCCTGTCACTGCACTGGGATATTGGTTTTTGCGTGGAGCCTTGAGGAAAGACACCAACTACCAACCCATCCACAACCACTGGTACCCACAATCCCCTGCATTTTCTCATCTGAGTGTTAACCAAGCTCAGTGTAGGAGCCTCAGCTACCAAGGCAGGGTAAAATCACAGGATAGTGTGGATGCTGGATAATGGTATGGAAATATCTGTGCATAAACCAGGAGCAGATGAGGAATGCAGTTTTATTCCACAGTACACACTACCTCCAAGCTATAATTAATCCAATATGAGCAATACATGATTTTTCTGCCCTCGGGTTATAAGCAATGCTCGTAGTACAGCAAGCATTATTTTATCCATTACACTTCGGAGTCTCTGTCCTCTCCTATACATAACCACAGTGCAGTCTGCCATCAGGGGCCGCTGGTTTTCCCCCTCTTGCAGGGACCCTCCATTTCCCTCATCCTTTAGCTGAGCCCTCTGCTGCAGTGGATCTGCTTTGATTTGTGCATCCTGCAAAAACGTGCAGCATAATTCCAGTCTGATGTGCATTATGTGCAGTACGATGGACTAGGCCGTCCCCTAAAACCCCACTGTTGCCACTGATCCCCACTACAGAGATGCAAGGTGGAACCGTTTTCCTAAGAATGTACACCGGCCCTCTCAGGAGCTGTCTTCCCAGAGAAAAAAAATATCATTGGCTCTCAGAACATTCTAGAAAACGAGCTGAGCAAATACCCCCCCAGCATGGACATGTATAGAATAATGGTTAGGGCACTGCACTTGTGACTCAGAGGTTGCCGGGTGATGATTACCACCAGACAGAACACTGTTGCTGGGCCTTTCAGAAATGTAAACGGTCCGAGTCACTCTGGATACGAGCAGCTGCTTCAAAATGTAACTGTGGATGTTGATTAGCTTTGATAGGAACATGGCAATGTTAAACAAATCTGCCATATCAATCCTTTCATATCGACATTTATTTGAACATGTGCACGATGTATATTGAAACTCTCAGAGGGTTATTCTGTTAAGCTTTTTTTCTCTGGCTTTGATGTAAACTGTTTGGAAATAATAAATATGTTGCGAGAAAATTCACCCCACAACATTATCTCACAACCAAGGTATAATATAACTGGAAGTTTCCGCATTGTTCAAGAAACATTTGGTGTTTGCTTGGTTAAACACTGAAGGAGCTTTGTGAGTTTGCTTTGAGCCCACTAGTTATTCAAGCCGCAGTTTCACTAATGGGCAGTCGGCTCAGGACTGCTAATGAAAACCAAAACTGTGAAATAAGGTGGCCCAGTTCTCTAAAATAATGAAGCAGAATCCTTAAAGAAAACCATTCCAGTTGCTTAAAAAAAATCCTAAACGGTATTCTTTTAAAACACATCAGAAGCAACTGTTTGCCGCGTTGTTAACACACTCATTGCGCTCTGCATTAAGTGAGATTAAAATACATACAGTCAGAAAGTAATTGGTTGCATTTGTTGAGTGAGTTTTTTTTCTGTTAGAAGGAAAGTGCAGAAAATCAGCCAAGCAGTTCTGCCTCATTTCCTCCCAACTTAGAGCAAGTCAATCACCTTGTCATTTGGGCCCATTTCTTTAAATGCAAATTGTAAACCTTTCAAAAAGAAGTAATATCTTCATTTTGCATAGTCATATAAAAGACACGGCTGAGGGATACAGACTCTGGCAGCCCGTGTCACGTGGAGCAGCAAAGAGGGAAGAGCAGAACGTGATGAATTACAGCCATTTTTTGGTTCTGCAGTAAAAAGCAAAAACCGCTCCGCATTTCACATCCAGAATAAATACATAATTCCTCTAAGGACGGGGCTGCTTTCTGCTCTTGTTTGCACCGTAAAAAAAAAAAATCTCTCTTCATGAGGCAGACATTTGAATTTTAAAATCATATATATCATCTCCAGCAGCTCCATTTTGTTACCACATCGTACTGAACCAAATGCATTGTTTACCCGTCCCTTCAAATTGATGCAATATTTATACTGCGAGAGCATTGAACTTGGAACCCAAGGACAGAGGGTGCAGATCTGACATGAAATGCTGCTTTTGTCAACTCCGGCAACGATATTTACCTCAATTTTCAACAAAAGGACAAAGGAAGGCGCAATCAGTGCAGGTTTGTCTTGGATAAAATAATTCAGTCAATATCCTTATAATGCCTTATTTAAAAGTCATATAATGCCTTATTTAAAATATTCCTGAAGTGATCTCTGATTAATTTTTTTTTTTTTTAGTACATCAGACAGCCTAGTGATTACACACTAAAACCGCTGCGCTTTCTTCAGCTGCCGAGCTTATTTGTCTTAATAAGGCAAAGTCTATTAAACTCCCCTTCCCCCAAACACATTTCCATTTGGCACAGAGGACAGATCACCAGGCGCTTCCTGATGAAGTCATTCTAGTTGCACAGGCCATCTGTCAGAACAAGGGAATTGAATACAAAAAAAAAATCTCTCTAATTGTGGACTTGCTCTTCCATCGCCGATGCTGCACAATGTGGTTCAACTACAGTTCGGAGCCCTTTCTGTGGCACTGGCTAATACAGCTTTTTTTCAATTATTCTATTCCCTTTTTATTCTCCATCCTCAGAAAGAGAGCTAAATGCATCCGCAATTAGCGATATGCGTGAGACATATTTACGGACCGGGCCTACGTGGGCTGAATGGAATTACTCATGAGTGCTTTAGCATATAGCGACATGTCATTCTGAGTGCACTGAGCCATGATTTAAGTTCAAACATTTCATTGATTCTGAAATGATGCTCATTGTAATTTCCCCAGGACATCTGAAAATTGGCCACTATGATGGACCGGTCCATTAGAGGCTCACAGTTATGGCATATTATGCTGCCTGTATTGTGTAGCACTATTAACGGCCCTCTTGACTTTTTCCGATGCTTTTCTTTAGCTGTACGTTACATGCTGTATTTCAGAAATGATGTTGCACAAAGATCCATGTCCATAAGTTGACGTTCAGAGTAATTTGCAAATGAAAGTACATTTTCTGTCTTCTTCATAAAAGGTATGCATTGGTGTTGTATTTGAAATATTATAGGTATGGCATGCTTATTTCGTTTGTGATGGCACTGAGCAAACGCATGGGCTTACTTTTAGTTCAGCAAATCCAACTTCCTAATCTTGGACTAACTTTTCAAAAGTGCCGAACAGTCCAGGGTCAGTACTCTGAAGTGATTTCGGATAGGCTGTTTCAGACCTCATCCTGGTGTGCCTACACCACAGGTGAGGATGCCGGGGAGGGGCAGGTGCATCCTCTGCTCTTCTTTTTGTCTGGGTGTGAAAATACCCTTATCAATCAGTCATAAAAATCAGGTTCCCAAATTTGAGAAGGTTCTCTTGTCTAATCTTTTTGCCCCTACCCATATTACATTTTCATCACTGTGTGTGTGCATGTGTGGCATTTGTGTATGTGTGTATTTATAAGGGTGTATATATGAATGAAAAATGATACCAAAGTATTTGGCCAATGATATTAGTCATGTATGATGAAGCACATACATTACAAATTTATATGGTACTTAATACAACTCTGTTTTTATTCTGATAATACTTAGGAAAAAACCTTTAAAATGCAATATTAAAATGCTTTTCCAGAGCTGTAATTGTAAGAACTCCCTATTTAAAAGAATGGTTCATTAATTGCTAGCAGTTATTTTTCGTCCAAAGTGTTATTAAGTGGTATTTAAGAGTATGAAGTGTGTGCTTTGTACAGTCACAATGGCACTCAGCCTGGTGTTCATTTTCAAATGCAGTTTTTTTTAATCCCAGCCTGTAATTGTGATAAAACTATTGTTCATATTGTAGCAGACAGTTTTTTTTACCTGTTGTCAGAAAAAAAAGCTGTGGTGTGTTCACAAGAAAGAAAAAAAAAAAAAAGAAAAAAAAAACTTTCGAAGGGTCACAGAGATCTTTTTTTCAATTCCATCACAAGAGATTGTGCTCGTTGCAAATCCAGACCTCCTTAGCTGAGAGATGAGCATTCAACTTATTTTCCCCCTCACTCAGCACAAGGTGTTGACCAGGTGTGACCTGCATTGCCAAGCCTGTCCCCGCCATCGGTGGGGGCTCCCGTGCTGAGTCCCTGGGCCGAGTCCCCCAAACACACCCAAGCTGGAGCTCCCAGACACTGCGTTAATCCTGCTGGGGCCCTTATATCCCCCCCCCCCCCCCCCCCGGTCACCGAAACCCCCTCCGACCCCACCAGTGCTGACGCCTGTTCATTTGGCCTCATAGATATACATACGGAGTAAGTGAAAACCGTTTAGCACGGAGGATATCCGCGTGGCCTTGCACCTGTGGCGACATCAGCGTGAAGAGTAATCACTTCTCCCTGGTTGCATCAAACAAAAAGAGAGAGAATTACAAATGAGCAGAATCGGTTGGAAGCTAAACTCACTGAGCTTGCACCTTTCTCAGCCCGTTCTTTCACGTAAATATTTTTCAATATCGTATTCATTTCTTTGCCAAGCCAGCTGTGACAACCTCTGAATGCGGGCGCAGTGACGGCTCCCACAGATCCATTCATCTCTCTACTCTGTCTCTCTCTCTTTCTCTCTCAGCCTTTTTCAGTATTACCTCTTTGAGACTGTGAACATTAAGAAGGTTTACTGAGAAAGCAATGTAAGTAGAGACAGAACATTAAATAATAAGGATATACAAGAGAACAATGCAAATAATGTGGGCATCTGAGAACATAAACCAAACTTTTAAAAACTGATTTACTGTCGCATAGTTTCTTTGATACAACATGGGTACCAGCCAAGTTACCACAAGCTAATAGTGATGTGTAACATACACAGATTTGACAGCATTGAAGTGGTGATCCTTAAAGCAAACCTGACAACTGTAGCTTAGCGATGAAAGGCTAAAACCTCTTTTAGTCATCTGAGCTCTTGTAGTAAAAAATGCACATCTGCGTCCTGCAAGCAGCCTGTTTTCTGCTTATGTTTCTTCTTGTTTTCCCACCGTGCATAGGAACATTTTGCTAATGTCTCCCTCGTCCCAACAAAAGACCACAGAACTGTTGCACCGTGCACTTAGTTGGGTATCGTGACAATAAACAATGTGTTTGGTACCACAGAGAACAGAATGGTGGCCTTGCAGGGCTGCAGGTACAGATGAGGGCCTGTCCACTGATGCAGACAGAGCGATGAAAATGGGACTCCACCAGGCCTGCTGGGCCCTGAAAGCGCTGCTAAATCATCAGGCCTGTACCACTAATAGGAGGTCACAGCCCCCGGGGTCAAAGGTCAGCGGTCTGTGCACATTGATTGCAGCAGGGTTTTTCGAGGACGATCGCTGGAGGGGTGGCTACCAACAGCAGACTTGTTTAGCAGGGCTGAAAAACATGACAAGCAACTGAACCACAAACCTGTATTCAGAGGCAAGATGATTAGCATGACAATGTTAACAATGACGATGAGGGTGAAGATGATGATGATGACGATATTATTGGTGACTTTCAACTGAAATTGGTGAATTTTAATAGTTAAAATTTTTTTTCAGTCTCATCATTTTTAAGTAAAAATTTAACAAATACCATAATAAGTAACCCTACCTCTAAATCTCATTCAGAATGATGATTATGATAGCAGCAATGATGGCATTTATAGAATTTAATTTATTAGGAAATTTCTTCTTTCATAAATTTCCATTAAACAAGCCACAGAGCCTCAAATCTTTCAGATCTACAATGATGATGATGATGATATCTATGAAATAGTATTTTAATATCTGTGACACAGAGAATACAGCAAATCCTTTTTAAACCTGCATCTACAAAAGCAGCCACAAAACACCCATGAGACAGACATGTCTTGCTCTCAGCGTTCATATTTCTTACAAACCATTTTACTCAGGTTTTATATTTAAAGGCGATTTGATCACAGCCCACACCAGTCATGGCAGCATAGCAGAGATCGCTTCTGTGTATTTTTTTCTGTACACAAGTGTCCTTGGTTTCCGTTTTCCATCCTTAAAGGCCTTATATTAAACACATGTCAACAGCTGAGCGGTCTTGTTACTTTCACCCTCTGCTCTACAAAGTCCTGCAGCTCATATAAACGGGATGCAAAAAAGGCCACTTGTGCGCATGGAATAACCTAAAAGAGACCTCTGCTCGGCTTCCTCGACCTGTTAGGGGCTGTTATGAAATCTGTTGATTATGATGACTTTATTTATGGCTGGTGTATATGGCTTGCACCCCTGTTCTTGCATCCTCTCTATAGGCTCTGCGCATACTGTGTGCACCAAAGGCTTCTCAACCCTGTTGCTTTCACCTTCCGCTCCGCCAAGACCTGCATTCGGTTTGCGTGGGGTCGCATCTATCTTCCGAGTGTGAGGAAACACCATCGTTCCTGACCTGCTCCTGCTCCGAACAAAACGGGCGGTTCAAACAGCCTCAGGGCAGGGCAACATCGTGATGGGCGCGTATCAGTAAAGCGGGTTATTTTAAGACGGGCACAGATTTGAGTGCGAGCGCTGGAGAAGAAAGACTCACCTCCTTGTTCTGCCCTGACCGTGATGGAGGAAACGCCCACGTCCACCCCCTCTCGCCTTTGACCTCACAGAGGTTAAAAAAAAAACATCATAATACGCTCTGCGCTCTGTGGCTCTCTAGTCAAGAGCCTGAGCGCGGTGCAGCATGCAGAGAATCAGCCTTTTGAGTATAAAATTGCTCTTTCTTACAAACCCCTGGTTTTACGTTACAGTCATTTAGCTGACACATTTATCCAAAGGTACTTGTAGGTCGTTTATGCAAACCAAGGGCCAGTCCCCCCTGGGAGCAATCTGGGGTCAAGGGCTTTGCTCAGGGCCCTTAACAGCAATGGTGTTCTTGCTGTGGCTGGACTGGAGCTTGAAACACCAAGCTCAGGGGTCCCAGTCATGTACCTTAGCCACAAGACAACAGGCTGGCGCAGCCCCTCAGCAAGAGTTTAAAACAAAACCCTAATTACACCACACCAACTGTGGGTAGGATTACTGCGTAATGCCAACAGTGTTAGCCATAGCTACTCCCAGGGATGAGCCATTTTAGGTAGTATTGACAGGGGCATTAGCCTCAAGACTTGGTATCAACTGTTTACATTTACATTACATTTTTAGACACTTAGCAGACTCTTTTATCCAAAGCAACTGGCACAGCTTACATTTCTTTAAACCATTCATTTATAGAGTGGGGCATTTTATGGAGTTGGTTGAAATTAATTTTACTGAATCGACTTTGGTGAGGTACCAAGTTCCAGGGTACAGCGGCAGTGCCCCAACATGGGAGTTGAGCCGGCAACCTCTTATAAGCTCAGTTTACTGACTGTAACCATGATAGTATACTGGCACCCCCACTCCTTAACACCTTCTTAACGCCTTAACACCCCTGGCACTCCTTAGTGCCAGCACCTGCTGTATAACCAGTGCATTGATTGTGAGGCTCAGCTAGTGGACTGCATGGTGAAAAGAAGCAGGTGGTCCCCTGCATGCATTTTGTAGGATGTGTGCTGTAGTCTGTCCCGAATAGATTGTGGACCGTTTGACTTGGGTTGACTCTGCAACGGAAGAGAAAGATTCCAAGAACAACGTCACAGATGGAGCTCTGTCATTCTGTCACTAATTGATTTGTCTGAACCAGTCAAAAGATTTTTCTCTCTGCAGTATAACACAATGATTGTTTCAAAATAGGGGGTGACTGATTTTTATATTTTGCTCTGACTTTCAATGGTTCTTTGATTTCATGAAACCACACTCCACCTACAGCCCTGACTAACATTCCATATTGGGAATCAATATGCACAGGGATTAAAAGCAATTAAAAAACAACAAAGGAACGCCAGACAGGGCTGCCATAAAAAGTTTCTGTGTAATCGCTTTGCTGGGAAAACAAAAGTTTTGTTGACTTGAAAGAAACGTCCTTGTTTTTCTCCTCATAAAAAATGATCAATATGAAAGAGGAAGTCTCTCTCACACACACACATGTGCACACACACATACACACACACACTCAAACGCACACACACACACAATCAGTGCCACCGGCACCATGTCTCTCACATAACTTCAGAGAAAATAATGTTCAGTTTTTCTCAAAGCCAGTATTTTATATGCCAGTAAACAGATGATTATGCCAATACTGTTTTTGTGCTTCACTCTCACATATCTGCCTAGCACTAAATCGATATCCACAGTATAAGCTTAGAAAAAAAATAAAACTGAAGGCCCTGAGAACGTTTCAAACAGAGTCTGTTAATGACTTTCAGTTCCAGAATGAATCATTTTTCAAACTCAACCCCCTTCAGTACTGCCCTACTCAACCCCCACCCCCCCCCCCCCCCAGCAACCCGAAATCCACAACCCCCTCCGCCCCTCCCCCCAAACCCTACATACACTGAGATATGAAAGTGTGTTTTCATTTTATGGGTTTGGAAAAGAGGCGGTCTCTGCTCTGCTGGGTGACCAGCCTCCTTAGAGCCCAAGGTGCAGTCTCTCTACCAAGGGACTACATCTAATACTGGCGTTAATGCAGGGACTGTGTACGAAAGAAACAAAAACGGGGAAGAGGCACCTTCCAGAATCCAAGCAAGGATTGATCGCGGCTGAATTAATTCCGCAGTTTATTCCCTCCCTCGGCGGCGCCGCTGCCGACCCATTACCGACCCATTACCAACAACACGCCACGGCTGTCTCCGACCGCGCTCCGTCATCGGACGACAACACACGGAGGGTGGGTGGCGCTCAGTGGGACTCAAATTTGCACACACCACGTTTGATTTGGAGGTGGGGGGGAGCAATGGAGGAGGGGCTATGTTACTCATTCTCATTAGCTCCTTTGATGAGCTTATGTCATCGCCTCATGGAGATTAGCAGGGGTCGTGAAATTAGCCCAAAGATCCAATCAACTCAGTTCCAGAGTCAAGCTTTTAATTCACCCAAATCATATTTCTAAATACATCACTTTTTCAGTTTCTCTGTTTGGTAGGGAAGGGTGCTGATAGCAAATCAAACCATTATAAAAGCATAATGAAATCCCTTACCCATACTGTAGATGCATACTCAATCCAAGCCCAGACATACATCTCAAATCCCGGCCAAGTCTCAGCCCATCAAGGGAATTTCCATTACAAACCAGATGGAGAGTGGAGAGAGGGAAAGACAGAGAGAGAGACAGAGAAAGCAATAGAGATTTGATTTTTAGGTCCCCTTTATTTAAGCATTACAAATGATGTGAGCAGGAAGGAGTTACAATGAAACATCCATTAATTCATAACAATGATGTTCTTAAAAGCAAAGAGAGAGAGAGACAGAGAGCAAGGAAGAGAGAAAGAGAGATAGAAAACTGCCTGATTAAAGTCAAGGAGAAGCATATAAAATGAGTCAGCATTTGGCTGGGGGGGTGAGGGTGGGGGTGGGGGTGGGGGGTTGATAATGGGACTGAAGTCCGTTA